>CM053033.1:98502828-98912828 GCA_028564925.1 Lithobates sylvaticus | reverse complement strand
GACTATTGTTTTTTGGAGGCAATATGAATGCCTGGAGTTGGGTACACATACTGTACATATGCCTGTACAACAGCATGCATATGTACCATATGTAAAAAAAAAAAAAAAAAAAATTGGATTACTTTGTGAGTGCCTGGATACAAGAGGACTATAAACAGAAGCTGAGAAACATTAAGACATTGTCCCCCCATTATTGATCTTGTAACCAGGTCACTGGGACCTGACATAGCAGTGCCGGGACAAGGTCATCCAGCGCCCAGGGCAAAGATGCCAAACTGTGGGCAAAGATGCCAAACTGCGCCCCCCTTTCCCTTAGGGTTAGGGTCAGGGTGCCCCCCACCCCTGCAATAAACCATTGCGCCAGGGGCAGCCGCCCCTCCTGCCCACCCCTTGTCCCGGCCCTGTGACATAGTCTTGTCTCTAGTTTGCTCATCATTGTAATGCAATGCTAATATTCTCATTTTTTTGGCTCCCACTCACGCATAGATTTTGCAATCCTTCTGATAAAGAGTGATTCCAAAATTCAGAGCTTTTCATAGGTACACGAATGTGACTCAATGCTTGTTCGGCTGATGCAAAGAATTAAAAGCATTGCATGTATAGGTTTTTGTATGGCTACCGTAAAATCTGCAGCCTGCATTACAATCATATCTGAAAATTAATAGACAAAATCTAGGCTTGTAGATGACAGCAATGGAATGGTAAACTCATCAAAAATAGCCCAAAAAATAGCCCCTTATCTATGTAATTTATGAGAATATTACAGCATTTTTTTTTTTTAACTTTTTTTTATACCATTAAAAAAAATGGTATAATTGACATTTTTTTTCTCAATATTAACAGTGTCATAGAAATATAAAATAATGATGGTAGAAAAAAGACCAAGTAGCCCGTGAGGTCTTTTTTTAAATTTTTTTTTTTTTTTTTTAAATAACATTTGGCGGCGGCATTGCAGAAAATGCAACCTTCGCCGAATTTCGTGATGTGCTGTAGTGCATTTCTGTTCATTCATTTTAAAGGAGCTGTTTAATACAATGCAACTCTGGCATAGATCACAGCAAACTGTGCCGTGGTGTGAATCAGCCTCTCATAGAAGTCTGTTCCGTGCATCCACTACTCTTTTAGTAAAATAATACCTGGTCCTGGAAGATTGATTTACCAAAGGAGTAGAAAATATTATATTTGTAGAAGGAGGTTGCTTAGGGTATCTACAATTTTTTGTTTATTATATTAGACCAATTCATTTGGGGGAGTGAAGTTCACTTTCCAAACTAGATCATGAAATAAAAACAAAATAATTGCAAATTATTGAATAATTGACATTTTGAACATTAAAAGGCTCATGCACACTGGAGCGTTTTTGTAGCTGCTTTTAAGGGCGTCTGGCATTTTTTATTTTTTTTATCTCCTCTATGTTAGCTTATGGGGTTAATTTACTAAAGACAAATAGACTGTGAGCTTTGCAAAATGCAGTTGCACTCTGCAAGAGCAGTTGCTCCACAGCTTAGTAGGAGGTAAAGATTCACTTTGCAAAGAATACCCAATCACGTGCAAGGAAATTAGAAAAAGCAGCATTTTTGCTTGCACGTGATTGGATGATGGAAGTCAGCAGGGCTTCCCCTCATTTACTAAGCTTTTGCAAAGTGCTCCGTTTGTGCTCCGTTTGTTTGCCTTTAGTAAATCAACCCTTATGTGTCCATGCACACAAACTATCAGAGGAGTTTTGAAGTTTAAACATTTAGGGGTAGTAATAAAAAAATAAAAAGACTGCCAGTGCGTCCAGGGGCAGAGGCTGTTTGGTTGTAAAAAAGCAAAACACCCAAAAAAGAATGCAGCTAAATGCTGTAACAAACTTTTAGCTGCGTTTGGTGTTTTTAGGCGTTCTTACATTTTAGTTTTTACTGTAAAAACGCTTAAAAACGATAACGCTCAAAAACGTGCATAAACGCTATTAAAAAAAGGCTGCTAAAAGTGTATTTTTAATGCTGCTGTTTCATGACAGCAGCGCTGGGGCTTTTTAAATGTCCTTGGTGAATGAGCCCTAAACCTTCACTACTCTACTTAGTAAATCTAATACCAATCACACTTTTTTCTTTTTTTTTTTGTTAAGTGTTTTTGCAGCGTTTATTTTTTATCTTTTTTTTGGAAAGCTATTTACTAGGGATTTTCTTTTTTTCAGGAATCTAATGGGGCCAAAATGTTTAAAGGGTTACTAAACCCTTGTGTTTTTTTTTTTTAATTTAAAACATGTCATACTTACCTCCACTGTGCAGTTCGATATGCACAGAGTGGCCCCGATCCTCCTCTTTGGGGTCCCTCAATTGTGCTCCTGGCTCCTCCCTGCATCGGCAAACCACCTAGGAGAAGCGCTCTCCTTGGAAGTAACCATGTGGGCACGCTCCTGAATCTAGCTTTTGCGTCCATAGACACAGAACGCCGGACTCGACCCCGCCCCCGGGCACCCGCTTCTTTGGATTTGATTGACAGCAGCGGGAGCCAATGGCTGCGCTGCTATCAATCTATCCAATCAAGAGCCGAGACACCGGCCAGAGAGGGTGAGCGCGTCTCCAGCGTGGGAACAAATGGGCTTAGGTGAGTAAAACGTGGGGGGGGGGGGCTGGGGTTCTGCTCAGTGACACCAGGATTTCCCACACCCAAGTGTTACTAAGATCACCCCTAGGGCCACCACTCCCAGGGGGCACAGGCACCGCAGACCTTCTGCCTTCTGAGCCCATGACCAGACAAGGTAGAACATTCAGGAGGTAATGGGCTCTTCCAGCTTTCCCCGGGAATTACTCCTGTGAGCCAACTGCCTGTGGGCCCCTCAGTTTCTGTTCCAGCCGGTACTAACCTTCCAAGCCCCCATCACTCAAGCAGGTATGCATAGCCACCAGTGTTGGTCATCGTACTTTAAAAAAGTAATTAGTTAAGTTACAAATTACTTCTCCCAAAAAGTAATTGCGTTAGTAACTCAGTTACTACATTGGAAAAGTAATTAGTTACGCAGCAAAGTAACTGACTTTTTTTTTAAATATTCTATAGGTGTAACTAAGGGGCGGGTCTAGTATTACTGTAACCAAGGGGCACATTTATTATTATTGTTATATATATCGTGTAACCAAGGGGCTGCTCTATTAGTACTCTAACCAAGGGGCAGATCTGTTATAGCGTGTAAGCAAGGGGCGGGTCTCTTATTATTATATCGTGTAAGGGGCGGATGGCTACAGAAGAGGGAGAATGTTAAATTAATGGGCAGAGCTCGATATATAACAATAATAATAAATGTGCCCCTTGGTTACAGTAATACTAGACCCGCCCCTTACTTACACGATAGACACCCCTTGCAGAGTAGCACGAGCATCAGGAGCGTGCGGCATCGCCTCGTACAATTACATGTTAACTGCGCCTGCTTCCGGTGTAGAGTTTTCACTCAGAGCTGTTTAGGTGTGGCAATTTTCGGAAGCTCCGTAGTCCTTCGTACGGCGCAAGCCCTGCGTCTGCGCAGTACAGGGGGTCCTTATCCGGCGGGGGAACTTTTTCGGCAGGACACCGGAATTACACTACTGCCATCTAGTGGCGGTAGATGTAATTGGGGTAACTAAGCCAAAGTAATGGGAACTGAGTTACCCTGAGGGGAAAAGTAATCAGTTAGATTACTAGTTACCCTCTAAAGTAACTGCGTTAGGTAACTCAGTTTATTTTAACTCAGTTACTTACATCACTGATAGCCACTTCCCCAACCTTGGTCAGGTTAGGACAATACCACAGCGCCCCCACTCGATCACTGTTAAGAACAGATACTACACTTGATCTTAGCCAAAAGGCAGAGAAGACGGGATCCACCCTAATGCCTGATTGGCAGCTGGCTCAGCCTCCCAGCATTTGGCTGAGAGCCAGGTGATCTTGCCCTCACCAAAAACTGATACTCCAGTGAGTGCTGGAGTAGCTCAACAGAGAGCAGTGACTGACAGTCACCGCTGTCTGCATAGAGCTGACAAAGAGCATGATATCGTGTGATTGCTCAGTTCTCAGGCTTAGAGCCAGCAAGGGACAGCATGGAGGTGAGTATGTCTGTTTGTTTGTTTTTTAAACCCCAAACTTCTCCATTATAAAAAATGAATAACCCTATTTACTTTCCTTAATCTGTGGTCGCGTGATGCTCCAGTTTCTGAGTCTTCTAGCTTCTGGACGTCTAACCAGATTAGGACTGGGAGGGTCCTTTCTTTAGGTGCCCATGTTTTTGCAGAGGTAATTACATTGGTTGTCCAGCAAGGGTGCCCTCTCAGGCTCCAGAAGACTGCAGTGGCATGATGCCCAGATGCAGCACCAAGAACGGCCAGTGGTCATCAAAGCTGTATCTGTAGTACCCACTCTCAAAATAAAGCATCAGTGAGGGACATTGATGGTGCACCTTGGTGAGTAAAAAACAGGGTTAGATAGCATTGCAGTTTAAAAAAAAATGGTGCCCTGAACTGACAAGCTGACAGGGTCTTTTAAAACTCGGACATCTTTTTGTATCCAAATCCTATATGACCTGACAGGAAAACCCCTTTTAAAGAGGAACATACCTTATTTTTAATTAGCTTGATATAAGCTATTTATATAAGTTTGGTTATTTGGTATAAACAAATATATTAAATACATCATAGGTTTTAATGTATGATTTCAGATTGCCTTAAAATGTACTACAGTGGAACCTTGGTTAACGAGTAACGGGGTTAACGAGCGTTCTGAAAGACGAGCAACTTTTTTTTTTTTAAATCCTGACTCGGTTTGCAAGTGTTGTTTTAGAAAACGAGCAGAACTCAAGCTAATGTGGTGTGCAGTACCGCATTTGGTCAGAGGTGTGGGGGCGCCGGTGACACTTGGAATGTTTCGGAGCCGTTCGTAAATACTCGGAATCACTCTGCGACGGAGCCGTTCGGAAATACTCTGCGACATCTCGGCTGAACTTGGAGGCACTCGGAAAGGCTCGGAAACACTCGGGAACGGAGTATTTCCGAGCCTTTCCGAGTGCCTCCAAGTTCAGCCGAGCTGTCGCAGAGTATTTCCGAGGCTCTCCGGCACCCCCGCCTTTGGCCACATGTGGTATTACATGCAATAGAAGTCAATGCGGAACGACTTACCTTTGTTTCCATTGACTTTTATGGGGAAACTTGCTTTGATATGCGAGTGCTTTGGATTACAAGCATTCTCCTGGAACGGATTATGCCCGTAATCCAAGGTTCCACTGTACTGCCATAATGTTCCTCTTTCCGAAGGAAAAGAGGACTTGTGCGACTTGCCTTGCGAATTGGGACTGCAAAGTCGCATGACAAGTCGTACCCCATGATTTCCAATGAGTAATGTTCATATCTGTGCAACTTCAAGTCGCAGCGACTTCAAAGTAGTCCCTGCACTACTTTGGTATGACTTTGATGCGACTTGAGGTCCATAGACCTCAAGATTACATAGGCAAGGTTGCACTACCTTCAGGTCGTACCAGTGTAAAAGGGGCCCTTAAGGGTCCCTGGAGGTCCATACATTACTAATTAGAATCTGCTGGGTTGAATCACCCATTGGCTTTGCATAACTCTCATGAATCCCATTGGTGAATTCTTCATATTTCCCATTTCTTCCCACCCATTCTGCAGTCCCTAGCTACAAAATGTCCTATGTGTTCCCCATCCCCGTGTTACAATATCTTCTCCATTAAATAAAATATATTTAAACTCTAGCCGGGTGACTTGGACCTTTACATAATTGCTAAAGGTGGAGTCAGATTTGGGAACCCAGTTTTGGATAAAATTAACCAATAATCTAAATCTAAAGAGTTTTTTTTTTTTTTTTGTGGGGATAGAGTTGGGAAGGGTTATTAACCCTCTCAGGTTTTTATTGCACTCAGTGTCCCTGCTAGGGAGATTTTCCCTGGAACAGGAATAGAGGGCAAATCTTCCAATGAGGATAAGTTTTCTTGCAACAACTGTCTAAGGCAGGCCATACATGGTGCAATTTTTTCCCCTGCAACTATGTATTGCAGGAAAGACAGGCAGTGCTGACAGGGGAATTAGCAATTGTCTTTTCCAGGCAGGGGAAGCCATCCCTGCCATGAGAAGACAGTAATTATCTCTAGCGGCTATAGCAGCCGCTAACGATAATGGCAAGAGAATCCAGCAGGCTGGTTGTACCTAAGTTGATCGATAGATCAACTTGGTAAATTCAGCCTGCCCATTAACGGTTCCAATCTCGGCCAGTTCAGAAGAGATTGGAACCTCCCTGCTAGGAGAACACACTGATTATTGCTAGCGGCTATACCTGCTGACATAAATTGCATGTAAAAATCTGACATGCTGGTTGTACCCAAGTCCCATAAATAGTTCACATCTTGGCTGGTCCCTACTAAACCGGCCGAGATTCGAACCATCTATGGCCGGCTTTAGTCATGTCATTTTGCTCCCCTTTGTCAGCCCTCGGGAAGCTGCGGGGGAGATAGTACTGACAACGACTGCAGCATGGGGGCCTATGGGTGATATTACCGCTCTCGGCTTTCCCAGCCATTGTAAGGCACTCTCTCCATTCTCCGGCAGCTGTCACTGGCTGACACAGGGCATCACATGACTGGACCAGAGCATTTTTAAGACTAGTTGGGTTTTAGCTAGAATTCTATGTTAAGGGCCCATTCCCACTTGTCCATGTTTGCCGGGTTAGTTTCCCATTAAGTCAACACATCATAGATTTTTTACAGATATATAAATTTATCAATACATGTAATCATGTAATGTGAGGGCTTCCCTCAATATTTTTATATTACAAAAAATATATATATATATATATATATATATATATATATATATATATATATATATAAATATTAGGGCTGCAACTAACGATTATTTTCATAATCGATTAGTTGGCCGATTATTGTTTCGATTAATCGGTTAATAACCTTGAAAAAAATTGTGGTTTATAATTTAGTTAATATGTAAAGTTTAAAAAAAAGGCAATTTATTCTTAAATATCTCTATGCAGTGGTAAATATAAATAACCAACTATATGGTTAGGGAGCAAAATATCTAATCCACTCTGAGAATAACAGATAGAAGAGATATACTGTATATTCTATTAGAGGAGAATCGTTCATAAAGCGTTGTGCGGGAAAAAGTTTCCAGATTCTTATTTCTCTTTCAAAACCTACACTGCAAAAATAAAAGCAGGGAGATGACGGGTTTCTATAAGAGATGCACCAATATTTTGACCACAGAAACCTGGTGTTATCTGCATTTTGCCGATAAGAAAAAGGGTACCAATAATGGGGCAATTTTACTGCGATTTTACCACAATTTTACTGTGCTTATGGTGTGGTTTTCATAGGTCATGTGACTCAAAAAAACGCATCAAAAAACTTAACAAGGGTGCATTATAGATGCGTTCTTGCTGCGTTTTTAATGCATTTCAATAGGAAGGTGCATTTTTGGTGCGTTTTTTTTTTTAAACTGAGCAAAAATGCAGCAAGCAAGATTTTGAACACCACAATGGCAACACTACAGACCAGTGTGAAGACATATATAGAATTTAAAGGGATATATTTTTCTTGAGCTTTTCTTGCACTAAAGGTGCCAATAATGGCTGACAAGAAATTCCTATTCATTTAAAAAAAAAAAAAACTGTAAGACAAAGGCATAATGAGCTAGTATGCATCGCATACTAGCTCATTATGAAATACTTACCTTAGAAGGAAGCCCCCCAGCGGCGCCCCCGCACCTCTGAAATGGCTGACATCTTCCCCAGAGTTTTGCGGGCTCCGGTGCTGTGAGTGGCCGGAGCAGCGATGACATCACTCTTGCGCATGTGCCGCTGGTCACGGCACGGGGCTCCGAAGAAACACCACAGACAGCCAATTCTTTCAAAGCGCATGCGGTAGTGATGTCACTGGCTGCATTTACACTAAATATCTCTTAAATGATGCACGTTTAGGAGATATTTTCATTACCTATAGGTAAGTCCTAATATAGGCTTGCCTATAGGTAAAATTCAGTAGTAGAGTTTACTTCCTCTTTAAATCACCTGTAATAAAGTTGTATCTGGGGTTATCCTAATTGAATAACAGAGGGCAAAAATGGAAACAACAATCATAATGAACTAATACATAATGGGGTTGATTTACTAAAACTGGAGAGTGCAAAATCTGGTGCAGCTCTGCAGAGAAACCAATCAGCTTCCAGTTTTTTGCTCAAAGCTTACCTGAACAAGCTGAGGTTAGAAGCTGATTGGCAATTATGCACAGCTGCATCAGATTTTGCACTGTCCAGTTTTAGTACATAAACTCCAATATACACTGAGCAAAATTATAAACCCAACACTTTTGTGAATGCCCCTATTTATCATGAGCTGAACGAGCTGACTTTTTCTATGTACACAAAAGGCCTATTTCTCTCAAATATTGTTCACAAATCTGTCTAAATCTGTGTTAGTGAGCACTTCTCCTTTGCCGAGATAATCCATCCACCTCACAAGTGTGGCATATCAAGATGCTGATTAGACAGCATGATTATTGAACAGGTGTGCCTTAGGCTGGCCACAATAAAAGGCCACTCTAAAATGTGCAGTTTTACTGTATTGGGGGGGGGGGGGGGGGGGGGGGGGGGGGGGGGGGGGGGGGGGGGGGGGGGGGGGGGGGGGGGGGGGGGGGGGGGGGGGGGGGGGGGGGGGGGGGGGGGGGGGGCGCCCGAAAACCAGTCAGTATCTGGTGTGACCACCATTTGCCTCATGCAGTGAAGCACATAAGCACATCTCCTTCGCATAGAGTTGATCCGGTTTGTGGCTTGTGGAATGTTGGTCCATTCCTCTTCAATGGCTGTGCGAAGTTGCTGGATATTGGCAGGAACTGGAACACATATACGCTGATCCAGAACATCCCAAACATGCTCAATGGGTGACATGTCCAGGGAGTATGCTGGCTAAGAACTGGGATGTTTTCAGCTTCCAGGAATTGTGCACAGATCCTTGCAACATGGGGCTATGCATTATCATGCTGCAATATGATGGTCGTGGATGAATGGCACAACGATGGGCCTCAGGATCTCGTCACGTTATCTCTGTGCATTCAAAAGGCCTTCAATAAAATGCGCCTGTGTTCGTTGTCCATAGCATACGCCTGCCCATACCATAACCCCACCACCACCATGGGCCACTCGATCCACAACATTGACATCAGCAAACCGCTCACCCACACAACGCCATACACACTGTCTGCCATCTGCCCTGTACAGTGAAAACCGGGATTCATCCATGAAGAGAACACCTCTCCAAAGTGCCAGACGCCATTGAATGTGAGCATTTGCCCACTTAAGTTGGTTACGATGACAAACTGCAGTCAGGTCGATACCCCAATGAGGAGGATGAGCATGCAGATGAGCTTCCCTGAGACAGTTTCTGACAGTTTGTGCAGAAATTCTTTGGTTATGCTAACCGATTGTTGCAGCAGCTGTCCGGGAGGCTGGTCTCAGACAATCTTGGAGGTGAAGATGCTGGATGTGGAGGTCCTGGGCTGATGTGGTTACACGTGGTCTGCGGTTGTAAGGCCGGTTGGATGTACTGCCAAATTCTCTAAAACGCCTTTATAGATGGCTTATGGTAGAGAAATGTACATTCAATTCAAGGGCAACAGTTCTGGTGGACATTCCTGCAGTCAGCATGCCAATTGCACGCGCCCTCAAAACTTGCAAAATCTGTGGCATTGTGCTGTGTGATAAAACTGCACATTTTAGAGTGGCCTTTTACTGTGGCCAGCCTAAGGCACACCTGTGCAATAATCATGCTGTCTAATCAGCATCTTGATATGCCACACCTGTGAGGTGGATGGATTATCTCGGCAAAGGAGAAGTGCTCACTAACACAGATTTAAGCTGGCCATACACTATACATAAAATCGGCCGAACCCATTCTCGAAAAACGAACGTTCGGCCGCGAGCGCAAACGATGGTGTCATCATGTAATGGCCGATAAATCGTTCAGTGAACATAAATTGAAAAAAATGATGTTCGTTTTTTTACATATACCTAGTGCAGATATGTCGGATGGGAAACACATTAACCTTTCAATTTATCGTTCGTTCGGCAGAAAATTTCCAAACTTGTCCTTCGTTTTTTCGGCTCAAAAACGTCGAAACGATTATCGATTTTGGGTCCATTAACTGGCCGAAAAATCGAACGAACGTTCTATGGCCGAATTTTCGGCTGATTTTTCGTATAGTGTATGGCCAGCTTTAGACAGATTTGTGAACAATATTTGAGAGAAATAGACCTTTTGTGTACATAGAAAAAGTCGTAGACCTTTGCGTTCAGCTCATGATAAATAGGGGCAAACACAAAAGTGTTTATAATTTTGCTCCGTGTATTTTGGGGCAAAATATAATGTACACTAGCAATCAATAAATTAACAAGAATGAATAAAAAAATATATACGTTTGTCAGGTATATATGATATAATGCATAGAATTATTATGTATTTTAATAATAATATTGGGTCAGCAAATTGGGCTTTCAGCTCCTTTTAACATATATTCTAGTAATTCCGCAATAGCTCAAGCAAAGATCTACACACAAAAGTGAAGCAAACAGGGTAGAAACTTTATTGGATGGCTCTGTCTGAGGGTTCAACGAGAGGCAGCCTGCCTTCAACTTCTTTGTTGTCTCTTTGGAAACCCCATGTGCTCTAGGAGTTCTTTATCATGTATTGTTGTGAAGCAAATACAAACATAATATATAGTAAAAACACATCTAAAACATGTTTAAAAATGTATAAATGTGAAAAAAAGTAGATTTCCTAAAAGCAACAGCAAGCTTACCCCATACGTACATTAAAGATGTTGCAGCGCTTATTGACGCTAATTTACTTTCAAGAAATAGAACATAAATTAGCACAATGACATGGTGTATGACTAAGACTTTATTCATTTTCAAACAGATAAGTACAGACATTACAGAGGAAAAAGCTTAATCGAGGTGTTTCCAAAAAAAGATTGAGTACAATAGTTAATGTAGAAATCCAGTCCATAGTAGTCTGAGGACTTGCATATAAGAGAACAACGGGAGAGGAACAACCAAAGGCTAAAAGTGCATATAACAATATATGCAAACCAAAATAATACAAGAAAAAGAGAACATATTATATCCATCCAATATGCCTCATAAAATGAGGACATAAACCGAGTACAGTAGGTTGGTAAATGTTGTCAGTAGGTGTGTCTTGAAGATCTTAGCTAGGATCTTGGATAATAGGCATCAGCCTGTATGGATCATATATGAAAAAGATGGTTCTCTTGGGGAAAAAAAATAATAATTTAAACAAAAGCAAAATGCTACTTTGAGGCAGAGTCGATAGACACGCAACACCTCCAGGAGAATGATGGACCAGCTATAAAATAAACACTCATCCTCATGAGGCTAAAGGGAAGGAAGGGAAAGGAAAGAGAGAAGAAAGGGAAGGACACAAGATGTTGAGAGAAAAGTGAGAGAAAGGTTGGGTGCAGGCAAGGAGACCACCACCAGGGCCTGAAACCAGAATCAAGAGAAGATGGTGTGAAAACGAGGAGAGTCTGAAAAGGAAATCCAGATAGACCATGTGGCCATGTAGGCAGAATATTTATCTTGATGTTGTGCTACCAGTTCCCCCAAACGTTGAAGACGAGTGAGTTCAGCCATTAATTCTGAAGTCATTGGAGCATTCACATTTAATACATGTTTTATTAAGTTTTTTTTATACTTACCTAAGTTTTCTGTCCCTGACACTGGGCACCAAATAAGAAATGTCCATGTCACCCAAACAGTGAACTGGACACCCAAGAAAGAACCCTCCTCCACTGCAAAGGAAGAATATAGAAGACTCAGCATTTGGTGCGTCTTGTGACCACGGATTTAAGTATTTTTTGGCATTTAATTTAAAACTAACTTAATTACCGTAATCATTTGAGTGTAGAGTTGTGCCTACAGTTTAGTTTTAAATTTACATTTTCTAAATTATTATTATTTTTTTTTATTTTAAAAATTTTAGACAAAAACAATTGTGTACTGTCCATGATAATTTTTTTTATTTGCACTAACATACAATTTTTGAGGACAAGCTATTGAGGTATGTCCCCTTCTTCAAGGTCCCAGCAGTACTAATTATTTCTGTCTCAAGTACACTAATACGGCTACAATCACCTCAAGCATGAAAACATTTAAAAAAAATAAAGAAATATTATTCCGAAGGTACATAGGAACAGGGCTTTCACGTTACACACTTAAAACGATCAAAAGTAGTCAAGAAAAAGATTATCTATCTCTCTTTGCAGGCTAACAGGACAAAGTATGGAGACAATTTTGTGCTTTTCCAAGGAATCACCCATAAATTGAGTAGGCTGCGTATCATTTCCTATTTTTTGCAAATATAAAATATAAAGATATTTACTAAAGCATAGTTGCAATTGTTTAATTACGTTGTATAATATCCCCCATTTTGGTGTGTTTTTTTTCATACTTTTTAAATATTTTTTCTTTTAAAAGTAAAGTAAAACCTTGGATTGCAAGCATAATTCGTTTTAGAAACATGCTTGAATTCCAAAGCACTTGTATATCAAAGCAAATTTCCCATAAGAAATAATGGAAACTCAGATGATTCGTTCCACAATAATTTATCCATAAGTCCTTCAGTTTATAGTCCATATAAAAATATTATAGCAATGTGAAGTTGCGTAATCATAAAATATCCATCCACAAATGAAAGCCTTCACAGGGGGATTAGAAGCAAAATCCAGCAGGAGCTACAGAGTATAAAAGAGAAGAGAGGCGCCTAAGTGTAGCAATATGGTTACATTTAATGAAGGTACAGCATTTAGCAACTTACATGGTTGATGATTAAAAGAGGCACATCTAAGTATACAGGCATCCGGGGTAAAGCTGTCCACATAGACTATCCACCGCACCGCCGGCTTTCACCGCTGTCAGTCTGCAATTATGACCGGGAAGACTACCCTCCAGTAGAGCGATCTGAAAGAGAGGCTTGAATCGCTTGTGGAGCGCAGCGTGGAAGGGACGATGCCGATGACGGTGAGGAGGATGGCCTATGTGGACAGCTTTACCCCGGATGCCTGCATACTTAGATGTGCCTCTTTTAACCATCAACCATGTGAGTTGCTAAATGTACCTTCATTAAATGTAAGCATATTGCTACACTTAGAGGCGCCTCTTCTCTTTTATACTCAGTTGTGACATGACGCTACTTGTATATCAAGACATCGCTTGTGTATCAAGTCAAAATTTATTTAAAAATGTTGCATGTCTTGCAAAATGCTTTCAAACCAAGTTACTCGCAAACCAAGGTTTTACTGTATTTATTAGAAAAAAAATTCTCTTTTAAAATGAAAAATATTGTAAGCTGGTTCAAGACATAATGGAATCCATTGCTGTTCGTGGTTCTGCTGAGGCTAGACAAGGTACACTAGCGCTCCATAGTGGTGTTTTATGTTGCCAACTACCAAAAACCTCGTCAGATAATTGTCTGTCACTATATAATAGGGGATTCATGGCATGATGTAATTTTTGTTTTGGTGGTTTGACATGAATAACGGTGTTTACAAATTCTTATCATCTGAAAACAGAGATAAGTTGCTGTCATCTTTTTTTTTTTTTACCTAGCCGTTTTACCATTGCATCAGTTGGCTTCTATCAATGAAGGATTCATTATTAAAAAGAAACCTCCGACCACGCTCTTTTTTCTTTAAACAACATTATTTTTTATGCCTGATTCCTTAGAATTTTGAGGTTAATGCTAATCCACGACTACTTCCCTTTTAGTCGAGGTTGTGCGCAGTTTGTGTCTAACTGCTGTTACAGCACGGCCTTCATAAAACTCTTTCTTGCAAACTGGAAGGTAAAAGGGATTTATTCTTTATTTCAATCATGATTTTGTTGGAATTGCACTTCCAGAACTTGCTGCTTATAGTGCATATATGCATCCTAAATACAGAGCAATTTATCAGACCTGCATATATATATGTACTAGTGTTGCCAATGAAATTTACTAACACGACACCCAAAAATTGTCTGGCACAGTCAAGGTTTTACTGGCATATTTAAAAGTTTTAAGTGCAAATTTCAGTATTTAGGCTACAAATAAGTACAATATGCAATTAGCAAAGTGATTTAAGGTAGACATTAAGGCAAAAACACAGTACTTCCATTGTGACTCCTCCCACTTGGTGACAATGGGCGTGGTTTCAGCAGGAAATAGTGGGCGTAGCTTAAAGGGTGTGGCTCTAATGGGGTGTGGTTAGCGTCTGAGATGAACGAGGGAGGGACGGAAAGGGAGGGACAGCAGGCCCAGATCCTACACCACAATTGAAATATGTGTATTCTAGAAAGTTTAACAATCAGCAGATAAAGATACTCCAAACACCTGGTGTTAGCACTTCAATCATCCCGGCACCATGGTTGTTATGGTTATTACATTGTAATATAAAATTAAATCATTCAACTCACCGTAATGTACAATCAGTGGGAGCCCTGAGCGCGTCACCTGACACGTCGCCTGCCACAAGATGCCATCAGGTGTCCCCAGTGAAGTCCGTCCTTACCTAAGGTGCCCCCAGTGGAGTCCGTCCTTACATCAGGTGCCCCCAGCAGAGTCCGTCCCTACATCAGGTGCCCCCAGCAGTGTCTGTCCTTACATCAGGTGCCCCCAGCAGAGTCCGTCCTTACATCAGGTGTCCCCAGCAGAGTCCGTCCTTTCATCAAGTGCCCCCAGCAGAGTCTGTCCTTACATCAGGTGTCCCCAGCAGAGTCCGTCCTTACATCAAGTGCCCCCAGCAGAGTCTATGCTTACATCAGGTGCCCCCAGGAGAGTCCCTCCTTACATCAGGTGCCCCCAGCAGAGTCCCTCCTTACATTAGGTGCCCCCAGCGGAGTCCCTCCGTACATCAGGTGCCCCTAGCAGAGTCCCTCCGTACATCAGGTGCCCCCAGCAGAGTCCATCCTTACATCAGGTGCCCCCGGCAGGGTCCCTCCTTACATCAGGTGCTCCCAGCAGAGTCCCTCCTTACATCAGGTGCCCCCAGCAGAGTCCCTCCTTACATCAGGTGCCCCCAGCAGAGTCCCTCCGTACATCAAGTGCCCCCAGCAGAGTCCCTCCTTACATCAGGTGCCCCCAGCAGAGTCCCTCCGTACATCAAGTGCCCCAGCAGAGTCCCTCCGTACATGAGGTGCCCCCAGCAGAGCCCCCCTTACATCAGGTGCCCCCAGCAGAGTCCCTCTATACATCAGGGGCCCAAGCAGAGTCCCTCCTTACATCAGGTGCCCCCAGCAGAGTCCCTCCTTACATCAGGTGCCCCCAACAGAGTCCCTCCTTGCATCAGGTGTCCCCAGCAGAGTCCCTCCTTACATCAGGTGCCCTTGGCAGAGTCCCTCCTTACATCTGTGTCCCCAGCAGAGTCCCTCCGTACATCTGTGTCCCTCTCAGCGGAGTCCCTTCTTACATCTGTGTCCCTATCAGCAGAGCCCCTCCTTACATCTGTGTCCCCATCAGCAGAGCAGAGTCCTCCTCACATCTGTGTCCCCATCAGCAGAGCAGCAGGGTCCTCCTCACATCTGTGTCCCCAGCAGCACAGCCCTCCTTCATGCCACGTCTGTCTCTCCCCTTCAGCGGCAGCTAGTTCCTGGCTTTCTCTGTGTGTTCAGTGGAGAGGGGAGTGGCCTCCCCTCTCCACTGAACACAAGGGGATTAGTCCTCACGGCCATCTTTTTGTAGCCCGCCAGAAGTGACTTTGTTCTCACACTGAGGACAAAGCTACAGGCCGTAGTGATTCACTACTGGCGCCAGGCGGAAGCTGTTCCGTGCGATGGATTGCGCCACAAAGCAGCTCCAAACCCTGCCACTGAAAAGCGCAGTGTCTGCCATCTCGTGAGTGCATAGACATGGCGCTTCCCATAGTGCACTGTGTCCGGCGCCTGAACACAGTGCACTTAAGGACTTTTTTTTTTTGAAATTGTGTCTGCCCGTGGAATGGCGGCAAACTATGGTGCTTAAAATTCTCCATAGGCGACTCTTTAAACACCGTTAGAGGTTACCAGTTTAGAGTTGCACAGAAAAAGCCTGGTGCTAGAATTATTGCTCTCGCTCTGACGTTCGTGACAATGCCTCACATGTGTAGTGCGATCATAGTTTACATAGGAGTATCGTATGCGTTCGCATTTGCACGTAACCATGGTGGGACATGAGCGCTTTACATTTTTTATTTTTATTTATTTTATACAAAAAGAATAATAATTTTTCCCACTTTTTTTTTTATTTTTACTAACTTTATTACTATCACAAGGAATGAACAACATCCCTTGTGACAGCATGGGCCACGACACGTCCTCTTTATGGAGAGATTTGGGGAAGTGGTTAAAAATGAATTAAAGTGATACTAAAGTCTTGTTTTTTTGTTTTGTTTTTTTAAATAACAAACATGTTATAATAAAACAATAGTGCATTGCTCATATGGTTAATGCAGTTGAACTTTAATAGTCCATAGAGTGAAAAAAAAATATATATATAGTAACCAAGTCCAAAGAAGGCCCAGAAGTATCAATTTCAGTGATCCCACAACCCTGATGTCCCCAAGAAAGCCAGATGATACCCTTCACTTTAATGCACGCTTACCAGATAGAGTGTGACCCCCTGATAAGAGTTGTCAACATGCTCTCTTTTTATAAAGCCAGTCCAATATCACAGGCAGGCAGGATGGTCTCTTTTAGGATGGCAACCAAAAGAGCTCCAGCAACCAAGCAGCGGCAGTAAAGGCTTAACATCTGTTCCAAAGTGGCACCAGCCCAGATATAAAATAAAAGCACAACAATAGGGTAATATCTACCATCTTTGTTGTTGGCTGCCCGGTCCGTTGGCATTCATCATGCCGGAAACATGCCTGATATTACAAACATGTGAGTGCATATTTTTGTGTAATAATAGTTTTAACAATGTATTTTTCTTTCTAGAGCAGATTTTCATATAAAGTAGAACAAGTTAGCCCATGGGACTTTAAATGAGTTGTTCATACAGATCATAACATGCAAGTAAGTTGGTAAAGATTTTATTAGAGTTTCACAGACATAGTCACAGACATAGTCATAAAATAATATATATATAAAAACCATCATGAACCATAGCTTGACCATAAACAAGTATTGTTATAGTGCTAGAAGTACAAAAGTATACATATACAGCGTATATACTCGACGCGTTTCGCAAGCTCTGCTTGCTTCCTCAGGATTAGATGTATATGTAGGGTATCTAAAAAGATAATAAGTATAAATAAGATATGGCATATGAATGGTGATTAGTTCAAAAAGAAGCATGTGGCCTCCAAGAGGCACTCCATATTTACATTGTGGTCAGTTGGTCCAATGGACTGATCTCCAGAGGCGAAAGTGGTGAGTGCCTCCACCGGGAGCTGAAGAGGCATGGTTCGCAGCAAGCCACACGGGGGGACAAGTTGAGGGCAGACATGGCGATGAAAGAAAAGATGTGATGTATCCTAAAATGCCCCATGGCCACCAATGTCGTAGCAGCTGAAATGAGAGTATATATGTATCTAAATCAATTACCAAAGTATTTGATGATAATCAGAGTATGAATGATGTGATGTCACTATGGTAAAGTGAAATCATGACATTGTGGGCATGAATGCAGATAGGGGGGAGTGTGTAGGGGGGAGTGTGTAGAAAGAAAGTGCAGAGAGTGCAGAAATGTGGAAGGAAAGATGGAAAAAGAAAGGAAAGAAAGGGAAAAGAAAAGAGAAGCGAAAAAGAAAAAAGAAGCGAAAAAGAAAAAAAGAAGAAAAAAAGGATACCCTGTGGCGTGCCTCTTAGACAGAAACAGCGTGACAGGAAAAGTGGCAATGAATGTAGATGTGAAAAATAGTAGTAATCACCATGATGGTTGTATGAATGTATGGAAGTATAAATGTCTTAATGCCGTTCATGTCACAGGCTGAAATGGAAAGAGAGCAAGACAGGGGTGGAGAATAAAAAATGGTAGGGAAAAAGAAGGACGAAAAAGAAATGAAAATTATGTAGATGAAAAAAGTGGATAATGCTGATGATGGGAAATATAGATCTCAAATTTGTATGAGCAAGTGCAATAAAGTGAAAATAAATGATATATTGGATGTCAAAGGTGTGCTTACCCCTTTATCAAACCTCGAGTGGTGCAACAACCTACAGGGTGGAGGAAAGGCAAGAGTGTTCGCCAAGTCAAGGGCCCCCCGACCTATATCCCCGAGTGCGAGCGTTGGACCATGCCCCTAACGCCATGTGTGACGCGGCTGCGGTACGTGCCCGCGCAGCGCATACGCGAGCACGTTCAGCCATCGTGATGACGCAATGTACACCAGGCGTGGAGCCGCCGCAAATGCGGAAGTCCCACAATGGGTGCAGAAACATGGCGCCGATGTACTGGTGGCCCCTCCCCATTCCTGGAGAGGGGAGGGGACAGCAGGGAGGGTTAATACAAACCCCCCCCATTTGTACATCGCAGCTCCCGGAGGGGACAAACAAACCCACAGTCACCGGTGGATAAAGTACATAGGAACCAACTCCACAAGTAACCCAGATGACATAAGGAAAATAAATTAAAAAAAAAAAAAAAGCTCATGTGAAAATACCCATGGCAATTAGCAATTAGTATTAATAATTATGACCACGAGAATAGTAGACAGACCGAGCGGGCAAGTAGGTGTCTTCCACCTGGTAAATTATGAGAAAAGCTTTAAATGAGTTGTTCATACAGATCATAACATGCAAGTAACTTTACCAACTTACTTGCATGTTATGATCTGTATGAACAACTCATTTAAAGTCCCATGGGCTAACTTGTTCTACTTTATATATATATTATAGGGATGGAGTTGTGTCATATTAAGAGATAGTATACAGACCACCCCCCCCCTTTTCTCATAATTTACCAGGTGGAAGACACCTACTTGCCTGCTCGGTCTGTCTACTATTCTCGTGGTCATAATTATTAATACTAATTGCTAATTGCCATGGGTATTTTCACATGAGCTTTTTTTTTTTTTTTTTTTAATTTATTTTCCTTATGTCATCTGGGTTACTTGTGGAGTTGGTTCCTATGTACTTTACCCACCGGTGACTGTGGGTTTGTTTGTCCCCTCCGGGAGCTGCGATGTACAAATGGGGGGGGTTTGTATTAACCCTCCCTGCTGTCCCCTCCCCTCTCCAGGAATGGGGAGGGGCCACCAGTACATCGGCGCCATGTTTCTGCACCCATTGTGGGACTTCCGCATTTGCGGCGGCTCCACGCCTGGTGTACATTGCGTCATCACGATGGCTGAACGTGCTCGCGTATGCGCTGCGCGGGCACGTACTGCAGCCGCGTCACGCATGGCGTTAGGGGCGTGGTCCAACGCTCGCACTCGGGGATATAGGTCGGGGGGCCCTTGACTTGGCGAACACTCTTGCCTTTCCTCCACCCTGTAGGTTGTTGCACCACTCGAGGTTTGATAAAGGGGTAAGCACACCTTTGACATCCAATATATCATTTATTTTCACTTTATTGCACTTGCTCATACAAATTTGAGATCTATATTTCCCATCATCAGCATTATCCACTTTTTTCATCTACATAATTTTCATTTCTTTTTCGTCCTTCTTTTTCCCTACCATTTTTTATTCTCCACCCCTGTCTTGCTCTCTTTCCATTTCAGCCTGTGACATGAACGGCATAAAGACATTTATACTTCCATACATTCATACAACCATCATGGTGATTACTACTATTTTTCACATCTACATTCATTGCCACTTTTCCTGTCACGCTGTTTCTGTCTAAGAGGCACGCCACAGGGTATCCTTTTTTTCTTCTTTTTTCTTTTTCGCTTCTTTTTTCTTTTTCGCTTCTCTTTTCTTTTCCCTTTCTTTCCTTTCTTTTTCCATCTTTCCTTCCACATTTCTGCACTCTCTGCACTTTCTTTCAACACACTCCCCCCTATCTGCATTCATGCCCACAATGTCATGATTTCACTTTACCATAGTGACATCACATCATTCATACTCTGATTATCATCAAATACTTTGTTAATTGATTTAGATACATATATACTCTCATTTCAGCTGCTACGACATTGGTGGCCATGGGGCATTTTAAGATACATCACATCTTTTCTTTCATCGCCATGTCTGCCCTCAACTTGTCCCCCCGTGTGGCTTGCTGCGAACCATGCCTCTTCAGCTCCCGGTGGAGGCACTCACCACTTTCGCCTCTGGAGATCAGTCCATTGGACCAACTGACCACAATGTAAATATGGAGTGCCTCTTGGAGGCCACATGCTTCTTTTTGAACTAATCACCATTCATATGCCATATCTTATTTATACTTATTATCTTTTTAGATACCCTACATATACATCTAATCCTGAGGAAGCAAGCAGAGCTTGCGAAACGCGTCGAGTATATAAGCTGTATATGTATACTTTTGTACTTCTAGCACTATAACAATACTTGTTTATGGTCAAGCTATGGTTCATGATGGTTTTTATATATATTATTTTATGACTATGTCTGTGACTATGTCTGTGAAACTCTAATAAAATCTTTACCAACTTACTTGCATGTTATGATCTGTATGAACAACTCATTTAAAGTCCCATGGGCTAACTTGTTCTACTTTATATATATATTATAGGGATGGAGTTGTGTCATATTAAGAGATAGTATACAGACCACCCCCCCCTTTTCTCATAATTTACCAGGTGGAAGACACCTACTTGCCCGCTCGGTCTGTCTACTATTCTCGTGGTCATAATTATTAATACTAATTGCTAATTGCCATGGGTATTTTCACATGAGCTTTTTTTTTTTTTTTTTTAAATTTATTTTCCTTATGTCATCTGGGTTACTTGTGGAGTTGGTTCCTATGTACTTTATCCACCGGTGACTGTGGGTTTGTTTGTCCCCTCCGGGAGCTGCGATGTACAAATGGGGGGGGGTTTGCATTAACCCTCCCTGCTGTCCCCTCCCCTCTCCAGGAATGGGGAGGGGCCACCAGTACATCGGCGCCATGTTTCTGCACCCATTGTGGGACTTCCGCATTTGCGGCGGCTCCACGCCTGGTGTACATTGCGTCATCACGATGGCTGAACGTGCTCGCGTATGCGCTGCGCGGGCACGTACCGCAGCCGCGTCACGCATGGCGTTAGGGGCGTGGTCCAACGCTCGCACTCGGGGATATAGGTCGGGGGGCCCTTGACTTGGCGAACACTCTTGCCTTTCCTCCACCCTGTAGGTTGTTGCACCACTCGAGGTTTGATAAAGGGGTAAGCACACCTTTGACATCCAATATATCATTTATTTTCACTTTATTGCACTTGCTCATACAAATTTGAGATCTATATTTCCCATCATCAGCATTATCCACTTTTTTCATCTACATAATTTTCATTTCTTTTTCGTCCTTCTTTTTCCCTACCATTTTTTATTCTCCACCCCTGTCTTGCTCTCTTTCCATTTCAGCCTGTGACATGAACGGCATTAAGACATTTATACTTCCATACATTCATACAACCATCATGGTGATTACTACTATTTTTCACATCTACATTCATTGCCACTTTTCCTGTCACGCTGTTTCTGTCTAAGAGGCACGCCACAGGGTATCCTTTTTTTCTTCTTTTTTCTTTTTCGCTTCTTTTTTCTTTTTCGCTTCTCTTTTCTTTTCCCTTTCTTTCCTTTCTTTTTCCATCTTTCCTTCCACATTTCTGCACTCTCTGCACTTTCTTTCTACACACTCCCCCCTATCTGCATTCATGCCCACAATGTCATGATTTCACTTTACCATAGTGACATCACATCATTCATACTCTGATTATCATCAAATACTTTGTTAATTGATTTAGATACATATATACTCTCATTTCAGCTGCTACAACATTGGTGGCCATGGGGCATTTTAGGATACATCACATCTTTTCTTTCATCGCCATGTCTGCCCTCAACTTGTCCCCCCGTGTGGCTTGCTGCGAACCATGCCTCTTCAGCTCCCGGTGGAGGCACTCACCACTTTCGCCTCTGGAGATCAGTCCATTGGACCAACTGACCACAATGTAAATATGGAGTGCCTCTTGGAGGCCACATGCTTCTTTTTGAACTAATCACCATTCATATGCCATATCTTATTTATACTTATTATCTTTTTAGATACCCTACATATACATCTAATCCTGAGGAAGCAAGCAGAGCTTGCGAAACGCGTCGAGTATATAAGCTGTATATGTATACTTTTGTACTTCTAGCACTATAACAATACTTGTTTATGGTCAAGCTATGGTTCATGATGGTTTTTATATATATTATTTTATGACTATGTCTGTGACTATGTCTGTGAAACTCTAATAAAATCTTTACCAACTTACTTGCATGTTATGATCTGTATGAACAACTCATTTAAAGTCCCATGGGCTAACTTGTTCTACTTTATATATATATTATAGGGATGGAGTTGTGTCATATTAAGAGATAGTATACAGACCACCCCCACCCTTTTCTCTAGAGCAGATTTTCACAAACTTTTGCAACACACATTAAGCTATTGACGACCCTGACACAGGCCTCCCACTCAGGTGTCCTCCCAGACTCCATGAGTGATGCGGTAATAGTCGTGATCCCCAAGCCGGGTAAGGACCCCCTGCTGTGCCCCTCATACCGCCCAATTTCCCTCCTGAACGTAGATGCCAAGGTATTTGCGAAAATTCTAGCTAACCGCCTCAATACGGTGATCACAGCCCTTGTACACCCTGACCAGACAGGGTTTATGCCGGGTCGAGGTACGGATATCAATATACGTCGGCTCCATACACACATAGCCTCCGCGGACCCTGATACCCCGGGAGTGGTGGCCTCACTCGACGCGGAGAAGGCTTTCGACTCGGTCGAGTGGGGCTACCTCTGGTCAGTCCTCAGTAGGTTCGGTTTCGGCCCGCGCTTTCTTAAATGGATCCAGATGCTTTACGCCCACCCTAGAGCCCGTATACGAACCAATGGCTCACTCTCGGACTCCTTCTCTCTCGAACGTGGGACGCGCCAGGGGTGCCCGTTATCTCCGGCCCTCTTTGCACTGGCCATTGAGCCCCTGGCTGCCCATATTCGCAGAGACCCCCAGATAAAAGGCATAAAAATAGGCCCCCTAGAAGAAAAACTCTCCCTGTATGCGGATGACTCCCTCCTCTATCTGGCAGATAGCTCCTCCTCCCTTAATTCGGCCCTCGCACAATTCAACAACTTTGCCCAATACTCTGGCATTCGTATTAACTGGGATAAATCTGTTTTATTTCCACTCAGCACGTCCCCCCCCGCAGCCCCCCTCACACACACCACTGCACTGGGTGGAGACCTTCACATATCTGGGAATTAAAATTGGTCCCATGATGAAAGGATATCTGCCTAGAAATCTACACCCACTCCTGGAACAACTCACCAAAAGCTGTGCCAACTGGCGCAACCTCCCTCTTTTCCCAGTGGGTAGGGGCAATTTGATCAAAATGGTGTACCTACCCAAGTTTTTGTACTTTTTTAGGCAGACTCCTACCCCCATTCCCCGCTCCTTTTTCCAAAAACTAGATAGTTTGGTGACCACCTTTATTTGGGAAGGACGCCCTCCCCGGGTTGCCCGTCGCACACTCTACCTCCCACTCTCCGCCGGTGGTCTGGCCCTCCCGAACTTCCTGGCGTACTACTGGGCGGCGGTTCTAGTCACAGTCCGGTGGTGGTTTGCCCAACCCAAGCAGAACCCTGCTGTCACGTTGGAAGCTGCACTCCTCGGGTCCTATGCTGCTCTGTCTAACCTTGTTTTTCGGGGGGGCCAAGGCTCACCCCCAGGTGACTGAGCCTATGAAAACCACTATAAGGGTGTGGCAGACCTCTAGGGCCCCGGGAGTCAAACCTAATACGTGGTCACCTCACACTCCACTGTGGGGTAACCCACTCCTTCCTCACCTGAACTCGGTCCCTGACCCAGCAGCCTGGGCTCACTATGGGATAGTGAAACTCAAACACATCATATCGCGTGGCAGACTAGACACATTCCTCAACCTGAAACGGACTTACCGACTACCCCAGACCTTCCTTTTTCGGTACTTGCAGCTCAAACACCCCGTTGACTCCCAGATACTGTTGCCCTTGACTCAGATTCCATAGAGAGACTGCTCACCTCAGGGGCGATGGGGAGACCTTTGTCCTCCCTGAACCTCTACCTCACGGTGGCTCAGGACACGAACACGACGAACCTGTTCAATAAATGGAGGGCAGACATCCCGGACCTCACTGAAGAGACCTGGGAGGATCTGGTCTCCACGTATATCCCCTCTATGATTGCGTCCAGGGACCGCTTTATTCAATTGAAGTTCCTACATAGAGCCTACTACACCCCGCATAGGCTGGCCAATATTTATCCCTCCCTGAGCCCACTTTGCACGAGATGTAAACAGGATAGTGGCACGTTTATTCATATGGTCTGGTCCTGCCCGAAACTCCAGCCATACTGGCAGGCGGTCGCAGAGACCTTGGAAGAGGTCTGTGGGACCAGGCTGACTATGGACCCCCTCTTTTTTCTCCTTAGCTATCTGGGGGACATGGAGGGGGACAGGTACACTAAATTAGCTATGACTTTCCTCCTATTCTATGCCAGAAGGGAAAGCCTGTTGAAATGGAGGAGGGAAGAGGTCCCCACTAGGGGGACCTGGGAAAGCATGGTCAACAGGGTCCTTCCGCTGTATAAAATTACGTACGAAAGTAGAAACTGCCCGGCCAAGTTCGATAAAATATGGTCCCCCTGGATGGATAGAGTGGCAGGCGACCCTCTGGATGCAGAACTGGTCTGAGATCTCTAGAGTCCTAGGAGATGCCTGAAGCCCTACTGAGGTTGTAGTCCTTGGCTCCTTTCCCTCTCCCTCCCCCCCTCCCTCTCCCCCCTCCCCCCCTCCCTTCTTTCCCCCCCTCCCCTCTTCCCCCCTCCCCTCTTCCCCCCCCTCCCTTCTTCCCCTCCCACCCCCCCCGGGACGAGGGGGCTCCAACCCCCCCCCCCCCGAACTGACCTCCCCCTCCTGAGCGTTCTGACCCACCCCCTTACCAAGGTAGAACACACTGTAGCACCTGTTCTTGATTGTTATGTACCCTCTGAGTCTAGTATCCAGAATGCAGTTGATTGTATCTTTCTCACTATGACTACATGTATACTTGTACCCTTGAATCTGTTCATGCATTGTATGTATCTGTTATTTCGAAATAAACACCTCTTTACTGTTAAAAAAAAAAAAAAAAAATAGCATTTTCAGTTTGTGGTGCTCAGATACAGTTTAGTTCTGCTGTAAGTGCATGCGCTTTGTACATTACTGTATTAAAAGAGTATTTTTGTTAAATTTTTTATTTTTTTTAGGGTTTTTAAAAAACAAACCTACATACTCACCTAGGTGGATGCAGCATCGTTTCGTGCTACATCTGTCTCCCGCTCAGTTCTTGAGGATGGGGTAAATAGGGGTAAATAGTTCAATCTCTGTATTTGCAGACAATACTAAGCTAAGCAGGGCAATAACTTCTCTGCAGGATGTGAAAACCTTGCAAGAAGATCTGAACAAATGAATGGAGTGGGCAACTACATGGCAAATGAGGTTTAATGTAGAAAAATGTAAAATAATGCATTTGGGTGGCAAAAATATGAATGCAATCTATACACTGGGGGGAGAACCTCTGGGGGAATCTAGGATGGAAAAGAACCTGGGGGTCCTAGTAGATGATAGGCTCAGCAATGGCAAGCTTCTGCTAACAAAGCAAATAGAATATTGGCATGCATTAAAAAGGGGATCAACTCCAGAGATAAAACGATAATTCTCCCGCTCTACAAGACTCTGGTCCAGCCGCACCTGGAGTATGCTGTCCAGTTCTGGGCACCAGTCCTCAGGAAGGATGTACAGGAAATGGATCGAGAACAAAGAAGGGCAACTAAGCTATTAAAGGGTCTGGAGGATATTAGTTATGAGGAAAGGTTGCGAGCACTGAACTATTTCTCTGGAGAAGAGACGCTTGAGAGGGGATATGATTTCAATTTATAAATACCGTACTGGTGACCCCACAATAGGGATAAAACTTTTTTGCACAAGGGAGTTTAACAAGACATGTGACCACTCATTAAAATTAGAAGAAAAGAGGTTCGACCTTAAACTACATAGAGGGTTCTTTACTGTAAGAGCGGCAAGGATATGGAATTCCCTTCCACAGGCGGTGGTCTCAGCGGGGGCATTGATAGTTTCAAGAAACTATTAGATAAGCACCTGAACGACCACAACATACAGGGATATACAATGTAATACTGACATATAATCACACACATAGGTTGGACTTGATGGACTTGTGTCCTTTTTTCAACCTCACCTACTATGTAGCTATGTAACTGCTCATCGCTCAGTCCTCGGTTTTCAGTGAGCAGAGAGATGGTGAATGTCAGTCAATCTGATGGATTTTGTGGTCGGAATGTCCGACCGTGTGTACGGGGCATAAGACTGGGATGCCATTAAAGTTCGTGAAAATGTGCGTGAAAAGGCAGGCGTCCCAATACTTTTGCTAACATAGGGGATTATTTACTAAAGGCAAATCCGCTGTCCACTACAAGTGCAGTCGCTGTAGATCTGAGGGGAAGATCTGAAATGAGAGGAAGCTTTGCTGATTTTATCATCCAATCATGTGCAAGCAAAAATGCTGTTTTTTATTTTCCTTGCATGTCCCCCTCAGATCTACAGCGACTGTACTTCCAAGTGAACTCCAATGGATTTGCCTTTAGTAAATAACCCCCACAGTATACGTTTAGCCTGTGGATTCTCACCGGTGTAACACATAGGCCGTGGCTCCTATGGTCCAAGTAAATGTGTCAAACTTGAAAGAAAAAACAGAAAAGCTAAAGTACACCCGTTTTATAATAAAATTAAAATAATAATGATATTATTATCACTAATACCAATAACTGAAGTGGCAAAAAAACATTTTCTGAAATACTCAGGTAGGCCCCTTTCACACCCGAGCGTTTTTCAGGCGCTACAGCGCTAAAAATTGCGCCTGTAATGCGCCTGAAAAAAGCGGGTCCTTTAACTCCAGTGTGAAAGCTGGAGGGCTTTGCGGCCCCTTTTGCGGGGGGTTTTAATCCTTTTTCGCCCGCTAACAGGGGTTAAAACCACCCCGCTAGCGGCCGTATACCGCGGCTAAAACGACGGTAAAGCAGCGCTAAATATAGCGCTGCTTTACCGCCGCCGCCCCCACCACCCCAGTGTGAAACCGGCCGTAGAGAATTAGACCACTTTCACACTGAGGTGCTAAAAACAGCGCCTAAAAAGCAATGAACGCTTTCACACTGGGGCAGTGTGCTGGCAGGGCTGTGAAAAACTTATTGAAATGAATGGAAAGCTCTTCAAAAGCGCCTGAAAAGCTACACAAAAGTCTGGGGCAACACTTAGGACCCAATTCAACTTTTAATTTAAATCAATACATTCCAGGTGCATCAAAACATAATGCAAAGACTGAGATCCCTTTCACACTGAGGCGCTTTTCATGCACTTTCACGCTAAAAAAAGTGCCTGAAAAGCTCAAGAAAACCTATTTCCATTAAAATCAATGAATGCTTTCACACTGGGGCAGTGGGCTGGCAGGGCATTGAAAAAACGCGGCAGGGCATTGAAAAAACGCCCCTCTCCATTGAAATTAATGGAAAGTTCAAAAGCGCCTGAAAAGCTCTTCAAAAGCACTCAAATGTTTTACTGGCAGTTTAGAAGCGCCTCAGTGTGAAAGGGGCCTTACACTTTGTTTTCTTTGTAAAGCAGCTTGGGTAGAAAAGCCTGTCCAATGGAAGCAGAGGTCTCTCTGCAGCACACAACCAGCTGATCTCTGCAATCAGCAAATCTTTAGGCTCAATGTGGATTGGAGAGCTATAGCTGTGGTCAGCAGTGGGTGTGTTGAAAGTATTTTGCTAATTTTCTTGTTCAATATTTTAATTTAGTCTCAAAGGAAGTAATACAGTATTTACATAACATAATAGAAATAAGCCAAAATAGATTAATGTACAAACACCAAGAAAGTTGCAAATGTTTGAGACAATAAGAGCGATTGTTTAGCAACATTAATACACAAGTAGGAAGCACAACAGATTAGATTCCGTGTATTTAGTTCATTTTAAGTTTTCAGTTAGGCCCCTTTCACACTGGGGCGGTGCGGGGCGGCGACGGTATTTAGCGCTGCTTTACCATCGTTTTACCCGCGGTATGCGGCCGCTAGCGGGGTGGTTTTAACCCCTGCTAGCGGCCGCAAAAGGGTTAAAAACCTCCGCAAAGCGCCGCTGCAGCGGCGGTTTGCGGGCGGTATCCCCGCGGTTTCCCATTGATTTCAATGGGAAGGAGCGGTATAGGAGCGGTAAATACACCGCTCCTTCACCGCTCCAAAGATGCTGCTAGCAGGACTTTTGTTGCGGTCCTGCTAGCGCACCGCTCCAGTGTGAAAGCCCGCCGGCTTTCACACTGGAGTGAATGGGGCCGGTTTTTTCAGGCGGTATACAGGCGCTATTTTTAGCGCTGTACCGCCTGAAAACCGCCCCAGTGTGAAAGGGGCCTTACCATTAATTAAAATGGTATGACAAAAATGTATTATATTGCAGCTTACCATCTCTTAGATGTTATGACTGCATTCAGTTTTGTTTTGTGTTTTTTTCTTTATTTCCACCTGATAAGTCTGTTATTTTTCAACTTCTTAACTTCCTTTACAGACCAAGCTGTCCAGCAAACACGGCAGTTAGAAAGTTGAGACAACATTTAACACTGGCAGGGGTGCTTGCATTGGTCAGCTTTTATTTGTTTACAAAAAACTTTTAATCCACAAAGAAAAAAAAATAATACTAGAACTGCTTAAAAAGTGTTAGATGAAGTTCGGCTTCAAATCCATCTAAATCTTCTAGTGCATCTAATAATATCTCTCCAGATTGAACAAAACCCTTCCAAGCTAAATAAAAAAAAAAAAAAAATCACCCTAGTGTAAGAATGTAGAAAACAATAATAATCAGCAGCTATATATATAAATCATGAAAAATAAATATAAAATCAACAGAACAGCATTGATTATAATCGAAAATAAAAAAACAATATATAAATGTTTATGTGAAAAATGTTTGTGCAAATAAAACATGGGGTAAAAAAAAATATAACAATATAAAATAAATATATATATATATACACACACACACACACACACACACATATTATATATATATCTATATATATATATATATATATATATATATATATATATACACATACATACATACATATATATATATATATATATATATATTTTTTTATATATATATATATATATATATATATTATATATAATATATAATATATAATATCTATTTATATATTTATTTTTATTTTTATTTTTTTGCATGCTTTGTTTGCACAAAAAATTTTCACTCAAGAACTTAAAGATTGTTCATTTATTATTGGTTATGATTAGCTTTGTTCTGTTGTTATATCTTTCCAGATTGACATTACTGCTGTCCAAAGGTGTCTCTGTTGCTCTGCCAGTGAAGTGTAGACATCCTAAAGGGCCGTACACACGATCGGACTTTTTGTGACAACAAACATGCAAATTAGCTGTTTTGGACCAACATCCGACCGTGTGTACGCTCCATCGGACCAACTTTTTCCGTTTTCATCTGACTTTTGTTGGCTGTGCGAACGGACCAACTTTCTGCCAACAAAGGTCCGATGGAGCAAAGTCCGACCGTGTGTACACAAAACCATCGGACTTTTGTACAAAGTACAAGCACGCATGCTCAGAACCAATGCAAAAGATCCGACAACAATACAGAAGTTGAAGAAAGGTGGCGTTGGAGTATTTGAACGTCCTCTTTTGAAGTGTCGTCAGTACGTTGAAACGTCACTACGTTCATGTTTGTTGCCTAAAAAGTCAGATCGTGTGTATGCAATACCAACTTGGGGCCAACGCCCTTTGTACAAAAGTCCACGGGAAAGTTTGTACAAAGTCCGATCGTGTGTATGAGGCTTTAGACAGGAAGAGTGTTACTGGACATATCACCAGATGAAAATAATGGGAGAAAAGCCTAAAAAAAATCTGCAGCCGCCACATTCAGGCCCAGTTCACACTATAGCAATGTCAGACATCGCATGTGATTGGCACCGCACTGCTGTGCAGACCACATGCAATGTCTGTGCGATGCGAATTCAGCCTTACAGATTGTATGGCTAAATTTGCATTGCATTCGGACCAAAAAGGTGCAGGACCCTTTTTTTTGGTCCGCACTGGATTCGGATCGCATGGGTGTTCACACCCATGCGATACAATTCCTGTCCAAATTCACAGTTTGCACTGCGATCTATGAAACGATCTGGGGGTGTCCTTAACTTTGTTTTGAAGCCTGCAGTGTTTCGCATAGGGCAATGTGAACCACCGGCGATTCAGGTGCGTTGAGGGGACCCGCACTGGATTTGTAGTTTTTTTCCGCATCGCACCAGTGTGAACTGAGCCTTAAGGATTGGTAAACTGCAATAAATTACATGTTTGCTTTTGTGTTTAATACCTTCTTAAACTGGTTAATGACCTAAAAAAAAACAAAAAAAAAACACATGTAGGGGTGGTGTATTAGAACATAACCCTTCTGCGCTAAATAAAAAAATCAAATAATAAATTCAAGATTAATCACTGCGCTAACAATAATAAAGCAGCTGACATAAATTGCATGGTGACAATAAAAAACATAAAGGTTAAATATATGCTATGCAGCGCTAGAAGCATCAAATTATAAAATAAGCGTCCATAGTGTTAAAACAGAGTCTTTGTTCAGGGGAAATACTGGAACCTTTGGGTGGAGCTCTGACATCACGACACTGTATGCAACTTTTAAAATGCCTGTTTTTATTTCTCAAAATGTGAGTACCCTGGCTTTTTATAAGAAATACATTTACCTTGGTTTTAAATACTACACCATGATGAGTTGCTTTCTTGTATCCTATGCATGTACCTATGAATTACCATTGAGTGGCACTACAAGATCCAGCCTTCTATGATCCAATTGAAGTGGTTCCGTGGCGCTGTGGCTATATCATGCTTGTTTGACCACCTGTAATTCAGTGGTCCATTTTCTTTGGTAAGAGACCCGGAGTGTTGATCTTCCGTGGAGGATAATCTCATGTTCACCAAATAAAAAAATCACCCTAATGTAAAAGTGTATAAAACAATAATAATCAGCAGCTACATATAAATCATGAAATATAAATATATGTGTGTGTGTGTGTTTTTTTGCATGCTTTGTTGTCAAAAAAAAAATTCACTCAAGAACTTAGATTTTTCATTTATTATTGGTTATAATCAGCTTTATTCTGTTATATCTTTCTTTTCAGATTGACTCTACTGCTGTCCAAAGGTGTCCCCGCGCTCCACAAGTGGAGTGGAGACATCCTACAGGAAGAGTATTACTAGATATAGCACCAGGTAAAAATAAGGGGGAAAAAGCCTAAAAAAATAATAATCTGCAGCCACCACATTTAAGGATATAAATGACATGAAATAATATTAAATTTTTTCTATTTTGAAGAACTTTGAATGACACAAAGAAAATGTCATGGTGTTCAATCGGAAATGAAATGTAAACAGGGGCTAGGTGCACTAACTCTAACGAAAATGTAGGGGTGGTTTTAGAAAATTAGGGAGCCATTTTGGACAGACAATATATATAGATAGATAGATAGATAGATAGATAGATAGATAGATAGGATAGATAATTTTATTTTTCTATTCTGTTGTCATCTGTTTTGTTCCCATCCTATACAGGAAGCAAAAATCTTGGGGCCCCTTCTATTCTGTCTTCAGTCCCTTTTTCATTTCTTCTTTTCTAAATGTGTAACATTAGTTGTAACTTGAACAAAAGGATTCAAACTAAATTAACAAAACTCTAATGCCGCGTACACACGTTTGGAAATGCCACCAGCAAAACTCAGACGAGAGCCTTTTGTCGGAAAATGCGACCGTGTGTATGCTCTATCGGTCTTTTGCTGGCGAAATTACAGCCAGCAAAAGATTGAGAGCATGTTCTCTATTTTTCGGTCGGGAAAAGTTCCCAATCGAAAATGAGATTGTCTGCATGCAATTCGGACGCGCAAAAAATCACGCATGATCGGAAGCATTGAACTTAATTTTCTCGGCTCGTCGTAGTGTTGTAGGTCACCGAGTTCTTGACGGTCGAAAGTTAAGAGAACTTTTGTGTGGCCGTGTGTATGCAAGCCAAGCTTGAGCGGAAATCCGTCGGAAAAAACATCCAAAATCTTTCCGACGGAAATTCTGCTCGTGTGTACGGGGCATAAGTATTGTTTTTTTAAAAAAAAAATGAACTGAAAACTGCTGAAAGACTAACATAAAGGGACTAACATGGCAACAAAATATTTTTCTGTCTAGTCTTTGATGTGTGACAACAGTTGTACGAGCTTCCATGTCATTAGATGCTTTGATAAGGCCCTGCAGTGTCCAGAACCTCCTAAATGTTTATTCTTGGGACTTGTTAGCACCAACAATGTACGTGAGCCCCAAACGAAAAAAACAGACCATCATCTGCAATGGAATCACAACTTGCAGCGTGATGTTACATGTACTTTCCCCATAGCTGGCAAACCAAGCCTTAACTAGCACTCTGATAATATATTAATGAACATCGAATGACTATGAACAGGCTAATCTCTGCGCACATCTTGTCTTGGGTGGAACTGATGTATGACGTGAATGCTGACCAGTATTTTGACATTTCTCTAGAGATCTGAGGCTGATAAGTTCATTAAGGAAATACATTCTTACTTCCTGTAACGGAACAATGGTTGTTGGTAGTGGTGGACAGTCAAAAAAGAAACAACTGTCCCTCTTTTTCTGCCTCTGTTCAAAGTGCTGAATTTTGTAAAGCTTTCCTGAGAGCTAAAAAAAAAAAAAAAAAAAAAAGCTGAAATGACACTCTGCACAGAGCCCAGTCAGGACAAGGGGTGAAAAAAAGTCGCCTTTTCATGCTATAGTACTGCTTCATCCAAAAGTGAAGGACTGTTTTGGATGGGGTGTTTCTTTAACCTCGGGATATGCATATTTTGTTATTTTATCAAAATGGTTGGCTTCACAGCCTACTGCAAATCTTAATTTCCATAGATTTCTTGAATTCTCTCTAAAGTTCAGTATTCAAAATTGTTTTTTTAGTGAGCCTGGAATTGTCTTGGCAAACCTATGAAAATTACCCATCGCAGAATTAACTGCGGTGCCGCTGCTCACTGGGAGTTTGCTGACTGCACCACAAATACAGACCAAAGTGGGTGAGTTATGTCCAGTGCTGAGCAAAATGTCATTGAGAATGGAAATTTCATATATATAGAAAGTGCAGCTGTTATCCAAATAAGTGACAAATACATATATAACAATATATATATATACCAGGGATCCTCAAACTACGGCCCTCCAGCTGTTGCAGAACTAAACATCCCATGAGGCATTGTAAAACTCTGACATTCACAGATATGACTGGGCATGATGGGAATTGTAGTTCCTGAGCAACTGGAGGGCCTTAGTTTGAAGACCCCTGATATATACAGTAAAACCTTGGATTGCAAGCATAATTCCTTCCGGAAACATGCTTGAAATCCAAAGCACTTGTATATCAAAGCGAATTTCCCCATAAGAAACAATGGAAACTCAAATAATTTGTCCCACAACCCTTTATTCATAGGTCCTTCAGTTTATAGTCCATATAAAAAGATTATAGCAATGTGATCGGGTTGTGTAACCATCAACTGTCCATTAAGAAATGGCAGCCTCCACAAGGGGACGTACCATGTACACACGAGCGGATTTTCCTTTAGAAAAATCTCTTTAACTGACAATTGCGCAGTCAAGCGACGTTGCACCCAAACAAAATTGACATCCTTTTTTTCCCACAAATAGAGCTTTATTTTGGTGGTATTTGATCACCTCTACGGTTTTTATTTTTTGCGCTATAAACAAAAGACAATTTTGAAAAAACACAATATTTTTTACTTTTTGCTATAATAAATATCCCATTTAAAAAAATAAAATACATTTTTTCCTCAGTTTAGGCCGATACGTATTCTTCTACATATTTTTTGTAAAAAAAAAATCACAATAAGCGTATATTTATTGGTTTGCGCAAAAGTTATAGCATCTACAAAATAGGGGATAGATTTATGGCATTTTTTTTTTTTTTTACTAGTACTAGGCGGTGATCTGCGATTTTTGTTCATGACTGCGACATTATGGCGGACACATCGGACATTTTTGACACATTTTTGGGACCATTCACATTTACACAGCGATCGGTGCTATAAAATTGCACTGATTACTGTGTAAATGTGACTGGCAGGGAAAGGGTTAACACTAGGGGGCGCTGCATGGGTTAATTATGTTCCCTGGGAGTGATTCTAACTGTGGGGGGAGGGGACTCACAAGGGGAGGGACCGATCGGTGTTCCTCTGTACTGGGAACACACCATCGTTCTCCTCTCCTCTGACAGGGCGTGGATCTGTGTGTTTACACACACAGATCCACGGTCCTGCTGTGTTCCCGGGCAATCGCGGGTGCCCGGCAGACATCGTGGCAGCCGGGCACGCGCACCGGGTCCCGAGCGACCGGGCGCGCATGCGCCCCCTAGACGGCCCTAGACGGCCAGGAATGAGAGGACGTCATATGACACCCGCCCAGGATGGGAGATCCCATCTGCGGGCGTCATGTTACAATACGCTGGTGCAGTGAGGGGGTTAACCACTAGGGGCGGGGAGGGGTTAAGTGTGACATGTGTGTGTTTTATTACTATAGGGGGGCGTGGCTTGGCGTGTGACATCACTGATCGTCTTTCCCTATGACAGGGAACAGACGATCAGTGACAGCCTCACTAGGAAGCACGGGGAGAGGTTTGTTTACACTTACCTCTCCCCGTCCTTCAGCTCTGTGACCCGATCGCGGGACAATAGCGGCGATCGGGTCCACAGGTCCCGCGGCCACCGTCACGGAACTCAGGACCGGGTCGCGAGCGCGCCACCGGCGGTGCACGCGCGACCCACGGCTGGGCTCTTAAAGAGCAACGTACCTGTACATTGATATGGCCAGCCGTGCCATTCTGCCGACGTATAATTGCAGGAGGCGGTCCATTTTCTTAGTTAAAAACGAGCATCCCAATAAGGTAAAAAGGTGCAGCATGAGCCTCAAAGACAGCCATCACAGTTCAGTTGGCGGCCAGTAAGCATGGTGATGTCCCATCTAACGTGTTTCATCATACATTTGACGTCGTCAGGGGCACTTCATCGTTTTTAATAAACATGTTGGTATACAGTATTACGCTATGAGTATTTGTATTTTGTATGTTCCACTACTGTGAGCTAGAGCTGCACGATTAATCATTAAAGATCCGAGATCGCGATTCTACCCCCCTCTCGGTATTAAAAAAGCCCTTCCTCAATTCAGTGAAGAGAGTTCTCTGTTTAAGCCGACAGCTGTCAACAAAAAAAAAAAAACAGGCAGCCTGCTAAGTTTCTCACAACATGCTAAAGAGAAACATTGTAACATGTAGTTCTTTTAGATCAAAGGGATGAACTTAAGTCTGTAAATGAGGTCAGTTTAACCACTTAAAGACTAAACTTTTTTTGACACTTGTTGCTTACAAGTTAAAATCAGTATTTTTTGCTAGAAAATTACTTAGAACCCCCAAATATTATATATATATTATTTATTTATATACAGATAGATATATATATATTTATATATATATGTATTTTTAGCAGTGACCCTAGAGAATAAAATTTTGGTTGTTGCAATATTTTATGTCACAATGTATTTGCGCAGTGGTCTTTCAAACGCATATAAAAAAAACAACAAAAATGCGCTTTAATGAATTATAAAAAAAAAAATAAACAGTAATGTTAGCCCAATTTTGTTTAATGATAGTGAAAGATGATGTTACGCCGCGAGAATCGTGAGAGAATCATGATCTTTATTCTAAGCAAAAAAAATTTTTTAACCAGAATCGTGCAGCTCTACTATTAGCGGAATCTGGACTGGAGAGCTCCTGGATCGCCATTACCTATGTGGATATTTTGGGGAAACACTCCCTAAGGCTTGATTAGCTTTTCCATTAGTTTGGAAGCCAAATAATATTGGTAAGCAGCAATTTCTTACAATTGCTCTCATTCATGGAGGATTTTGGGAAGTTGGCTCCCTTCATGCATGTACATCTTTTCGATCACCCTTTTGGGACACAATTTTTATTTTTTTTGTTATTTTTTTGTTCTTTTTTTTGTTTGTTGTATAATCTTTTTACACTGTGCTACTTAAAATAGTCACACTGTGGAGTCACTATTTATATATACATTGTTATATATGCATTTGTCAATTATTTCTCCTGGAGGGAAAGGAGGGCCAGAGAGAGCTGCGGAGGGTGGCGGGAGGGGGGGTACGTCCCCTCCCACTACTTGTAATAGCAATCCAGCAGCTAGTAAGCCACTCCCATTGCTATTACAAGAGAGCCAACCGCTGGCTCTAAAAAACTATACTGGGGTGATGCCTGCAGCTGCAGACATTATAACAATACAGACGCAGGCCCCCTGAAAAATGATGCCCCAGGTAAACGCCTTGTTTGCCCCGCAGTAAATACTCCCCTGGAGTTGGTAAATTCTTGGATGTGTACGAAGCGGCACATGTTACAAAAGTTCATCTCTCTTATTTAAAGTGTTACTAAACCCACAACAGTAAAATTAGTCTGTATATGTAGTAAAGCGTGCTTGTTATACTCACTGTCAGTGTTGCCAACCGTCAGTATTTTTACTGGCAGCCAGTAAAAAACAGGCAATTTTCTCCTGCCAGTAAATGCCAGTAAAATGAAAAGGTTGCCAGTAAAAAATATGGCTGTGACGCTTGGCTTGGTCCGGAGCCGGCTGAGACTATGCGAGTGCCTGCTACAGTGTGATCGAGCGGCTCTGGCGGAGGCGGTGCCTGAACATATTGTGTGATGTCACGGTGCAATGGAGCCAGGCAGTGTGGCCAGAGCCTCGTGTGCTGGTCTACAGTATGGGAGCAAAGCAGGCTGGGACCAGGACCATCAGTGCTGTTTAGACTGAAGTGGACTGGAGAGACTAATTGGCTTGGAGAGAGACTGTCACTGTGACTCAGGAGGGGACGTGTCATATCGGTGAGGTGTCACTGTGAGAGTCAGTTTTATGTGTGTGTTCTGCCCATTCTAATTTCTTGCCCTCCTGTCTCCTGTCCCTGAGCTACTTACTATATCAAAAATAAAGTAAGAAATATGTTTTTTGCCTTATTATGTACCTTAAATCATATTGCTAATTGCACATTGTATTTGTTTGTAGCCTAAATACTCTAAAAAAAATTAATTTTGTTACTTTTGGAAACGTCAGTAAAAACGTGGCTGTGCCAGCAAATTTTGGGTGTTGTGTCAGTAAATTTCAATCTGGTAGCTTGGCAGCACTGCTCACTGTGGAGCCTAAGGGGTTAATCCTCCACTGTCCCAAATATATCTGCTGATAGAACAGAATCTTGGGGGCACTCTGCACATGCTCAATTTGGTGTGTATTGCTAGTGAGTTTTTTTTTTCTTGGGAGGGTGCATGTGACCAGCACAGGGCCAATCAAAACTGTCCAGACAGAGGGTCAGGGGTCCTACAGCCTCATAGGACAGAGGAGAATGAATTTGCATGCATTTTCACATATATGCATTTGCACAATTTTGCGTAAATGCGCGAAAACTTATTCTCACGTACTCGTTCTGCACAATATGTAAATGGGCATTTGCGCACATTTGAGGTGTAGATTACTGATCAGCTCAAAGATTTTCAATTTTTATTTTTTTACTGAAGAATGCACAGTGCTTGTTTACACTCCTGTGTGCATAGGCACATTACATATAATGGGTTGTATTTTAGCTCAGTAAGTAAGTAAGTGGGTGGGGGTTTTGTGCTAGGGGGGGGGGGGTTGTGCTGGAAGGGTGATTTGGGTGGGGGGTTTGTGCTAGGAGGGTGATTTGGGTGGGGGGTTTGTGCTGGGAGGGTGATTTGGGTGGGGGGTTTGTGCTAGGAGGGTGATTTGGGTGGGGGGTTTGTGCTGGGAGGGTGATTTGGGTGGGGGGTTTGTGCTGGGAGGGTGATTTGGGTGGGGGGTTTGTGCTGGGAGGGTGATTTGGGTGGGGGGTTTGTGCTGGGAGGGTGATTTGGGTGAGGGGTTTGTGCTGGGAGGGTGATTTGGGTGAGGGGTTTGTGCTGGGAGGGTGATTTGGGTTGGGGGTTTGTGCTAGGAGGGTGATTTGGGTGGGGGGTTTGTGCTGGGAGGGTGATTTGGGTGGGGGGTTTGTGCTAGGAGGGGGGATTTGGTGGGATTGTGCTAGGAGGGGAATACGCAAAAAAGCGTGTGTGCTCAGATGCACCTCCTGGTGTGAACGAGCCCTCGGACTGGTGTGCCCCAAGACTGTTTGTAATTCTAAAGGTTGCCTTGGCTGAAAAAAGGTTGAAAAACACTGCTCTAAAGCAAATCATATCACAGTTGTTTTAAATCATTCTGCATGGCCCATTCAAATCACTCTACTAAACTGGTAGTAAGCAGTAAGTCTGTTGCTGTGTTCCAGTCCTCACTTATCAGTTTAACTGAAACATCCACCCACCAATCTGATAACCCCGTAACTCCTACTCAGAGAGGATGATGTGTTATATCTTTTGTAAAGAGCAGTTCAGATTTATCATAGGACAACAAAAAAAAAGAGATATTTGTAATCCGTACTAGTAATCAGTTTTAAACGTCTAGCTCAATCATAAGTGACATTTCAATTAGAGGTGGATTTTGATAAATTGTGTCATCTATTAAATTCTGTTACCCATTAAAATGTTCTAATCATAATAAAGCTGTTGCCAATCGCATTTCCTATGACAAAAAATGTATGAAAACTCCATCGGGGAGAGTGACCTCTTGCTGATTGCTGTGGTCGGTGTGCAGACCTGAAAACTGCAGTACTGAGATCTCACCGGAATCCGCAAGAGGTTTAGGATTAAGGGTCCAGCACATTACAGCCTTGCTGAAACAGTGCATGGTGTCCTATGCATTACCCTGTGAAAATATAAAGCCTGCCCTGTTTTCATATGCATTGTGGTGCGATTCAGCCCATTCATTTTAAATGGGATGTTTAATGCACAGCAACACACGTGAATGCATGACAATGTATACATTGCAGCACACAGCACTGGGTGCGTCTTGCTCTTTTACATATGCTTTATGTGTGTTTTGGGCACATTGCCATTAAACTTTATATAACACACATTTTAAAGAATATCATAATGCGTGTATGTAAATGGGTACTAAAAAAAATTTAAAGTAGACCTGTCAGCAGTTTTAAGATCCGAAAAATGTAAAAGTTCCATCCAAGGTCAAACGTCACAAGATGCCTTCTGTTATAATGTTGTCCAGAAAATGCCAAATTTTGCACCCCTCTAAATCTAGTTTCTCTTTGATACTAGAAGCCTGACTTTAGAGCTAAACACCACTAAAAAGGAGGTGTTCACTGGACAGAGGAGTGACAGTTGGTTGTTGAAAATGGCTGGTGGGATTACATAAAAGTGTACCTGTCATGACAGTAATCCTAGTACATTGCCACTTGTACTTGGCAGCAGGCAGTTGAAGCTATCTCTAGTTTTCTTTTAAAACACCCAGAACCCCAGAATCGTAGGGCACTCCAATGCCGCGTACACGCGACCGGACTTTTCGATAGACTAGGTCCGACGGTCTTCCCGACGGACTTTCAGCGGAGTTCCGACGGACTTTCCGAATGAACGGACTTGGCCACACACAATCAGACCAAAGTCCGACAGATTCGAACGTGATGACGTATGACCGGACTAGAATAAGGAAGTTCATAGCCAGTAGCCAATAGCTGCCCTAGCGTCGTTTTTTGTCCATCGCACTAGCATACACACAAACGGATTTCTCGATAGGAACTGGGTCCTAATTTGAAACATGTTATATTTCTAAAGTCCATCAGGTTTTTGGACAGCACAGGTCCCATGGAGCCCACACACGTTCGAATTGTCCGATGGATTCGTTCCGTCGGACCTTTTCTGTCGAAAAGTCCGGTCGTGTGTACACGGCATAAGGCCTCATGCACACTGGACATTTTTTGATGTTTTTTTACAGCAGCTGTTTTTGGCTGTCAACGAGTCATTAAACTCTCCATCATGTTATCCTATGTGTCCATGCACACATAGGCTGTTATCAGCAGTTTTGGGCAGTGGCGTTTTTGAGCAGTAAAAAAAAAAAACAAAACTAGTGGGCTCTGAGAGACGTTTTTCCAGCTGTAAAAATGAATTGAAAAATGAATTAATTAAATAAAACATTTTTTCTTCAAAAAAATAACCCCTAAAACGCTAACATGGAAAAACACTAATAAATGCTAAAAAAAACGCTATTGCAAAAACGCTGAAAAAAGTTGAAAAACTCACTGCAAAGCTACTGACGTTTTTATAACGTTATTTTAATAAGTGTGCATGAGGCCTAATATGTAAATACTGACTGAAGATCATAAGGTTTAGCCCTGTTCCTCCTCTGTCTACATGCTATGTCTTGCTACTTGTTAGTCATACCACCCATCGTGTTTATCTGATAATAGTGAGATACTGTAGGTAGGAGGCAGAAGGTTGATGCTCAAAGCCCCAGGCATTGGTTAATACAGAGCAAGACAATGGGTTTTGGTTCTTTTAGGACATTCTGAAAGGAAACTGAAGCTTGTGTGGCTTCTGATGGAGCTTGCTGTAGAATGGGGGGGGGGGGGGGGGGGGGGGGGGGGGAGGGGGGGGGGGGGGGGGGGGGAGGGGGGGGGGGGGGGGGGGGGGGGGGGGGGGGGGGGGGGGGGGGGGGGGGGATTTACTAGGATTGGGACCAGGTTTGCTTAAATGGGACACTTGCTTTGGTAACTCTAAAGGAAAACTCTGCTCACAATTATTTTAATCTAAAATGATCAGATTACATAACCTTAGCCAAAATGCTGAAAAAAAAACAATCAACCTGTGGGGAAAAATGGGATCCCCATGCTTCTAATGCCTCGTACACACGATCAGATTTTCCGACAGAAAGTTTGTGATGACAGGCTGTTGGCGGAAAATCCGACCGTGTGTGCGCTCCATCGGACAATTGTTGTCGGACTTTCCGCCAACAAATGTTGGCTAGCAGGTTTTCAAATTTTCCACCAACAAATGTCTGTTGTCGGATTTTCCGAGCGTGTGTACACAAGTCCGTCGGACAAAAGTCCAAAGTACAGACACGCATGCTCGAAAACAAGGACGATTCTCTTCTTCTTTAATGGGATAATAATGAAGCTGCTTTGCTGGTGATACTGATGGAGTTATTGCAAACAAATTTCCAAAGGCTTTTTTTTCTAGTGATATCAAGAATAATATTATTATGCTTTTTTAAATTTTTTTTTGGACAAGATACCACAACACCATTATCCCGTAGTTTTTAAGATCAAAGATACAACTATTTTGGTGTTCCTTCGTCAATTTTACATTGTATTTTTTTAAATGTAACTGCCTACTCCCAAACTGTCATTTGAAGTAAAAGACATAGCCAAGTATTATTCTCCACAATTTTTTTATTGTGCATTAAAAAAAGAAAACAAATAAAATTAGACATGCTATCTGCCAATAGAACTTAACCAAAAAGTGCATTCTATGCATCCAAAAATATAGAAAATATACCAAATCAAATCATTATTCAACCAAAAAAAATAATGTCAAAGCAATAACTCCAAGGCCAATAATTAATAACACGTTATCTCCTCCGATTCCGCACCATGGCTGGTTGATGAACCGTTCACAAACAAACTGAAAAGTGCGAAATGAAAAGAACGAATCAACACTTACCAAACTTCTACTAACAGGAAATTAGTAGAAGGAGCCCAAAGGGTGGCGCTAAAGAGCTTAAAAACAACGTAGTACGTCACTACGTTCGTATTTGTTGGCCAGCAATTGTGTGACCGTGTGTATGCAAGACAAATCTGGGCCAACGCCATTTAGACAAAACTCTGCGGTTTTGTTGTCAGAATGTCCGATCGTGTGTACGAGGCATAAGAGTCAGACACATGTGGAGCAAATTAAATAAATAGATTCTGTGCCTGGCTACCCCTTTATCCCAACCTATATCAGCGAGAAGAGTGTAAACTGTGGAAAACCTTAATACCAAGGATTCTGTTCTCCTTATTTTTTTTTTTAATGTAAACTGTGCCGTCAATCGGTGTTAAACAGTGGTGGGTGCAATGCATGCGCTTTTGTCAGACCCTGAGCTCCACATTAGATGCTTCAATATCGCAAAAAATAGAGGGAAAAGTATAAAATGGTTTGCATTTAGTGAATTCTGTAAATTCGAATTTTAAGGCATTTAGTTTGCATTATTCCAAAATCCATTTTTTAAGTATACTGAGGTTTGATAAGGTCCTGAAACTTTTACATAAGTATCCATGAAGTTTAATAAATAGCTCTTCATCAATAACAGCTTGTAATCTATGTGTAGTGGGACTTTATTTCCATTATACTGTACTGTATATTCCCACTTTTAGGACTGTTCAGCACCATGGACAGCGGACATACAGGATAATGTTGGGAACAGACTGTAGGCTTAGTATTGGGCCAGACTTTGCAGTTTGCTTCCGTTTAGGGCAGAATGATGTAGTAAAAAGCAATAGGGATGTTTTGCTGAATGCTGATGTAGACTAAACCATGCAGCTTGAATGCTTCTTCTGGGAAGAGTGTATATTTTCAAGGTATGGCTAGCATGGAGAAGGGCCAACACTGAACATCAGACAGATTCTAGTTGTTCTCCGGTCTACAAAAATGAGACTAAGGCCGGGTTCACACTGGTACGACATGACTGTTGTAAGACTGTCATCCTACTTTGCCCTGTGACATAAGTCCTACATTGGTCCTACATCGGTCCTACTTCCATCTGACTTGAATGAACAGGATACGATTTTTCTCTGACTTTGAGATAGTCTGACTTGTCCTTTGACCAATAAAACAATCCCAGTGTGACATAAATTCCTATCCTGCTGCTGTAATCACCATGTCGGATGTCACAAGTCGGATGGTTAGGATGAGGTTTCGACGACCTTGATCTGACGTCAATGATAATCAAACAGGCCAAAGTCGGACCAAAATAGTGCAGGAACCTTTTCTAAAGTCATAGGGAACCATTGATTTGTACACTACATAAAGTAATGTACAAAAAGGCAGAGAGGGTCCACTAAATGATACAGCACCTCATCCCTTAGTATAAGAGTATCAAAAAAAGGGGGGATGGTGGAGTAGGGATTATAGCAGTGCTAAGATAATATAAGAGAGTTGGGGCGGACTCACAGTTCAAGGCTCGTAATACTCGTTAGTTAATAAAACAATTTTTATTACATATAGACAGTTATATCAAAACATACAAGGAGAAGAATATATATGTATGGAGAAATATTAACAATATATATTTTTCGTAGTAATACTCAGTTAGATGAATCAGGGCAAATGATTGAGGTATCACTTAAGGAATTTTTTAACAATCAAAGGTATTGAGAACAATACATGGTCAATGATAAAGTTAAATTTTGCACATAAAATTGGAAGTAGGATTCACATTTAATGTGGGAAAACGACCTAAGGTAGACTGATTTAGTCTTTGTAGACTGTTCCGACATGTTTCGCCATAACAATGGCTTCCTCAGGGTATGTCTACTTTGCGTAATTGGTGTATCTGGTAAGAGAAGTATCAAAATAAGTTCCATTCAATGCTCAATAAAGGAGAAATTAGATACAAAGCAATATAAAGGACAAATATAATTGTAAAGTGGATTGTCACCAAGTTATCAGCGCAGAGGAAGTGCTATGGCCCCTCCTTCCCAGAATGGAAAAAGGGCCCCCTTGTGGACCATCCCAGACTTACCCTAATAGAGGTGTGGAATAAACCCAGCCGCAGCCGCGGGGCAGGGCAGTCGTGCAGGGTGCCACAGCTGCCTAATAGAAGGCGGTAAACCCCAGATTGGACATTTGATATATTAGCTGGTTGGAAAAGAAATAAAACAAAAGATAAACGAGTAATAAGAAGCAATTTAAATAGTGTTGTGTGTCCATGAGAAATTAAATCATGGACATGACGCCATACACTATATAAGGGACAATGTCTCAAATCGTTACTTACTTTCATTAATTTTGTAGGGTGCTTGAAGAAAAATATATAAAGAAGAACCGAAGGTTCTAATAGGGCGACAAAAGTTAAACACAGGAGGCACCTGAGAAGATAATAGTTTGGACAGAGAGTTACATAGTTGAACACGGTGATGGTTCAAAAATAGGGAGGATAAAGGGTTTAAAGTTAAATAAAAAAAGATCAGATACCTGTTTTTTTATTTAGAAAATGTGAGGTGAAGAGCACCGTTCTGCTTGAAAAGTGCAATTGTAAACACCCTTGAAACAAGGGAAAAAGGAAGGGAAGAGCATCCGATCGATCAAAGCTCGGCAGTGGGCTAAAGAAAAAAATACATTCAGGAGATCCTGATAAGTATCAAGTGGGTTGGGAAAAATATCCAAAAAAAGATAAGGAATAGATTTGGTTTGCTTACTTGAGTACGAGCCGGTATGATGCGTCAGGTGCCTCCAGAGTCCTGTAGTGGACTAGTGTGGTGAGCTGGTTTAAATACCGCCTTCCTGATCGAGGCGGCGTGGATCCGCCCCTCGATCAGAGGACAATAGAGCCTATGCGCATGCGCGCAGCGCGTCACGGCCGGGAGCCTACGATTCCCATAGTTCCCGGCAATGAGCGCGCGGCGAGCGTGATGACGTCATCGCCGTTAAGACGGCGAGTGAGATAGCGAAGGCTGGCGGTGGGCGGGCTGTGAGGGCCCGCCCTCGGGTGTCCATACTAGGCCGCTGGGCTATCCCTAGGCGTGACAAGTCCGCCCCATAGGCGGCGGCTGAGTCCAGACACCAAAATGATGGTAGGAGGGCAAGAAGAGGAGGAGGGAAGGGGGAAAGAAAGAGGAGGGGACTGAGATGGAAATGAGCCAATGAAGGCTATATATTGGCAACATTCCTGTGGGCTGAAAGAACCAGCGGCATTCTCACCGACAATAGATCCCAAATTTGCCCATACCAAATGCAATGGGAATTGAGCATGTTTTAGTCATAACTAAACAGATACTTTAACTAGATAAATCTGTAAAATAATAAATAACAGATTTGTGAAGGTTTGAAGAAAAGTCAGACAGATCAAGCCAAAATAAAAATTGGTCAAGCGTCCATTCTAGAGATCAGGGGCAATTTAATACATGATAAGTGTGCAGTCAAAATACATTACCCATACAGTGTGTTAGGGAAGGTTTCAAAGAGGTTTCTATAATTCATATAGAGCATAATATATTAGTTACAGATAAATAAAAATTCATTCACTTTACATAGAAAGATACCTACAGGTAGGGAGGAGCAGGCTTTGGCGCATGATGGCAGAGAGATCACCGGGTGAGACCTCTGGAGAAAGCCAATTGTGACCGTGAGAGAGAAGATTTCAGGTTGGAATGAGATGGTTGTTTAGAGAAAGGATTTGAAACTGATATACTCGTTCATACCTGGGTATCTGGTGGCATCTAGTGTGTATATCCACCTAGTTTCAAGTTGGAGGAGTCGGTTGTCTATGTCCCCACCGCGTACATTGAGGGGTAAATGTTCCAAAGCCGAGAATAGTATTGTAGTGGGATCAAAGTTATGTTTGAGAGCTACATGGCGATTAATCGCAGTTGAAATTTTCTTTTTAAAAAGAGGTTTTATATGGTCCTGTATGCGAATCTTTCCAAACGTGAAAAAAGTCAATGACGTTCTCAAATCTTCATGGGAATTTAATCTTCAAACTTGTTCATTTGGTATGATATCCATACTATGTAAACAATATGAATGTGAACTTGATCAACTCGATACCTCGGTCTCTGACTGGTATGAAAATCATATTTTATGTCTATCATCCCCCCGTTTTGCCCTAAAGGACAAAAATTTACGGGCACACATTGAGGAATATACCTTAAATATTATCAGCAATAAAGAAAATAAATTTCTAAGAGATAGATCTGCTCACCAAAATGGCTATGCCTATAAATGGGACAACCCTACCTTCCCCAGAGCACAAACCAAATCATCTAATTTCCAACCAGCCAAAAATAACACTGACCCACCCAGTACCTCATCCAATTCCTTTAGTTCTAGTACAACTTACCACGAACTCTCCCAGGACCCTATTACAAAAAAACGAAAGAATGATCAACCCATTTTATCCACAGAGCTAATTAAACGAGCTCTAAATACGAGTATACTAACTAGATCTTCTAGTACTCGCCCTAAAACTTCGAATATTTCTACTCCCTATCCCAAAAACCAACCCTCTTCCTCAAATATACCCCCTCCAACTACACAACTGTGTACGTTGGACTCTTCCAACTTTTCAACCCCTGCACTGGCATCACCCATTAGAAGAGCCAGTGAACCGTGTTTACCGACCATGTTTCCCATACCCCCTCAGGAATTGAAATTAGCACCTATTTTTTTAGGCCAGAACCAAGACCCACCTTTAACACCGACATAATCTATCAGCTTACCAAAGAACCAACCTTAGCAACGAATCTTGACGTTGTAAATCTTTCCTCCACTCCTTTAACATCACCCCAGATCCAAGTTTTACAACTGGGCTTGACTTTTTGCCCCTCTATGGATTTTGACTGTTTTCAATTAGTTAAAGACCTTCATCTCTTTGCGAGAAAACTATTGTATAAAACAATCTACCATTCAAAAACCACGTCTACTCAGATGGCTAATACAGATAACACTGTTCCAACCTTAGTAGAAATTCAAGCCCTTGAGGATTTAATGACCCTCTTGGATGAAGCTGACCCAACCGACGACGACCTTTTGGATAATATACAAAATGAAACAACTAGTTCGGCCCCTATCCTCTCCTGTCCCACCTCCTTCAAACCGAAATCAAGGAATTTCCCTTCATTAACCACGAATCCTGCCATTTGGGCCTTTGTGGAACAAACCACCAAGGAATTGAAAAAACTTAATTTAGATGAATCAGGTATGTCAAACCTCACGAAGAACCAACAGAGAGCCCTTAAATCCCTTCAGTCGAATCGAAATATAGTCATTAAACCCTCCGATAAGGGAGGAAACGTGGTTGTCATGGATGTCCTGGCTTACATGAATATGTGCCACGACATCCTTGACAACCACGAATGGTATAGATCCATTTGTCCCACCAGAATCAAGTCCTACATTTTAGACTATCAAAATTTAATTTTTCAGGCAACCAAAAAGGGAATCATAGACACCAATACTTGGAAATTTCTACATGTAACTCACCCCAAAACCCCAACTTTTTACTCCCTTCCCAAACTTCATAAATCAATAAAAAAAACCCCAGGCAGACCTATTGTGTCTGGCTGTGAAGGGCTCACAGAAAGAGCCAGTGAACTTGTAGATAAACATCTTGCCCCATTGGTATCTGCACTCCCCTCACACATTAAGGACACCATTCATCTATTACGTGTCCTTGAAAACCAGCAATTACCTGTAAATTCTTACCTTGTAGCATTGGATGTTGAATGCCTCTACAACGCCATACCTCATGATAGAGGAGTGGAAGTTGTAGCTGATCAACTAAAATGCCTCGGCCCCACTGCACAACCTTATAACAATTTTGTCTTATCTCTGCTAAAGTTTATTCTAACTAGAAATTACTTCACTTTTGGATCCTCCCACTACCTCCAGATACAGGGCGTAGCAATGGGCACCAAATGTGCCCCTTCCTACGCCAATCTGTATCTGGGGGGGTGGGAAAAGGATGTCCTCCGGGATCCGGAGATGAGGTGCCATACCCAGTACATCCTCTCCTGGATGAGATATATCGATGATATTTTAATCTTTTGGACTGGTACCTACCCAGACCTACAACGTTTCTTTGAAAAAATATCCATTAATACATATAATCTCAAATTTTCCTTGGAGGCCAGTCAGGAAAAAATTGCCTTCCTTGATCTTACTATAACTATTGACAATGAAGGTAAATTATATTCCTCGTTATATAGAAAAGCCTCGGCTGGCAATACCATATTGCACGCATCTAGCTCCCATCCTAAAAACCTCATCAAAAGTATACCGTACAGCCAGTATTTGCGAATAAGAAGAAATTGTACTAATGATAAAGACTTCCATCAAGCATCTTTTGAACTATATCAAAGATTGAAATCCAGAGGCTACAGCCATAATTTACTTAAACAATCATTTAATAGAGTTAAACGCTTGCAACGGAAAGAACTAATCTTTAGAGACAAAAATCTTCAACACAATCAACCTGTACGTCTCATCACCCAATACTCCAACCAGTCTGCTTGTCAGTAACTTGGTAGGAGGCCGAGATGCTGGGAGGGCTCCCCTTGCGGCCAAGCGCAGCACACCACTGAAGGTGGAACAGCAGGTGTGGTGCCCACAGAAGCACGGGTGCCGGAGACAGGCGTGCTTGGAAGGTCCAGGAGTCCAGTGGAAGAACTGAATAGCGGAGCCGGGTGCCAGGCCAGGGGTCATTCACAGAGAGACAGTCCAGGATCAGAATGACCTAAGATAAGCTGCGTCTTAGTACAGGGAGCAGGATAAGCAGAGTCAAATAGCCAGGCCGGGGTCAGATGCTGGGAGCAGGCAGGAAGAAGTCAGGTGCAAGCCAAAGGGTCAAGCCAGAGGATCAGGAAGAGCAGGTCAAAACAAGCCGGGTCGGTACACAGGAGATCAGATCAGCAGATAATACAGGACACAGGAACACAGGGAGAGCTGAAGACAAACCAGCAACTGCAGACACTAGCAGACTTCCTTATATAGGCCCATGTGACCTGCTGGCAGGGATACTGGGTCCTAAACTCCTTCTCCTGACAGAGATTCTGGGTCTTAAAGCCCTTCTCCTTCTGTTGATTCCCTGACAGTGCCCCCCCCTGACGGGCAGCCTCCGGATGCCCATTTGGGCCATTTTCTCAGGGTATTTAGCCCAAAACTCTCGGAGGAATCTAGGGGCATGTACATTGGCCTCGGGTTCCCAGGAGCTCTCCTCGGGTGGATATCCTTTCCATTTAATTAAGAACTGAATTGTCCTACCTCTCCGTCGACAGTCAAGGATGGATTCCACTTCAAATTCAGTCTCGTCTCCTACCAGAACTGGAGGCGGGGGTACTTCTTCTCTCCCTGGAAAAGAACTAGAAATGGCATGTTTAAGTAGTGCAACATGAAATACAGGGTGGATCTTATAAGATTCAGGTAAGGCAAGTTCGAAGGCTACTGGATTTATTTTGCGTTTAATTTCAAAAGGCCCAACAAACTTTGGCCCCAACTTTCGGGATGGACATGGCAGTTTGAGGTTTGCAGATGAGAGCCACACTTTGTCCCCCACTTCAAAGGCAGGGTTTCCTCTTCTTTTCTTGTCATATTGTTTCTTATACCCTTCTTGGGCTTTCCGCATTGTATCCTGGAGAATTTGATAATTGGTTTGAATGAAATTTATTCTGTCCTGAACTGCCGGAACTGAAGATTCGGGAATGATATTGGGTAGAAATGAGGGATGGTAGCCATAATTCGCCCAGAAGGGCGACTGGTTGGTAGCAGCGTGCACAGAGTTATTGTATGCGAATTCTGCACAGGGCAATAATGAAATCCAATCGTCCTGAGAAAAGGAACAAAAACATCTTAGATACTGTTCTAGCGTTTGGTTAGTCCTTTCCGTTTGACCATTGCTCTGGGGATGGTAGGCTGTGGAAAAACATGTTTCAATCGACAGCAATTTGCAAAGGTTCCTCCAGAACCTAGAGGTGAATTGAACACCTCTATCTGACACAATGCTGTCTGGTACACCATGCAATCTGACTATTTCTTTGATGAAAGTTTTTGCTGTGTCCATGGCGGAAGGTGTGCCCATCATTGGCAAGAAGTGTGCCATCTTGGATAGTCGGTCTACTACTACCAAGATGGTTGTGAATTCTTCTGAGGGGGGTAAATCCACGATAAAGTCTAATGAAATGTTCTTCCAAGGCTGTTCCGGGACTGGCAGAGGCCTTAACAGGCCCCAGGATTTAGCGTTGGACCCCTTATTCCGCTGGCATGTTGTGCAAGAATTGACATACTCCTTACAATCGGATCTCAGAGTGGGCCACCATAAAGACCGTTGGACCAGTTCGGTCGTTTTTCGGACCCCAAAGTGGCCAGCCAATTGGTGGTCATGAAAAGTTCTTAAAACCTGAAGCCTGGCTTGCTGTGGGACAAAAATTTTGTTTTGATGCCAAAGGAGCCCCTCCTGGCTTCTTAGAGAGGAGATTTCTGCCTCTGTGCACTGGGTGGATGCCTGCTCAATTGAAATCCTTAAATCAGGCTGGATCAAGAGGAAATTTTGAGGGGCCAGAATTGGACTGGGTGAGACCTCTTCCGGGGTATCAGGGAACATTCGGGACAAGGCGTCGGCTTTTCCATTCTTAGACCCTGGGCGGAAGGTGATATGGAAGTTAAACCTAGAAAAGAATAGAGCCCATCGAGCCTGCCGGGGTCTCAGTCGCTTGGCCGTGCGGAGATATTCTAGGTTTTTATGGTCTGTAAAGATTAATATAGGGTGGACGGCACCCTCCAGGAGATATCTCCATTCCTCCAGTGCAGTCTTAATCGCCAAGAGCTCCCGATCCCCCACATCGTAGTTCTTCTCCGGCTGACTCATCTTCCGCGAAGAGAAGGCCACGGGATGAAGTAGGGCTTTGGGCCCCTGACGTTGGGAAAGAACTGCCCCCGTGGCTACTTCGGAGGCATCAACTTCCAGGACATAGGGTAAGGTAGGATCCGGATGCTGTAAGATAGGTGCAGAGGTAAAGAGGAGCTTCAGTTGATCAAAGGCAGTTTGTGCTTCTACGGACCACTGGAATCTGGTATGTTGGCGGGTTAACTGGGTGATAGGCACTACAATGCTAGAGAAGTTTTTTATAAATCTCCTGTAGAAATTTGCGAAGCCGATGAACCTCTGAACACCCTTCTTATCAGATGGAGCCGGCCACTCAAGGATAGCCTTCACCTTTTGAGGATCCATAGCTACCCCATTAGTGGTGATGATGAGTCCAAGGAATTGGATTGTCGTCTTCTCAAAGTCGCATTTCTCGGCTTTTACATACAATCCATGTGTTCTGAGGATGCCCAGTACTTTTTTTACATGCGTTCTGTGAAGCTCCAGAGTAGCTGAGAATATGAGAATATCGTCGAGGTAGACGATAACGAAGTGGTCCAAGTACTGCCGAAAAATATCATTTATAAAATGTTGGAATGTGGCCGGGGCGTTGCATAGTCCAAATGGCATTACTAAGTATTCAAAGTGCCCGAATCTTGTTCTGAATGCTGTTTTCCACTCATCCCCCTCTCGGATACGGACAAGATTGTAAGCTCCACGTAGGTCTAGTTTGGTGAAAATGTGGGCTGTACGAAACCTCTGGAAGAGTTCGGGGATGAGGGGGAGCGGATAGCGATTTTTGAGAGTAATTTTGTTTAAGTCCCTGTAGTCCACACATGGCCTCAAGGTCTTATCTTTTTTTTCAACAAAGAAAATGCCGGCACCGGCGGGAGAAGAGGAAGGGCGGATAAATCCCTTTTCAAGGTTTTCATCAACATAATGCCTCAAAGTTTCAAGTTCCGTCTCGGAAAGAGGAAAAATACGGCCAAAAGGAATCTCAGCCCCCGGTAGCAAGTCAATGGGGCAATCGTAGGGACGATGCGGGGGTAGGGTATCTGCCGCCTTCTTGTCAAAAACATCTTGGAATTCATGATAGGCCGCTGGTATATTGGAACCCACACTGGGTGTTGGTAGGACAGACAGACAACTAGAAAAGTCCTTGGATTCAGGAGAAAGACAATGCTGCCGGCAGTAGGAAGAAGTGAAGAGAACTTCCCTCTTGGACCAATCAATCTGAGGATTGTGCGCCTGTAGCCATGGAATTCCCAGGATCACAGGGAATATAGGGGAGCTCAGGACGTCAAAACGTAGAAATTCCTGATGATTAGAATTGATGGAGGTGAAGATAGGTGCCGTTTCTTGGGTGACATGCCCGGAACTAGGCATTGAGCCATCGGCCAGATGGACGGTCAGTCTTTGCCTTTTGTGATGAAGAGGGATAGCGAGTCTCTTTGCCAAGGTCAGATCCAAGAAACAGCTGCATGCCCCGGAATCCAGTATTGCTTGGAGATGAACTTCCTCTCCTGCCACCAGTAACGTGACAGGAAGACTGATATGGGTTGGAGAAGACCGGGATACCTGGAAATTGACCGGAGTGTGGGGAACTGATTTCCTGGGTCTTACAGGGCAAAAGGTTATGTAATGTCCTGTTCCCCCACAATAGAAGCAAAGGTTCGCCTGTCGGCGATGAAGTCTCTCCTCTGAAGTTAATGTTGGATGGGCCAGGCCAAGCTGCATGGGGTTGGATGTAGGTGGGATTTCGGGCTGCCGAAAGGTTTGGATACGCTCAGACCGGCGTTCCCCTAAGCGCCTATCGAGTTGAATGGTCAGTAGGATGAGACCTTCTAGTGTTGAGGGGGTCTCAATTCTGGACAGTTCATCCTTGAGGGATTCGGACAGCCCCAGCCGATACTGATAACGTAACGCTGCCTCGTTCCAACCTGAGTCTGAGGACCAGGTACGGAATTCCACGGTGTAATCTTCCGCAGGGCGCTGACCCTGCCGTAAGGTATGCAGAGCAGCTTCAGCAGTGGCCACCCGCAGGGGGTCATCATATAATTGGGCCATGGTTTCAAAGAACTGGTCCACAGAGTTGATGAGAGGACTCTCCCGCTCCAATAAGCCATGAGCCCATACTTGGGGTTCATCGGTCAACAAAGAAATAATGAATCCCACCTTCACTGTTTCAGTGGAAAAAGTCCGTGGTTGCAGGGCCAAGTATAGGTAACAGCCATTCTTAAAAGCTCTGAATTTCCTCCGATCACCGGAGAAGCGTTCTGGTGTTGGTACTCGTGGTTCCGGAGGGGGCATCACCACAGTAGGGGTAACTACCAGAGGGTTGGCTGAAGACGACCCTTGATCTAGGGTAGGTGTTGCATGCAGGTGCTGCAGGCGGTCCTCTAACTGAAAGTACCCTTCCTGAAGTTTTTGGATGACCTGAGTGAGGGCCGTGATCTGTAGACTTGCGGCTTCCAGCGGGGAGACACCTCCGTCGGCCTCTGACATGGCTGGTTTGTACTGTCAGTAACTTGGTAGGAGGCCGAGATGCTGGGAGGGCTCCCCTTGCGGCCAAGCGCAGCACACCACTGAAGGTGGAACAGCAGGTGTGGTGCCCACAGAAGCACGGGTGCCGGAGACAGGCGTGCTTGGAAGGTCCAGGAGTCCAGTGGAAGAACTGAATAGCGGAGCCGGGTGCCAGGCCAGGGGTCATTCACAGAGAGACAGTCCAGGATCAGAATGACCTAAGATAAGCTGCGTCTTAGTACAGGGAGCAGGATAAGCAGAGTCAAATAGCCAGGCCGGGGTCAGATGCTGGGAGCAGGCAGGAAGAAGTCAGGTGCAAGCCAAAGGGTCAAGCCAGAGGATCAGGAAGAGCAGGTCAAAACAAGCCGGGTCGGTACACAGGAGATCAGATCAGCAGATAATACAGGACACAGGAACACAGGGAGAGCTGAAGACAAACCAGCAACTGCAGACACTAGCAGACTTCCTTATATAGGCCCATGTGACCTGCTGGCAGGGATACTGGGTCCTAAACTCCTTCTCCTGACAGAGATTCTGGGTCTTAAAGCCCTTCTCCTTCTGTTGATTCCCTGACACTGCTCAAATCAGGAATACTATAAATACATTCTGGCCCCTCCTATCATCAGACCCCATAGTAGGACAATATGTAAAAACTTATCCAGAAATCACTTATCGCCGACCATCATCCCTCAGTGACAAACTCACCTCTAGTCATTTTTATGCTCCAGATGACCCAAAAAAAATGGACCAATCTGGCACCTTCCCTTGTGGACAGTGCGACTCATGTATGTTCTTGTCCAATTCCACTAACACTCTACTTCCCAATGGGAATTTACATAAGCCCAAACATCGGGTTATGTGCAACACTGTGGGGGTTATCTACTTAGCCACTTGCCGATGTGGATGTTTCTATGTCGGTAAAACAAAAAGAGCTTTTTCGATTCGCATACAGGACCATATAAAACCTCTTTTTAAAAAGAAAATTTCAACTGCGATTAATCGCCATGTAGCTCTCAAACATAACTTTGATCCCACTACAATACTATTCTCGGCTTTGGAACATTTACCCCTCAATGTACGCGGTGGGGACATAGACAACCGACTCCTCCAACTTGAAACTAGGTGGATATACACACTAGATGCCACCAGATACCCAGGTATGAACGAGTATATCAGTTTCAAATCCTTTCTCTAAACAACCATCTCATTCCAACCTGAAATCTTCTCTCTCACGGTCACAATTGGCTTTCTCCAGAGGTCTCACCCGGTGATCTCTCTGCCATCATGCGCCAAAGCCTGCTCCTCCCTACCTGTAGGTATCTTTCTATGTAAAGTGAATGAATTTTTATTTATCTGTAACTAATATATTATGCTCTATATGAATTATAGAAACCTCTTTGAAACCTTCCCTAACACACTGTATGGGTAATGTATTTTGACTGCACACTTATCATGTATTAAATTGCCCCTGATCTCTAGAATGGACGCTTGACCAATTTTTATTTTGGCTTGATCTGTCTGACTTTTCTTCAAACCTTCACAAATCTGTTATTTATTATTTTACAGATTTATCTAGTTAAAGTATCTGTTTAGTTATGACTAAAACATGCTCAATTCCCATTGCATTTGGTATGGGCAAATTTGGGATCTATTGTCGGTGAGAATGCCGCTGGTTCTTTCAGCCCACAGGAATGTTGCCAATATATAGCCTTCATTGGCTCATTTCCATCTCAGTCCCCTCCTCTTTCTTTCCCCCTTCCCTCCTCCTCTTCTTGCCCTCCTACCATCATTTCGGTGTCTGGACTCAGCCGCCGCCTATGGGGCGGACTTGTCACGCCTAGGGATAGCCCAGCGGCCTAGTATGGACACCCGAGGGCGGGCCCTCACAGCCCGCCCACCGCCAGCCTTCGCTATCTCACTCGCCGTCTTAACGGCGATGACGTCATCACGCTCGCCGCGCGCTCATTGCCGGGAACTATGGGAATCGTAGGCTCCCGGCCGTGACGCGCTGCGCGCATGCGCATAGGCTCTATTGTCCTCTGATCGAGGGGCGGATCCACGCCGCCTCGATCAGGAAGGCGGTATTTAAACCAGCTCACCACACTAGTCCACTACAGGACTCTGGAGGCACCTGACGCATCATACCGGCTCGTACTCAAGTAAGCAAACCAAATCTATTCCTTATCTTTTTTTGGATATTTTTCCCAACCCACTTGATACTTATCAGGATCTCCTGAATGTATTTTTTTCTTTAGCCCACTGCCGAGCTTTGATCGATCGGATGCTCTTCCCTTCCTTTTTCCCTTGTTTCAAGGGTGTTTACAATTGCACTTTTCAAGCAGAACGGTGCTCTTCACCTCACATTTTCTAAATAAAAAAACAGGTATCTGATCTTTTTTTATTTAACTTTAAACCCTTTATCCTCCCTATTTTTGAACCATCACCGTGTTCAACTATGTAACTCTCTGTCCAAACTATTATCTTCTCAGGTGCCTCCTGTGTTTAACTTTTGTCGCCCTATTAGAACCTTCGGTTCTTCTTTATATATTTTTCTTCAAGCACCCTACAAAATTAATGAAAGTAAGTAACGATTTGAGACATTGTCCCTTATATAGTGTATGGCGTCATGTCCATGATTTAATTTCTCATGGACACACAACACTATTTAAATTGCTTCTTATTACTCGTTTATCTTTTGTTTTATTTCTTTTCCAACCAGCTAATATATCAAATGTCCAATCTGGGGTTTACTGCCTTCTATTAGGCAGCTGTGGCACCCTGCACGACTGCCCTGCCCCGCGGCTGCGGCTGGGTTTATTCCACACCTCTATTAGGGTAAGTCTGGGATGGTCCACAAGGGGGCCCTTTTTCCATTCTGGGAAGGAGGGGCCATAGCACTTCCTCTGCGCTGATAACTTGGTGACAATCCACTTTACAATTATATTTGTCCTTTATATTGCTTTGTATCTAATTTCTCCTTTATTGAGCATTGAATGGAACTTATTTTGATACTTCTCTTACCAGATACACCAATTACGCAAAGTAGACATACCCTGAGGAAGCCATTGTTATGGCGAAACATGTCGGAACAGTCTACAAAGACTAAATCAGTCTACCTTAGGTCGTTTTCCCACATTAAATGTGAATCCTACTTCCAATTTTATGTGCAAAATTTAACTTTATCATTGACCATGTATTGTTCTCAATACCTTTGATTGTTAAAAAATTCCTTAAGTGATACCTCAATCATTTGCCCTGATTCATCTAACTGAGTATTACTACGAAAAATATATATTGTTAATATTTCTCCATACATATATATTCTTCTCCTTGTATGTTTTGATATAACTGTCTATATGTAATAAAAATTGTTTTATTAACTAACGAGTATTACGAGCCTTGAACTGTGAGTCCGCCCCAACTCTCTTATATTATCTTAGCACTGCTATAATCCCTACTCCACCATCCCCCCCTTTTTTTGATACTCTTATACTAAGGGATGAGGTGCTGTATCATTTAGTGGACCCTCTCTGCCTTTTTGTACATTACTTTCTGTCCCAGGTGTTTCAATACACCAATTCCTGACAGATGGTCCTCAAATAATTCAATCACATTTGAATCATTTCAACCTTGGGGGACACACACAGTTCATTGCTCCTTGTATAAAATACTTATCCTATTTTTAAAAAAATATTTCTATAATGAACTGCTATTTAATTGCTTATTAACCTCATATTGAAAATTTGTTTATCATTGAGAGCTTTAAAACGCTTTGGCGCATGATGGTTGACCTCACCGGGGAGGCATGGAAGGGATTGATGACCAAAATACAACAGTCTCAGAGCACTACCAACATCTCTGATGCTGACCTTGATCGTGACTTTATGCGACTCCAGCGTCTTTTGGAAAAAAAGGTACGAATATACTGGCACAAAACGTACTTTGAAAAATATGTTGAATACAAAATTGTTCCATGGGGATTACGAATTCAAATCTTTCCAAACGTGAAAAAAGTCAATGACGTTCTCAAATCTTCATGGGAATTTAATCTTCAAACTTGTTCATTTGGTATGATATCCATACTATGTAAACAATATGAATGTGAACTTGATCAACTCGATACCTCGGTCTCTGACTGGTATGAAAATCATATTTTATGTCTATCATCCCCCCGTTTTGCCCTAAAGGACAAAAATTTACGGGCACACATTGAGGAATATACCTTAAATATTATCAGCAATAAAGAAAATAAATTTCTAAGAGATAGATCTGCTCACCAAAATGGCTATGCCTATAAATGGGACAACCCTACCTTCCCCAGAGCACAAACCAAATCATCTAATTTCCAACCAGCCAAAAATAACACTGACCCACCCAGTACCTCATCCAATTCCTTTAGTTCTAGTACAACTTACCACGAACTCTCCCAGGACCCTATTACAAAAAAACGAAAGAATGATCAACCCATTTTATCCACAGAGCTAATTAAACGAGCTCTAAATACGAGTATACTAACTAGATCTTCTAGTACTCGCCCTAAAACTTCGAATATTTCTACTCCCTATCCCAAAAACCAACCCTCTTCCTCAAATATACCCCCTCCAACTACACAACTGTGTACGTTGGACTCTTCCAACTTTTCAACCCCTGCACTGGCATCACCCATTAGAAGAGCCAGTGAACCGTGTTTACCGACCATGTTTCCCATACCCCCTCAGGAATTGAAATTAGCACCTATTTTTTTAGGCCAGAACCAAGACCCACCTTTAACACCGACATAATCTATCAGCTTACCAAAGAACCAACCTTAGCAACGAATCTTGACGTTGTAAATCTTTCCTCCACTCCTTTAACATCACCCCAGATCCAAGTTTTACAACTGGGCTTGACTTTTTGCCCCTCTATGGATTTTGACTGTTTTCAATTAGTTAAAGACCTTCATCTCTTTGCGAGAAAACTATTGTATAAAACAATCTACCATTCAAAAACCACGTCTACTCAGATGGCTAATACAGATAACACTGTTCCAACCTTAGTAGAAATTCAAGCCCTTGAGGATTTAATGACCCTCTTGGATGAAGCTGACCCAACCGACGACGACCTTTTGGATAATATACAAAATGAAACAACTAGTTCGGCCCCTATCCTCTCCTGTCCCACCTCCTTCAAACCGAAATCAAGGAATTTCCCTTCATTAACCACGAATCCTGCCATTTGGGCCTTTGTGGAACAAACCACCAAGGAATTGAAAAAACTTAATTTAGATGAATCAGGTATGTCAAACCTCACGAAGAACCAACAGAGAGCCCTTAAATCCCTTCAGTCGAATCGAAATATAGTCATTAAACCCTCCGATAAGGGAGGAAACGTGGTTGTCATGGATGTCCTGGCTTACATGAATATGTGCCACGACATCCTTGACAACCACGAATGGTATAGATCCATTTGTCCCACCAGAATCAAGTCCTACATTTTAGACTATCAAAATTTAATTTTTCAGGCAACCAAAAAGGGAATCATAGACACCAATACTTGGAAATTTCTACATGTAACTCACCCCAAAACCCCAACTTTTTACTCCCTTCCCAAACTTCATAAATCAATAAAAAAACCCCCAGGCAGACCTATTGTGTCTGGCTGTGAAGGGCTCACAGAAAGAGCCAGTGAACTTGTAGATAAACATCTTGCCCCATTGGTATCTGCACTCCCCTCACACATTAAGGACACCATTCATCTATTACGTGTCCTTGAAAACCAGCAATTACCTGTAAATTCTTACCTTGTAGCATTGGATGTTGAATGCCTCTACAACGCCATACCTCATGATAGAGGAGTGGAAGTTGTAGCTGATCAACTAAAATGCCTCGGCCCCACTGCACAACCTTATAACAATTTTGTCTTATCTCTGCTAAAGTTTATTCTAACTAGAAATTACTTCACTTTTGGATCCTCCCACTACCTCCAGATACAGGGCGTAGCAATGGGCACCAAATGTGCCCCTTCCTACGCCAATCTGTATCTGGGGGGGTGGGAAAAGGATGTCCTCCGGGATCCGGAGATGAGGTGCCATACCCAGTACATCCTCTCCTGGATGAGATATATCGATGATATTTTAATCTTTTGGACTGGTACCTACCCAGACCTACAACGTTTCTTTGAAAAAATATCCATTAATACATATAATCTCAAATTTTCCTTGGAGGCCAGTCAGGAAAAAATTGCCTTCCTTGATCTTACTATAACTATTGACAATGAAGGTAAATTATATTCCTCGTTATATAGAAAAGCCTCGGCTGGCAATACCATATTGCACGCATCTAGCTCCCATCCTAAAAACCTCATCAAAAGTATACCGTACAGCCAGTATTTGCGAATAAGAAGAAATTGTACTAATGATAAAGACTTCCATCAAGCATCTTTTGAACTATATCAAAGATTGAAATCCAGAGGCTACAGCCATAATTTACTTAAACAATCATTTAATAGAGTTAAACGCTTGCAACGGAAAGAACTAATCTTTAGAGACAAAAATCTTCAACACAATCAACCTGTACGTCTCATCACCCAATACTCCAACCAGTCTGCTCAAATCAGGAATACTATAAATACATTCTGGCCCCTCCTATCATCAGACCCCATAGTAGGACAATATGTAAAAACTTATCCAGAAATCACTTATCGCCGACCATCATCCCTCAGTGACAAACTCACCTCTAGTCATTTTTATGCTCCAGATGACCCAAAAAAAATGGACCAATCTGGCACCTTCCCTTGTGGACAGTGCGACTCATGTATGTTCTTGTCCAATTCCACTAACACTCTACTTCCCAATGGGAATTTACATAAGCCCAAACATCGGGTTATGTGCAACACTGTGGGGGTTATCTACTTAGCCACTTGCCGATGTGGATGTTTCTATGTCGGTAAAACAAAAAGAGCTTTTTCGATTCGCATACAGGACCATATAAAACCTCTTTTTAAAAAGAAAATTTCAACTGCGATTAATCGCCATGTAGCTCTCAAACATAACTTTGATCCCACTACAATACTATTCTCGGCTTTGGAACATTTACCCCTCAATGTACGCGGTGGGGACATAGACAACCGACTCCTCCAACTTGAAACTAGGTGGATATACACACTAGATGCCACCAGATACCCAGGTATGAACGAGTATATCAGTTTCAAATCCTTTCTCTAAACAACCATCTCATTCCAACCTGAAATCTTCTCTCTCACGGTCACAATTGGCTTTCTCCAGAGGTCTCACCCGGTGATCTCTCTGCCATCATGCGCCAAAGCCTGCTCCTCCCTACCTGTAGGTATCTTTCTATGTAAAGTGAATGAATTTTTATTTATCTGTAACTAATATATTATGCTCTATATGAATTATAGAAACCTCTTTGAAACCTTCCCTAACACACTGTATGGGTAATGTATTTTGACTGCACACTTATCATGTATTAAATTGCCCCTGATCTCTAGAATGGACGCTTGACCAATTTTTATTTTGGCTTGATCTGTCTGACTTTTCTTCAAACCTTCACAAATCTGTTATTTATTATTTTACAGATTTATCTAGTTAAAGTATCTGTTTAGTTATGACTAAAACATGCTCAATTCCCATTGCATTTGGTATGGGCAAATTTGGGATCTATTGTCGGTGAGAATGCCGCTGGTTCTTTCAGCCCACAGGAATGTTGCCAATATATAGCCTTCATTGGCTCATTTCCATCTCAGTCCCCTCCTCTTTCTTTCCCCCTTCCCTCCTCCTCTTCTTGCCCTCCTACCATCATTTCGGTGTCTGGACTCAGCCGCCGCCTATGGGGCGGACTTGTCACGCCTAGGGATAGCCCAGCGGCCTAGTATGGACACCCGAGGGCGGGCCCTCACAGCCCGCCCACCGCCAGCCTTCGCTATCTCACTCGCCGTCTTAACGGCGATGACGTCATCACGCTCGCCGCGCGCTCATTGCCGGGAACTATGGGAATCGTAGGCTCCCGGCCGTGACGCGCTGCGCGCATGCGCATAGGCTCTATTGTCCTCTGATCGAGGGGCGGATCCACGCCGCCTCGATCAGGAAGGCGGTATTTAAACCAGCTCACCACACTAGTCCACTACAGGACTCTGGAGGCACCTGACGCATCATACCGGCTCGTACTCAAGTAAGCAAACCAAATCTATTCCTTATCTTTTTTTGGATATTTTTCCCAACCCACTTGATACTTATCAGGATCTCCTGAATGTATTTTTTTCTTTAGCCCACTGCCGAGCTTTGATCGATCGGATGCTCTTCCCTTCCTTTTTCCCTTGTTTCAAGGGTGTTTACAATTGCACTTTTCAAGCAGAACGGTGCTCTTCACCTCACATTTTCTAAATAAAAAAACAGGTATCTGATCTTTTTTTATTTAACTTTAAACCCTTTATCCTCCCTATTTTTGAACCATCACCGTGTTCAACTATGTAACTCTCTGTCCAAACTATTATCTTCTCAGGTGCCTCCTGTGTTTAACTTTTGTCGCCCTATTAGAACCTTCGGTTCTTCTTTATATATTTTTCTTCAAGCACCCTACAAAATTAATGAAAGTAAGTAACGATTTGAGACATTGTCCCTTATATAGTGTATGGCGTCATGTCCATGATTTAATTTCTCATGGACACACAACACTATTTAAATTGCTTCTTATTACTCGTTTATCTTTTGTTTTATTTCTTTTCCAACCAGCTAATATATCAAATGTCCAATCTGGGGTTTACCGCCTTCTATTAGGCAGCTGTGGCACCCTGCACGACTGCCCTGCCCCGCGGCTGCGGCTGGGTTTATTCCACACCTCTATTAGGGTAAGTCTGGGATGGTCCACAAGGGGGCCCTTTTTCCATTCTGGGAAGGAGGGGCCATAGCACTTCCTCTGCGCTGATAACTTGGTGACAATCCACTTTACAATTATATTTGTCCTTTATATTGCTTTGTATCTAATTTCTCCTTTATTGAGCATTGAATGGAACTTATTTTGATACTTCTCTTACCAGATACACCAATTACGCAAAGTAGACATACCCTGAGGAAGCCATTGTTATGGCGAAACATGTCGGAACAGTCTACAAAGACTAAATCAGTCTACCTTAGGTCGTTTTCCCACATTAAATGTGAATCCTACTTCCAATTTTATGTGCAAAATTTAACTTTATCATTGACCATGTATTGTTCTCAATACCTTTGATTGTTAAAAAATTCCTTAAGTGATACCTCAATCATTTGCCCTGATTCATCTAACTGAGTATTACTACGAAAAATATATATTGTTAATATTTCTCCATACATATATATTCTTCTCCTTGTATGTTTTGATATAACTGTCTATATGTAATAAAAATTGTTTTATTAACTAACGAGTATTACGAGCCTTGAACTGTGAGTCCGCCCCAACTCTCTTATATTATCTTAGCACTGCTATAATCCCTACTCCACCATCCCCCCCTTTTTTTGATATTGATTTGTACACGTCATTCGTTATGTGCTCCAAAGTATGTCGGACAAGTGTGAACCGGGCCTCAGGGGTTGATTTACTAAAACTGGAGAGTGCAAAATCCGGTGCAGCTCTGCATAGAAACCAGTCAGTTTCCAGGTTTTATTGTCAAAGCTTGTCAATTGAACAAGCTGAAGTTAGAAGCTGATTGGCTACTAGAGCTGCAACTAACGATTATTTTGTCTGTCGACTAATCTAGCGATTATTTTTTCGATTAGTCATCGACTAATGATTATTTTTATTTTATTTATTTACTTAATCTAGTGTTCTTTTTTTTGATTAGCCAATTAATCCTTTGGATAACTTTACAAAAAATAAGTACAACAAAAAAAAAAAAGGTAAGATAAAAAGAATATAACTATATATATATATATATATATATATATATATATATATATATATATATTATATATATATGTATGTAGTTATATTCTTTTATCTTACCTTTTTTTATGTACTTATTTTTTGTAAAGTTAAGATGAAAGAATATAACTACATGCATATATATATATATATATAACTACATGTATATATATATATATATATATATATATATATATATATATATATATATAATGTATGTAGTTATATTCTTTTATCTTACTTTTTTTATGTTCTGTTTTTCTTTTTTGTTCAGAGGTTTGTAATTTATTTTTATTTTTTTACAATGCTTTCTTTTTTTTAAGGGGTGGGGGGGGGGGGGGTGTGGGGACAGTGTCAGTGTGTTTTTTTTATTTTTATTTTTTTATTATTTATTGCACATTTTTTTTATCAGCCCTGTTGAGGGGCTATGGTGAGATATCAGGGGTCTTAACAGACCTCTGACATCTCCCATTTAAGACAGGGAAAGGGATTAGGGACACAGATTCCCCAGTCCCTTTCTCTGTAGCCTCTGCTGCACTGATAATGAATGGAGAGAAGACAGCGGCTTCTCTTCATTTATTAATGTGAATGGACAGTCAGTCACTGACTCTGTCCATTCAGAAAACTAAGGAGCCGGGTTTACCGGCTCCTACCTCCGCTCTCCATCCTGAGATACCGAGGGGGATGGCAGCACGGAGGAGGAGAAGAGAGAGGGGGACAGCAGCATGGAGGGGGACACCCACGGAGAAGAGAGGGAGACACGGAGCAGCATGGAGGGGGGCACAAAGAAGAGAGGGGCACAGATGCACAAAGGAGAGAGGGGCACAGATGCACGGAGGAGAGAGGGGGACACGGAGCAGCATGGAGAAGGACGGATGGGGACTGGAGGAGGATAGGGGACAGTCAGCGGTGATGTGTGTGGGAGAAAAGCACCGCGCTGAAAGCCGCGGTGGGGGTGTATTTACCTGCAACTCGCAACGTGTGATGCATCAACGCCTTTCACGCATGTCGACATATTTTCTTAGTCGACGTAGACGGCTACGTCGACGCGTCGTGGCAGCTCTATTGGCTACCATGCACAACTACACCAGATTTTGCCCAGTTTTAGTAAACCAACCCCTGCCAGAGAGATTCTTCCCTTGCTTCTTGTCCTTACCCACTGATGACAGTGGGTAAAGAGAAGTCTCCCCAATGTGGACAATGCAATACGAACTTGACAGCAAAACAGCTCAAGGTCACTAACTCACTAGGTAGGATGAACCATAAGAGTTTCCACAATGTGATCACATTATTCCCTTTGAGCTATGTAGGCTTAAAGTGGTTGTAAACCCATGCAATCAAAACTGAACAAAGCATATCCTTCTATAGTGTGTACTTACCTCAATCCAAAGCACCTATCTACTCTCACCTCCCTCTGTTATCTGCATGAGTCCCTTCTAACAGGTTATGCCCAGAATACCAGGGGATGGCCTTGCACACCCTCCAGCATACAAAAGTTGACTGACAGCCTCAGCTGTGCATGTTTCCCTATGAGACTGTGTACAGGGGGGTATGCCCCTTCCCTCCGCTCAGGTCTCAGATTACACTCAGATCTCCTCTCTGTGCTGTGCAGTGCGTGACATCAGATCTCCGCCCCTTGCCTCCTGGAGCTTAGAGATGCTGTGAAAAATGTGTGTTTAGAAGGCTGTAAAAGAGAGATGGGCTGTGGATACACAGGTACCAATTATGTAGGAGGATTTGTTTCCTCTCTGTCTATCACCTGAGGCGACTCACTTCACTGGGTATATATAAGGGGCTTCAACCACTTTAAGGGGGTTTTGCGCTTCACACAATCTTGGTTTGAAACAAAATAAAACAAAATCAATTCATTCACACTGTTGGTCTACATTATACATGCTGCAAGGCAAAGGAAGCTTTAAAGAGAAAGATGAAGAGCTTAGTTGTGACCTTTGTGCCACCAAGCAAAGACTGTGACATTGAGGTCCTGTACTGCGCCATGCAATGTTTCAAGAGAAAGTCTCAACAACAGACTTTAAAAGGGACACAAGATGCACCAATAAACCATGTTTAGAAAAATGAACAACAGTCTCTGGGGAACAGAAGCAGATAGAAACAGGGTGAATTCTGGGAAAGTTACTGGTTATAGCTGAATTCCAGGCACAGAACTGCAGATCTGTATTTATTAACCTCTTGCTTACAGGGCCTTTAAACCCCCCTCCTGCCCAGACCAATTTTTAGCTTTCAGCGCTGTCGCACTTTGAATGACATACAACGGTCATACAACACTGTACTCAAATGACAATTTTTTTCACACAAATGGAGCTTTCTTTTGGTTGTATTTAATCACCACTTGGGTTTTTATTTTTTGCTAAACAAACAAACAAACAAACAAAAAGACATGTTTCATAGTTTGTTATAAAATTTAGCAAATGGGTAATTTTTCTCCTTCATTGATATTCGCTGATGAGGCTGCACTGATGGGCTGATAGGCACAGATAAGACAACACTGATAGGCACAGATAAGACGGCACTGATGGGCACTGATAAGATGGCCCTGATAGGTGGCACTGATGGGTGGCACTGATAGATGTCACTGATGGGCACTGGTAGGTGGCACTGATGGTCACTGGTAGGTGGCACTGATTGTCACTGGTAGGTGGCACTGATGGGCACTGGTAGTTGGTACTGATAGGCAGCACTGGTGATGAGGCACTTTGGTGGTGACTTTTATAGGTGACACTGTGGGCACTGATAGGTGACACTGTGGGCACTGGTAGGTGGCGCTGGTGGCACTGGTAGGTGGCACAGAAGCCTCTGCACGATCGGTAATAATGTCCCTCTCACAGCCGCCGGTGATCGGCTTTTTTTCTTCTCCTCATGCTACCAGCATGAGGAGAAAAAATTGCAGATTACCAGCTCTGTTTACATCACATGATCAGCATTGGCTGACAGCTGTCACATGGTAAGAGGTCAGAACAACATCTTACTCCGATCTGTGATCAGCCGAGTCTCATAGACTCGCTGATCACAGAGCGCGCCATGCACGTCTATGGGCGCCCTCCCAGCAAATTAGGTGTGCGCTGCAGACGTCTTTTGGCTATAGCGTGGATGGGATGTGGTTAATACATAATCAAATGTATATTGTTAAACGTTAGCAGCGTATGTCCCTGAATTTGAATCTTCTCACCCTACTACAAAGCTCAGACTGGAAGTATTTCACAAGGGAGTGAATTAGCTCTGCTCTAGTGCTTATGCTAGCAAGAGGCATCCTGTTAGGAGGAGGGAGCAAAGTGACAGAGAGATGAGCTCACCAGTCTACTTCTTCTCATTTGTTGTCCAGTGAAGTTGTCCAGGCTGAGGGGAGGATGGTGGCAAGACCTGTAAGTGTTTCTGAACGGCAGCAGAGAAAAATTAGGTCTCCTGTCCTACTGGACGGGGCTGTTATGCAAGCTGTATACAGTAAATCTCAGGCACGGATGGACTGAAATACAAATCCTTTGGTAGGTAAAACAGCTCCTCCCTCCTGTAGCTGTGCAAATACCAACCAAGGCATCCCAGCCAAGACTAGAGGAAGCAAATGGTATCTGTTGACACTTTATGTTGTCAGCCGTCACCTACTGCTGTTAGTTTTTTGCAGGTTTATTTTTTCCACTGGTTGACTTTAAATAGCATTACTTTATCATACCTGAACATTTTTAGATAAAAAATAAAATAAACAATGCTATACTTATCATATACAGTATATTACCAACAGTATTGGGACGCCTGCCTTTACACGCACATGAACTTTAATGGCATCCCAGTCTTAGTCCGTAGGGTTCAATATTGAGTTGGCCCTCCCCAAACTGTTCCCACAAATTTGGGAGCAGGGAATCGTCCAAAATGTCTTGGTATGCTGATGCCTTAAGAGTTCCCTTCACTGGAACTAAGGGGCCAAGTCCAACCCTGAAAAACAACCCCACACCATAATCCCCCCTCCACCAAAGAAAGGTCCAATAAGACATGGATGAGCGAGTTTGGGGTGGAGGAACTTGACTGGCCTGCACAGAGTCCTGACCTCAACCCAATAGAACACCTTTGGGATGAATTAGAGCGGAGACTGCGAGCCAGGCCTTCTCATCAACATCAGTGCCTGACCTCACAAATGTGTTTCTGGAAGAATGGTCAAACTTTCCCATAGACACACTCCTAAACCTTGTGGACGGCCTTCCCAGAAGAGTTGAAGCCGTTATAGCTGCAAAGGGTGGGCCAACTCTATTGAACCCTACGGACTAAGACTGGGAAGCCATTAAAGTTCATGTGCGTGTAAAGGCAGGTGTCCCAATACTTTTGGTGTTATAGTGGCGAAATTATAGGGGTTGCCGAGCCCCTTGCTGCAGGGGGGCCTTGAGGCCCCCCTGTACTCTTTGATAGGAGGGGAGGCTGAGAGGAGCTCCCCGATCGTCAGTCGAGCTGTAATGGCATTGTGCAGGGAGCTTCTCACATACCTAAAGTGAAAGCACTGTGTGCTGTGCTGTGCTCTTTGTCTCCCCCTACAGTGCAGTACCCGGCAGGAAGAAGGTATGTCTGACGTTTTTTTTATAAGACTACTGTATCTGTATGTGTCTTTATATGTGTGTGCATGCATGTGTGTGTGTGTGTGTGTGTGGGGGGGGGGGGGATGCATGTGTGTGTGTGGGGGGGAGGGTGCATGCATGTGAGTGTGTGGGGGGTGTGCATGCATGTGTGTGTGTGGGGGGGTGCATGCATGTGTGTGTGTGTGGGGGGGGGTGCATGCATGTGTGTGGGGGGGGGGTGCATGCATGTGTGTGTGGGGGGGGTGCATGTGTGTGTGTGTGGGGGGGGGGTGCATGCATGTGTGTGTGGGGGGGGGGTGCATGCATGTGTGTGTGTGTGTGGGGGGGGTGCATGCATATGTGTGTGGGTGTGCGAGCGGGCGGTGGGGATTCACAGTGGCAGCATTTGGCACACCGGCAGCATTTAATGGGCACACTAGCAGCATTTGATGGGCACAGTGGTGGCATTTGATGGCACAGTGGCGGCATTTGATGGCACAGTGGCGGCATTTGATGGCACAGCAGCAGAGTTTGATGGGCACAGTGGCAGCATTTGATGGGCACAGTGGCGACACTTGATGCTACAGTGGTGGCGTTTGATGGTACAGTGGCTGCAATTGATGGGCACAGTGGCGACATTTGATGGTACAGTGGCTGCAATTGATGGGCACAGTGGCTGCAATTGATGGGCACAGTGGCAGCATTTGATGGGCACAGTGGCGACATTTGATGGTACAGTGGCTGTAATTGATGTTTTTATTTCTGACTTTTTTTGTTGTTTGCTTGCGCCCCCCCTAAAAATTTTGAGCACCAGCTGTCACTGGTTTATATGTGCATATATATATATATATATATATATATATATATATATATATATATATATATATATATATATATATATATATATAATATTGTGTGTGTGTGTGTGTTTTTATATAAAAATTAAGAAATCGGTTCCCTTATATGCAGCCACCCACTTGTGACCGGGCCCTGGTGTTCCAACATTGGGCTCGGAGTAAAGAGCTTTGTCCGGAGGTCGGGGGGGGGGGGGGGGGGGGCCTCCATGGTTTCTTGCATCGGGGCCCTGAGGGTTCTAGTTGCGCCACTGGGTGTTATATTGTATATCTAAATACATGGTCTGAGACAAAGACAGCTTTTTATAATCCTTGGTTCAACAAAACTGGAACACAACCTCCCTCCAGGGCTGCCTGTTAAACGATTAACATTTCTAAACATTTCTAGGTATTTTGAAATTGGAAATTGCTGTCAAGGACACAGTCATGGATTTCACACCCCTGACCAGCCAGGAACCTCTATCTCAGTTCTCCGACACAACGATGAACCACAGCAATGAAGAACCCGACTACTTCTACAACTTGGGTGGCAGTGAAGGTAGCCCATCTCATTATGGAGGAGCAGTGACCTCCCGAGCAGGCGCAGCATACCGCCATTCTCCAGGTAGATACTTCTGGGCAAGCTGTTATTGTACCTGTTGGGTCTCTACTTCTGAATCTCTCGGAACTCCTGTTTTTTTGGGAGGGAATAAGGATAGAGCCCAAAGGATAGAGCCAAATACGTGTGACAAATATCCTAGGAGCATTTAGAACACATTTGCTGTGACTTTAGATTGACTTGAAGCTTTGCAAGCTGCCAGCCATACGTACATTGAAGGCAAGATCTAAATCAATTTGATGCAATGCAAAGCAATAGCTGTTTGCTAGTAATGTAAAGAAGAGGCATTGGCTTTGGAAAACTATCAATGCAAAGCCAATGCCTGTTCTTTACACCCACATGAACCTAAGGCCTAAATGTGCTTCTAAATTTACTGTTCGGGTGTTATGTAACATTTTTAATGTATGACCAAAACTTTTTTTTTTTTTGTTAGATCCAGTAGGGAAGGGTTTAAAACCCCAGGTTATAGTTTGCCATCTGTGTCCCCCTAGGCAGAGTTACCTTTATCCATCTTTGTCTTGGAGACACAACAGGACATTGGAGGAAATCTCCCTACTGTGGGGGTGGGAACCCCCATCTTAGCATTTTACTGGTGACTCTAATGCCCCGTACACACGCTCGGAAATTCCGCCAGCAAAAGTCCGATGTGAGCTTTTGGTCGGAAATTCCGACCATGTGTATGCTCTATCGGAAATTTTGATGTTGGAATTCCCGCCAGCAAAAGATTGAGAGCAGGTTCTCTATTTTTCGGTTGGAAAAAGTTCAGATCGGAAATTCCGATCGCCTGTAGCAATTCCAACACGCAAAATTCCTACGCATGCTCGGAAACAATTTGACGCATGCTCGGAAGCACCGAACTTCATTTTCTCGGCTCGTCGTAGTGTTGTACGTCACCGCGTTCTTGACGGTCGAAAGTTCAGAGAACTTGTGTGACCGTGTGTATGCAAGCCAAACTTGAGCGGAATTCCCTTGGAAAAACCATCCAAGATTTTTCCGACGGAAATTCCGCTTGTGTGTATGCGGCATAAAGCTAAGTTCACATTTGTAAAAAATCTAACACTGACACTAACGTGAACCAACGTGCTTTTAGTGTTATTTTTGACACGTTGAAAATTCACCCCAGAAGCCCCCCCCCCCCCCCCAAGTGATTTTTTTTTTAATTGGGGGAACATTTTTTTCCACCCCAATGATATTTGATAAACGCTTGTCAAATGCTCTGTAAACGCTACAGGGGCGTTTACGGCACGTTACCATAGACTTAAATTTGACAAGCTTCAACCCTTCCCAGACTTGACATGTACAGTAGCTTCTTTTTTGCTTGCCAGCAACACGAAGCAACGCAATCGCTATGTGTCTTACAAATGTGATCAGCTCTGTCTGCTGTCCATAATATCCACTGCAGTCTGCTTTGCTAGGTGTTTGAGGACTGGCCAAAATGCATCCTAATGCCTGTTTTTAAGGCCCCTTTCACACTTGTGCGACTTCAAAGTCGCGCAATTTCGCCACGATTTCAAGGAATGCCTGTGTAAGTGGCATCAAAATCGGACCAAAGTAGTGCAGGGACTACTTTGAAGTCGGAAGGACTTGAAGTCGTACTAATATGAATGGCTGTCATTGGAAATCATGGGGAACGACTTGTCATGCTACTTTGCAGTCCCAAATCGTGGGACAAGTCGTATAAGTGTGAAAGGGGCCTTAGTCTTAACTAAGAGGTGTTGTTTTTTAACAAAGTTTTTGTAGAATGTTTTGAATAAAGTGTATGACATGTTAATATTTTTTGGTGTGGTACCTTAAAAATCCTATACTAGTATGTGTTTTTTTAGGGTTTCTGGTTTATGATGTATCAATTTCAAAGGATGTGGTACCAGTAAATCCAGTAGATAGTTAGGGGAAGCACATAACTTTTTATTCCCTCTCTCCCAACCTCTCTTTTAAAAAGTTTAGACTAAAAAACAGGCTTTTTTTTCATAGAATGTTTTGAATAAAGCTGATTACATTAAAAAAAAATAATTGGTGTAATACCTTAAAATCCTATATTAGTGTATGCTTCTTTAGGGTTTCTGGTTTAGCTTGTTTTTTTAGTGCCAGTGTGAACAGGGCAGTTTGGATTTTCCCTTAATTTTTGTCTCTTTGATAATGATCAGGGCAAAAAGAAGGGTGAATTTCCTCAGCAGGGACACAGACAGTTATAAAAAGGTATCTAATAAATGAGAAATAATCAAACAAACAAGGTTGATACCACTCCCTCAGCGCTCATGGAATCTTACAATGGTGACTCAAAACAACATAAGCAACCACTATAACAATAAATCAATAATCCCAAAAATATGTTACAGAAAACACTATAACATTAGTAGCGCTAATCAGTTACAATATAAATGATACTAAAGTCCAATTTATGGATATACTGTGAGTAATAATGTGCCCATCAAGCCAAGTTCATACAGGGTTAAATCCAGTTGAATACCGTCACCAGACCGCATTTTTTGGAGTTATAAAAACTTGACAGAGGGTCTAACCCTTCTACACTCTATCCAAAACAAAACAAAAAAAAATTGCCTTTGCATACACTTTAAGAAATTGCCATGTTAAATGTTTCTTTGATTTATTGTCTTTTTTCCTTTCAGTGCTCCAGACATTCCCCTCTCACTGGCCAGAAAGCAGCTCAGGAATTGTACACAGCTTGGCTGCATATGGAAGAAGTCCTGGTGCATTCCCACTCTATGCATCGGGGGCTTCCCACTTGACTCCGCTTCCCTCCTCTGCATTATACTCTGCTCCTCCCTTCCTGCTAAGCCCTGTTCCTCCAACTGAGCGTGATGGGAGCCCCAAATTCCTGGAGACCCTCAAGACAGAAAGGATGAGCCCCTTGAGTAATGACCTTCTTACCCTGGAGCCAAGGAGTCCTGGAAGTCAGGCTTTATCTCCAATGGGATACATAGGAACAATGCAACATTACAACAATAGCATATTCCAAACATCAGGTAACCATACCACCCATAAACACATCTACACCATCCAGTGAGGGATTAGAAAATGATTAAAAATAATAATTAAATAATTCGTACACACAATCAGAATTTCCGAGCCCTGTTCCTCCAACTGAGCGTGATGGGAGCCCCAAATTCCTGGAGACCCTCAAGACAGAAAGGATGAGCCCCTTGAGTAATGACCTTCTTACCCTGGAGCCAAGGAGTCCTGGAAGTCAGGCTTTATCTCCAATGGGATACATAGGAACAATGCAACATTACAACAATAGCATATTCCAAACATCAGGTAACCATACCACCCATAAACACATCTACACCATCCAGTGAGGGATTAGAAAATGATTAAAAATAATAATTAAATAATTCGTACACACAATCAGAATTTCCGACAATGGATTTTGTTGTCGGAAAATTTGAGAACCAGCTCTCAAATTTTTGTTGTCGGAAATTCCAACAAAAAAATGTCCGATGGAGCCTACACACAGTCGGAATTTACGACAACAAGCTCCCATCGTTTATTTGTTGTCGGAAATTTCCGATCGTGTGTACGTGGCATAACAGTGCTCAATTAGGGTCTAATTGGCCGGAAAGCAAAAAAAAAAACTTAGGGTCCTAGCTCCTAAAATGGTGGTGTCATACAATAGATTTTACATACTGCAGTTTTAGAGGCAAATATATCTTTATTGTTTTACAAAATAACAAGGAAATATAAGAATAAGGCCAGTTCAAGTTAAGAAAAAGGCCAAGAACATGACGCCCAGTCTTAATTTGCATATTACACAATTAAGAGGTTACTGGTTAGAACATATACTTCACAGTTAGGTTGGCATATTGCTTATATGCCAACCTATCTGGGAAGTATATGTGGTAGAATAAGTAATGCCAAGGCCTATAATAGCAAAAGGTGATGTGGCACAGTAAAATATAAGAGAGAAAGAGAGATAAGAAAAAGAAGAATAGAAAGAGGAGGATGACCACTAAGTGGTCCAAAGAGAAGGGAAAAAAGTAAAAGACTAATGCCCCGTACACACGGTCGGAAATTCCGACGGAAAATGTCCGATCGGACCATGTTGACGGAAAATCCGCCCATGTGTGGGCTCCATCGGACTTTTTCCGTTGAGATCCTTGAGATCCTGCTCTCAAATTTTCCGACAACAAAATCCGATCGGACCTTTTCCGATCGTGTGTAGAGATTTCCGACGGACAAAGTGCCACGCATGCTCAGATCAAATTACGAGACCAAAGCTATTGGCTACTAGCCTCTACGTAGTTCCGTCGTAGGCAACAAACGTCACCACGTTAAGAATGATCGGATTTTCCGACAACTTTGTTCGACCGTGTGTATGCAACACCAGTTTCGGACAAAATCAGTCGGAAAAAATCAGACGGATTTTGTGGTCGGAATTTCCGACCGTGTGTACGGGGGCTTAGAGAGAAGATTAGAACAGGAATGGATCTTGAGGACCAAAATAATAATAAGAAAGACAAGAGAGCTACCGAACAGGGGGTGCCACTGAAGCCAACTGTCAGGAGAGGTTTAATAAATTGCTGAAGGAGTCTCTATTCCATACCATTGGATGACAAAGATAACACGGTCACTGAACCATCAGATGATAAAATCTCTTTGAGGTCATTAGAAGTGGAGAAATGGATCCAGATATACAATAAAACATTTCTCTACATGCTGCAGTTTTAATTAAAAACCACATCGCTTCCCCAAGAGAAACTAAAAACTAGTACTCCATTTAGTATGTGCCATGTGTGGTAAAAAGCTCTACTTTGTCACAAAATGTCTATATTTTGCAACCTGTACAACAACCTTAGGTGCCTCCTTCAACTCTCCATATTAAACTGATCTAGCAATTTTTAGTTTAACCTGCATGTAAAGAGATTTATGAAAGACTATCCTAAAAAGGTTTTGGTTTCATCAAGGCAGCAATGTAACGGAAATACTAGTTATGTCATGCTTAGACGTTCCAGTGTGTTTATATTCAGCACTATCCTCCTTTTCATGACTCCCTTTTTTTGCACAAGGTAGTTCAACCATCATAGACCACCGCTAAAAGCTCTCCTCTTTCTGTAGAAGCAGTGGTTGCTGCACTAGAAGTAAGATGCATGTACACTCTTTCCTCCCTGCCCCAAGGGTTTCCCTGTTTTAAAGCTACAAAAAAAGTTAGTTTTCACAAAACACTCAGGTCGATGCTCCCCTCATGGGCAATAGCGCGTAGGGAAGAGAGAAGGGGTTTCTGGACCAGGGATCTCAAATAAATAGTAGGTACAGAGTTGAGGCAGAGCTGGTGATTACCGAGCTCTTATGCCCCATACACACGGTCGGAAATTCCGAAGGATTTTGTACGACACTGGTGTTGCATACACACGGTCGGACAACGTTGTCAGAAAATCCGATCATTCTGAACGTGGTGACATTCGTTGCGTACGACGGAACTACGTAGAGGCTAGTAGCCAATAGCTTTGGTCTTGTAATTTGATCTGAGCATGCGTGGCACTTTGTCCGTCGGAATTCGCTACACGCGATTGGAAAAAGTCCGATCGGACTTTGTTGTCGGAAAATTTGAGAGCAGGATCTCAAATTTTTTCAGACGGGAATTCCGACGGAAAAAGTCCGATGGCGCCCACACACGGTCGGATTTTCCAACAACATGGTCCGATAGGACATTTTCCGTCGGACATTCCACCGTGTGTACGGGGCATTAGAATCATTTGAAAAAATTATTTAAAATTATATATATATATATATATATATATATATATATATATATATATATATATATATATATATATATATATCCTCCCCCTGTTGACTACCCCCCTAGCAAGCCGCTTGCTGGGAGTGCACTCATGCAGGCTCAACCCCAAGCCGCTCTGCGTATGTCCATTGACACACACAGTGCAGCACAGCCCTGACCCCCCCCCCACACTGATTTGTCACTGGATGTGATTGACAGCAGCAGGAGCCTATGGCTCCCGCTGCTTTCGTTTAGTTCAGTGTGGTGGGAGAGAGAGAGAGAAAAAGGCCGCTGCTCTCGGGCACAGTACTGGATCGAGATCGGGCTCAGGTAAGTATTTTTACCTTAATTTAGAGAATGCATTAAAGTGGAAGTAAACCCTCCTATCATTTTCAGCCAAGGAAGCTGCCATCTTGGCCTCTGTTTAATTTACAACTGCCATGATGCTGCACATTTGATCAATTATGACACCAGCCATTGAATAGTTTGACAGTCTGGGTGAGAACACAACCAATGGGACAGTTACATTACCAGCACATGCCGGAAATGTAACTGTTTTTTTAAACTGTTAAATGGATGAGTTTACCTCCACTTTAAGGTAAAAAAAAACATTATCCTTTACAACAGGGGTGTCCAACCTGTGGCCACGCCCGCAAGGGCTATGCATGCGGCTCGACACAAAATTGTAATTTGTGGCTATGAACACAACTAGAGGGATGCCAAGGATGTCGTGTTTGTCATAGCACCTGCAGCGGTGGCTGGCATAGACACGCAGGGCCCAGAAACGTCTGAAGGGATGCAGAGGTTACCGCTTTTCTGGAAGCACCAGCGGCACATGAAAAGACTCTGCCATGGCGGTGCTGAGGTGAGCTGCACCCTTCCAGATTTCAGTGGCATCTACTCCCCACAAAGCCCCCTTTCCCTCAACACCCCATCTACCCTTGACACTTTGGGGTTGATTTACTAAAGGCAAATAGACTGTGTACTTTGCAAAGTGCAGTTGCCCTATGCAAGTGCAGTTGCTCCAGAGCTTAGTAAATGAGCTAAGGCTTCGTTTTGTTAAGAGTACCCAATCACATGCAAGGAAGATTTAAAAAAAGCATTTTTGCTTGCACATGATTGGATGACGGAAGTCAGCAGAGTTTCTGCTTATTTACTAAGCTCTGGAGCAACTTTGCAAAGTGCACAATCGTTTTTCCCTTTAGTAAATCAACCCCATAATTCTCATACATCTTTGGGGGGGGGGGGGGGGAGGGGTTTAAGTTTGGCATGTTCGCCCTGGCTCTAGAAGACCTTGTCCCAGCACTGTCACTAGTACTGTAGAGTGTTAAAAGCACAATTTTTTCAGAAATTGTATCTTCAACAACTTCAGTTACTATATTGCTACAAAGCAGAGGAGCACAATTAGCGGGACATGAGTTTAGATGCATAGGCACAATTTAAGGGTGCTTTTAGATAACAAGCAAGCAGTTATATTAAGCCTGAAACTGATGCATGCCTTTTGTCTGCAGAGGATCGCGAGTGTGTGAATTGTGGCGCTACAGTGACCCCGCTATGGAGACGGGATATTAGTGGCCATTATCTTTGCAATGCCTGCGGACTTTATCACAAAATGAATGGACAGAACCGCCCGTTGATTCGACCCAAGAAACGCCTGGTATGTATTATTGGGTAGTAGGCTCTGGCATTTTAGTTTCACTTACAGTACCTGCTTTGCAGGGTTTAAATTTCATCTAAAGGCTCCTGTATGACAATCTAAACAGGTCCCAAATTTAGTTACTATGTGAGGCACGAGACTCAGAAAGTAAAAAAAAAAGCTTCCTTTATCTTCCCTGACTAATCCAAATCCTCATTTCTTTGTGTCCCACATGCTGCCCTTCCCAGACACTGCAGCTCACAGTGAGAGGGTTGGTGCTGTCAGTGGGCAGGGCTAGGTGCAGCCAGGTGCTGATTGGCAAGCTACAGGCTTGTAAATCAGGAGTGTCAATGCTGATAGCCACGCCCCCTGAAGCATCTTCTTATCCCACTGTAGTGTAAGCTGGCACAGCCTACAAGAGAGTGGCAACTCTGCTCTGAATTCAGGAGCAGGGCAGCATTGTTACCAGTGGCAGCTACTCAATATTTTGGTGGGGCAAACCAATGGCCAGCCCCTCCCCCCCGCCTGGGAGATGGACAGGAATGTGGCGGACCCCCCCCCCCCTGGGCGGGAATGCGGGGAGACGGCTCTGTGCCCCGAGCCCACCCTTTTTCAAAAAACATTGAAATCCATGCGTCCGGCACCCCACAAGTAGATTAGGGGGGAAGGACACATGGATAGTTTGATAGGGGTGGGGCCCGTGAGCCTCCTATGGACAGGCCGCCACTGATTGTTACCGTCCTATCAAAGGAAGCTGCAACGGGTGGACTTTACTGGCAGCTCAACATGTATTTTGGGGAGTTTGCAGAGGGGACTAAGAGACAACTGTAATTGCTGGAATTCCACTTAGAATTAAAACTCTACCCTTTATTTCTTAAAATATAGTAGACTTTTACACCGATCAGCCATAACATTATGATTACCCATCTACTAAGCAGGACCCCTTTTGCCATCAAACCAGCCCTGACCCGCCAAGGCAGGGACGCCACTAGACCTCTGAAGGTTTGTTGTGGTATCTGGCACCAAGCCGTCATTATACGGCGGCATTATACGGCGGCAGCTTGGCTCCCCTGCGCAAATTGCTGTAGATGTACGGCGGCCGCTTTAAGGGGTATAGGGGGTGCACACCCGCCGTGCGACCCTGGAGCCGATACGTGTGGCCGGTAGCCACGATGTCCGCCGGCCACCCACGGTCACTTCAGAGAGCCAGAACGGGGATCTGTCAATGTAAACAGACGGATCCCCGTTCTGACAGGGGAAGTAGAGAGAGGTCTGCGGTTCCTAGTGATCATGAACAGCAATCTCTCTCTATTCCCAGTCAGTACACTCCCCCCAATGTTAGAAACACCTCCCTAGGGAACACTTAACCCCTTGATCGCCCCCTAGTGTTAACCCCTTCCTTGCCATTGACATGTATACAGTAATCAGTGGCTATGTTTAGCTCTGATCGCTGTATAAATGTCACTGGTCACAAAAAAGTGTCAAAAGTGTCCGTTCTGTCCGCCGCAATGTCGCAGTCCCGCTAATCACTGCCATTACTAGTAAAAAAAAAAAAAGTTAATAATAAAAATGTCATAAATGTATCCTCTATTTTGTAGACGCAATAACTTTTGCGCAAAACCAATCAATATACGCTTATTGCGGTTTTTTTTACCAAAAATATGTAAAAAAATACATATTGGCCTAAACTGATTTTGGGATATTTATTATAGCAAAAAGTAAAAATATTGTTTTTTTTTTCAAAATTGTCGCAATTTTTTTGTTTATAGCACAAAAAATAAAAACCGCAGAGGTGATCAAATACCACCAAAAGGAAGCCCTATTTGTGGGAAAAAAGGACGTAAATTTTGTTTGGGTACAGCATTGCATGACCGCGCAATTGTCAGTTAAAGCGTTGCAGTGCCGTACAGGGGGTCCCCGAGTTACGAACTCGTTAGGGACTGCCCGCCTGTACGGAAGTCGGAAATGTTTGTAAGTCGGCCGCGCATGCGCAGACCGACAAATACGGAGATTTCCGGACATTTCCGAGGTTCCGTCTAATGCCGCTCTGCGCATGCGCGGCAAATTACGGACATTTCCGGCATTTTCCGAGGCTCCGTATGGCCGCGCAGAACGGCCGAAAGACGGTGAAAACCAGCGAAAAATGGCGGAGGGTCCCCGCAGCGCCCCGTTCGTAAGTAGGGGTTGTTCGTAGGTCGGGCGTTCGTAAGTTGGGGACCCCCTGTATTGCAAAAAATGGCCTGGTCATTGAGGGGGGAAATCTTCCAATCCTTAAGTGGTTAAAGGGTTAGTTCAACTTTACCAAAAAAAAAAAAAGAGGTGTCTGTAGATAAAAACAAGCTGTGCAGTTTTGACTAAAGTTGAATACTGCCCTTGCTATAGGTGTAGACCATTCATGTACCTCATGACTGGATGTTACTAGAATGTTGCTAAGTGAGGCCTAGTCATTACTGCTCACCCCACCACAAGAAGGAGATTTTTCTCTGATTAGAAACCCCTTAAACACCATCTTTTTCTCCCCTGATACAGTAGCTCTGAGCTGGTGGAGGTGAGTAGTAATGACTAATCTTTACTTAGCAACATCCTAGCAATGCCCTGGGAGTTTTCCAGCCAGACTTCCTGAGGTATGTACTGTAAATGGCCTACACCTATAGCAAGGGCATTATTAAACTTTGGTCAGACCGTCAGAGATGCGCAGCTTGTTTTATGTACAGATGCCTCTTATCTGCATAGGCAGTTTTTTAGTAAACTACCAAGTCACCTCAGGCCCTCTGCTCCCTGCTCTGGCTTCTGTGACAGCTTGTCTACCAATGGTTCCCACAGATCTAATCTGTTTCAGCTGATAAAAAGCCATGCTATCTACTGTCCGGGACCTTGGCAGGCCAGGGAGGAGTCCTTTCATCCCCAGCATACCAGGGCATTGCCAAACGAATGTTCTTACTGATATGATCAGGTGCAGAATGCACTAGAGGGCACTGAACACAGACATACTACTATTTTCACATTCTGGGATATATAGGCAAATGGTATTATTCATATCTAAACTTCTTCTGTAAAAGCCAAGCTTAGGCCCCTTATGCCAAGCCACCCTATTGATTACCCTAGTGATGAGGAGTTTTGGCAACTAATAGGAAGGCTTGAGATATATTAGGGCAGGACCAGTTTTAACTTTCATTAATTTATTGTGTAGCGCCTACCCCGATTTTCCCCGAAGCCCAATGGTGACTACTGGGGGTAGGGATGGCTGACATACATTCTCAGGGTGCAGGTTTGTGGGCATGGTGGGTGATGAACAAGCAAGAAATTGGGCGCCAGTCACTTTTATGCTTTAACCACTTCAATACAGGGCTTTTTCACCCCCTTCCTGCCCAGGCAAATTTTCAGCTTTCAGAGCTGTCACACTTTGAATGACAATTGCACGGTCATGCAACGTTGTACCCAAATTTTGATAATTTTTTTCCCCCCACAAATAGAGCTTTCTTTTGGTGGTATTTGATCACCTCTGCGTTTTTCATTTTTTGTGCTATAAAACAAAAAAAGACCGACAATTTTGAAAAAAAAAACACAATATTTATAAATTTTTGCTATAATAAATATCCCAATTTAAAAAAAAAATTATTTTATTCCTCAGTTTATGCCGATATGTATTCTACATATTTTTGGTAAAAAAAAACAAAAAAAAAAACGCAATAAGCGTATATTGATTGGTTTGTGCAAAAGTTATAGCGTCTACAAAATAGGGGATAGATTTTTGTAATTGTATTATTATTATTTTTTATTACTAATGGCGGCGATCTGCGTTTTAAATCGTACTGTGACATTGCGGCGGACAGATCGGACACTTTTGACACTATTTTGGGACCATTGACATTTATAAAGCGATCAGTGCTATAAAAATGCACTGATTTACTGTATAAATGTCACTGGCAGGGAAGGAGTTAACACTAGGGGGGCGCTGAAGGGGTTAAATGTGTGTCCTAGGGAGTGATTCTAACTGTGGGGGGAGGGGACTGATGAGGGGAGGAGACCGATCAGTGTTCCTATATTCAAGGAACATACGATCAGTTCACCTCACCCCTGACAGGAAGTGGATCTGTGTGTTTACACACACAGATCCATGTCCCTGCTCTGTGATGAGCAATCGCGGGTGCCCGGCAGACATCGCGTCCGCCGGGCACACACATCGGGTCCCCAGTGATGCGGCGAGCGCGCGCTCTCCACAATGCCGGGAAGCCGAGGACGTCATATGACGTCCACCCGGAGGGAGGAAGGGTTTCTGCCGCCGTCATTTTACAATACGGCGGTAGGCAAGTGGTGAGTGAAGTTTATTTCTTGAACAGAAAAAATGTGGGAGAGAGGGGACAGGGCACAGGACCCCCTAATAAAGATCACCAACAGGCAGATTAGCAGACTCCTTAGACAAAAATATGTGAGACTAGGCAGACAGCAGTACAGGAATAAAAGCCTTTAAACTGAACCATCACATCTGTACTTTGTAGGACAAGCTGTCTCCTTTAGTAACTGAACTTTACTCACAGCTTCATATGCTGATTCCCTTGGATGAGTTCTCTCTTGAAGTCCTCCCAGCAACTTCATAGCCTACAGCTACATGAAGAGTCACCTCTGGTGCTTCCTTAACCTCCCTGGCGGTATGATTCTGTCTGGAATTTTGTGCTGAAAGCGGTACAATTATTTTGCATGGAAATTTGGGGTTTTTATATTGTAGGCATGCAATTCTTATGAATAACTCACTTTAATCTGTCCGAACCAGAGTCTAGTAGACATCCCGGGTATGATAAAGTTTGAAACACAAAATCATAAATTATAATATAATAAAAATATATATAAAAATTATTCAATAATGTAATCAAATCAAAAACACTGAAATTTGCTCAGTTGCAGAATAGTCGCTGTCATTAAATTTAGTGTTTGATGATAAATTGTGATTCTAATTTATTATCGCTGTTTTCTAGCTGGTCTAAAACCACTTTTGACATAAAGGGACACTTTTTGGTTGCTATGGACAATCTCCAGTTTCCAGGCAGAAAAAAAATCTATTTATTATATAAAATGACATGCAGGGCACTGGGCAGACCACTAGGGACAAAGGGGATGTGTATTTTTTGTATACAGTACTGTAATCTGTAAGATTACAGTACTGTATGTGTATTGTGTTTTTCAACTTTTTTGAACTTGGCGCCGATCTCTGCTCCCGTGCGTTGGAACGTCGCAGGGAACGGAGATCAGCGGCACTCAGGCACTGTGTGAATCGAGCGAGGAGACGGCTCGCTCACACAGCGGGGAGACATCGCAGGATCCAGGGGATAAGGTAAGTAACTTCCATCCTGCAATGCGAGCCCGAGTCTGGCTCGGGGTTACCGCTTTTGGTACTGAAGTTCCCACCCGAGCCAGACTCGGGATTACCGCCAGGGGGGTTAAAGTTCCACCCCTCTAGAATTGTTTCCGGATCTTTGGCAGGCTTTTCTCTGCATAAACTTGAACACCCGGATAGGCCTCGGACAGGCCTAGCACCCGGCAGCCACCTGAGTAGGCCTCAGGCTTCAGGCCTAGCAGCCAGAAACTGCACACACATCCACCTAGGCCGAAGCCCTGGGCGGGAAGACTGACCCTGATCACCTGACTTCTTGCCAGTAAATAGCTTTTCCCAGCATGCATCGCAGCAAATATGATTGGCTTGCAAAAGTATGTTTATCCATAACTTGAGTATACTGTAGCTCATCGCTCTAATATCAAAGGCAACAGTGCCACCTACTGACAAATGGGAGAAGCCACAATTGAATAGAACTGGAACAGAAATCAGTTAAAGCATTTGTAAACCCCCCAAAAAAAAAAAAATATATATATATCCTGCTCCTTTAAAGCATGTTAAATAGAACAGTGCTTGTGCCATGTCATTTGTCCCTTTGTATGATGTGAAATACTTGGCTGATCCTGCCTGTTCCTGTGTCCCCCTTGCCTCTGCTGACCACGATAATCATGGCTCCTGATCCAGGATACTGTAGTCAGATTACATGCTTCTGTCATCACGCTGTCTGCTCTCTCCTCCCTGCTCTCTGTCTCTCCCCCTCCCTCCTAGGCTGTTAGTTCCGATGCCTATGTGTGAGAGTGATCTCCTCCAGCCCCTCCCCCTACTGCTCTTGCCTGTCACTTGAAATACCTTTGAAAAATAACTTGCATCCCCTCTGTTTTATCAAGATCCTAACTACTAGGTGTCTGTTCTTTTAAAACTCTAATCTTAAATTCCTTATCTCATAGCGGTCACATGACATTCCTCTGCTGGCCGGTGTCTTGACGAGTTGGTTCCCCTGGCGGATTGGTTCCTCTCTGTACTGCGCAGGCGCAGCGCTTGCGCAGTACGAACGACTAGGCATCTTCCGGAAATTGCCGAACCGAATCAGATGCGAGTGAAGTGTACACCGCACAGCTGATTTTGTTTGTTTAAAAAAAAAAAAAAGTTTAAAAAAATACACTCCGAATTGAAAAGGAAAAACCCCAGATAGCACTCTAAAAACACAGGTTTTCTAGTACTCTCCTCTATATCCAGAGCTAAACGATTTATTTATTTTGCCTTTGCCCCTTGCTTAGAGTAATAGACCCGTCCCTTAGTTAGACTCCCCTTGCAGAGTAGCGCGAGCATCGGGAGCGTGCGGCATCGTCACGTACACCGACTGCGCGTGCGCAGTGTACACTTCACTCCTAGCTGTTTAGCTTCGGCAATTTTCGGAAATTTCGCTGCGCATGCGTAGTACAGATCTGCACTAATCCGCCAAGGGGAACCATCTCGGCAGAACACCGGCTGATGTCAGAGGGTTATCTCAGCCCCTCCCTATGCATTCTTCTTCTGAGCAGAGGAAAGACACTGACAACAAGTTATTGCTGTGAGATAAGGTACTTACAATTAGAATTGTTAAAAAACTGACACATGGGGGTTATTTACGAAAGGCAAATCCACTTTGCACTACAAGTGAACTGCAAGTGCACTTGAAAGTGCACTTTTAAGTGCAGACGTTGTAGATCTGAGGGGGACATGCAAGGAAAATAAAAAACATGATTGGATAATAAAATTAGCAGAGCTTCCCTTCCTTTCAGATCCCCTGAAATCTACAGCGACTGCACTTCCAAGTGGATTAAAAGTGGATTAAAGTGGATTTGCCTTTCGTAAATAACGCCCATAGTGCTATAGCTCTTGATAAAACAGAGGGGATGGGGGACTTTACAACCACTTTAAAGCGGGATTCCACCCTAAAGTGGAACTCCCGCTTTTCGGAACCCTCCCCCCCTCCGGTGTCACATTTGGCACCTTTCAGGGGGGAGGGGGGTGCAGATACCTGTCTAAGACAGGTATCTGCACCCACTTCCGGGCATAAACTCCCACGGGAGTTTACGTCACCTCCTGTCCCGGCGCGCTGTCTGCCGGGACACACACGTGACCCGGCAGACGGCGCTGAAGATTCTCATTGCGCCGCGCGACTCGCGCATGCGCAGTAGGGAATCGGGAAGTGAAGCCACTTCCTGATTCCCTCACCGAGAATGGCGCCGGCTACAGCAGGGAGCCGAGCGATCGATCGGCCTCTGCTGCCGACACCGCTGGACCCTGGAACAGGTAAGTGTCCATTTTTTAAAAGTCAGCAGCTGCAGTATTTGTAGCTACTGGCTTTTAAAAAAAAATTTTTCAGTACAGTCCCGCTTTAACTACTAAACACTACAAATTAGCCAGGCTGGTTACCACCCAACATAACTAAATTTACCTTTTATTTAAGGGTGCTACAATTGCAAGAGTGAACGGTTGTTTAGGATAATTACTTAAAATATGTTGTATTTATAAAGACCAATTCGTACTTTGCAGATTGTCAGCAAGAGAGCTGGAACCCAATGCAGCAACTGTCACACGAGCACCACCACGCTGTGGAGACGGAATGCCAACGGAGACCCGGTGTGCAATGCCTGCGGGCTCTACTACAAACTGCACCATGTAAGAATCTAAAAATTCAACAAGAAACAATGTTCACCTTCAAGGGAAAGAGGTCACATGCCTCAAGCAACACTTTTCTGGGGGCCACATTAAAATCTACACGTTTTATGTACTATTTTTTTTTCTTTTAAGTGCATTTCTGCATAGCATATATGTATGTATATATATATATATATATATATATGTATATTTATGGTCTAGAGCCCTACGGACGACATGAGTAACAATGACACATAGGGACAACACAAAACTCACCAACATGAAATAGACCTGAAAGTGTGCCTTGGTCTACCGTATGGTACACCAAAATAAGGGGGCATACCCTAGATAAGGAATGATAAGAAGTAGTTATGGAATAATGTGGAATGAGTATTCAGTCTGGGGTAAGAATATTTGGAAGAGGCTTTTAAAAGGGGAGGGTGGGTGGGTATCACGCACAGGAAACCGACAAAGACCGGCGGCCTTTGGGCTGCTTAAATACCCTCCGGGCTCCTCCCATAACTTCAGGCCGGTACCCGGCCTTCCAATTTATGGTCTAGAGCCCTACGGACGACATGAGTAACAATGACACATAGGGACAACACAAAACTCACCAACATGAAATAGACCTGAAAGTGTGCCTTGGTCTACCGTATGGTACACCAAAATAAGGGGGCAAAAACCTTCAGGTAGGGGATAATTATTTATTAAAGGTGAATGTCACTGAGTAAGTCGAGCAAAGGCCTGAGCCATCTCTAACTGTGGGTTAGGTATGTAGCGAGAGAAGCAGGCCGATTTCCACCGACCCAGTTTCTTGATGACATGGTCCGGAACCCCCTGTCTTGAGGCCGTCGTGGCCGCCCCGATTCGGAATGAATGCCCGGAGTACTGGCTGGGGTCCAACTGAAGATTGCCGAGAAGGATCCGGACATGTTCCACGAACTGCGACGAGTTGAGGGGTTTTACTGGAAAGGGTAAGAGCGGACTGGACCCTGGGCGGTCGGATAGCAGTGCCGTCAAGCGGTTTAACACGGCAACTGGGCACCAGTTGTTGTGAGTCCTGTACAGGTGGATATCTACTCCGGAACCTCGCTGCTGAGTTTTAGACGTCGCCAGGTGAAGGACGTAGTGATCCTGGTGGCGGCAGAGATTACTTCTATGCAATACTGGACCGGTTGGGTGGCTGCGAGTAAACTCGCTGGGCCGTAGAAACCCATAAAACGCCATGTGTATCGCAGCCTGCAGGACGGTGCTGAGGAGGAGACCGAAAGGGGACCTATCCAGGATGTCAGACATCCCCTTGAAGATCTCCCCAGTGATAGGCAGCCGCTTCGGGCTGACTGGCGGCTGGTGTTTCTGAACTCCACGCAGTAGAGCCCTCACTGCGTGGCAGGAGAACACCGAAGGCCTCGCGGGGTCTTGAAGTGACAAGTAGTGCTGCACCCCGGCCACGTACTGGCGTATCGTGCTGTGTGACAGTGCTAGGTGAGAATGACAATAAGCGATAAACGCCAGAACCTGCTTGACGCTGGAAGATTCACGAGGGCGATGGGGCAGGAACTTATTAAACGCCCTCCAGGCCGTCCGGTAGGCCCGACGGGTGTTGCGGGCGAGCGAAGCGTTGATGATGTTAGTAGCTGAGTGTAGATGTGGGGCTAGTCCAAGGTCAGTTGTGACCAATCCGGGATAGTGGCTGAAAGATGGTAGGCTCCTGGCATCTGTTCAAAGAAAGAAACAAAGTTAAAACGGGAGAGTGCGTCCGCTGCTGAGTTAAACTTCCCTGGAATGAATGAGCAGTAAACATTGAACTGATGTTGTAGGGATAGCTGGACCAGTCTGCGGAGGAAGGACATGACGGGCCTGGATTTAGACCTGCCCTTGCTGATGATCTCGGCTGTGGCTTGATTGTCTGTCGTGAAAGCCACAGTCTGTCCAGACCAATGGTGACCCCATAGGTGAGCGGCTGCTACGATGGGGAACAGCTCAAAGAGGGCTGACGTGGTAGTGAAGCCCGGAGTGGCTAGTGCTTGAGGAGGCCAAGGGGCGGCGAACCACAAATGGCCAAAAATGGCGGCGCATCCTGTGGATGCCGCCGCATCGGTCACCACCTGAGGTGACTGCGTGGACACTACTGGGATGAACAGGGACACACCGTTCCAATTACTAAGAAAGTGTTCCCACATGGCCAGATCTGCCCTGGCCGCTGAATCCAGCCTGATGACCTGGTCTGGGTCCTGAGTGTAGGACAGGAAGATCAGCAACCGAGACACGAAGGAGCGGCCCTGGGGGATGATCCTCATAGCGAAATTCAGCATCCCGAGGAGAGACTGAAGTTGCTTCTGAGTACATCCCCCCACCCGGGTGAACTCTCGCAGAACCGTCCTGATACGGTCTAACTTATCTGCGGGAAGGCTGGCCTGCATGGCAAGCGTGTCAAGGTCGATGCCCAAGAACGTGATCTTGTGCGCCGGGCCGTCGACCTTGTGTTCCGCTTTGGGGACGTTCAGATTGTCAAAAACCGTCCTCAACTTTCCAAGGTCCCCTGGGGGAGCCCCGGGTGGCTCTATCAGAAGGAAGTCATCCAAATAATGGATGACCTCGTGGCACTGTGCCTCGTGGAGAAGGATCCACGCCAGGGTCTCTGCGAACTTGTCAAATAACCAAGGACTACTCTTAGACCCGAAGGTCAATTTGGTCGCGAAATAATATCGCTCCCTCCACTTGATGCCGTGCCAGCACCACAGGGAAGGATGAATGGGCAGCAGCTTGAAGGCGTCGGATATGTCCGCCTTCGAGAGCCAAGCACCCACCCCCGCCCTGAGAATGGCCTGGATAGCCATGTTTACCGAAGCGTACTTCAGTGAGAACTCCTCGGAGGGGATGAGCGAGTTGAGACTGGGAACGACGGAAGAATGAGGCGCTGACAGATCATACACCAGACGTTTTTTATTTGAAAATTTTCCCTGTACAAGCCCGATAGGGCTAACCCTCCAGATACTAAAGGGAGACTGACTGAACGGGCCTATCATAAAGTCCCGATCTTACTCCGTCTGCAGAAGGACGTCAATCGCTGGCTCATCTGTTGCTGCTGAGCGTAGGTTCGGACATTCGTGGGTGGAGTGGGGCAGGGTGATGAGCCCGGTATGAAACCCATCGGTGAAACCTCGGATGAGGTAGCTGGCGAGTGACGGAGTGGGGTGTGAGGTCAAGTAAACATCGAGCCAAAGGACATTGACCCGGCTTAGTCACGGTTTCTTCTGCTTGACCTCACACAGGACCCTGGGGTGCGCCCTCTGGCATAGGGTGCAAACGTGCAAGAGCCGGCACTGGCTGAAATTGCAGGAGCCGTAGTTGAAATTGTTGCAAATGGCGGCTCCCCCAACCATCCGCACCGGACGTCCCAACTTGTCCACCTTCTGCCCTTGCGCCGGGGGCCTGCTGAGCCTGGCTCGTGCTGGTAGAGGCCGTGCTAGCTATCGGATGGACAGAGGCTATGTTGGCACACCAGACCGTGGTGTGGGACACTGACTGACAGACAGCACATAGCGGGGAGCGTAGACCCGCGAAGTGGCGAAAGAACAACTCCGTGTCCACTACGCTCCGGTCCGTTGTCAAATGGAACTGTAAGAATCTGGCCGCGGCTTTGGCCGAGAAGGACAGATGATAGTCGTAGAACGCTGAGCCACCGTATTTGTGGCCCAGGTCTACGATCAAATGGAGGTAGAGGTCCAGTTCCTCCCGCCTGCCGGGGGAGGCTGAGCACAGCACGTCCCTGAACATGCCGAAAGCGAGCGTGAACTCGGGCACCGTGAGCTTTCTGTTGAGCCTCGGATCCTTTGCTTTCAAAACCACCGAGACGTCCCCCCAGGTGTAGGCCTTGTTCTCGGCCAAGTCATGGACCGAGATCATGAGTGAGGCCAGGTTAACGTCTCTGCCCTCTAAAATGTCCTTCCTTACGCTGGGTGGCACCAGGTGGGAAGGGTGAACGGTAGTCGTGGCAAGCTCACTACCTGCGGCCGGTGCACTGATGGCTGGGACCACCGCAGGGTCCGGAACCGTGGCAGCCGGGCTGGTCTCTAGACGAGACACCCTGTCCTGGACCTCAACGATCGAGGAAGACAGGGAAGACACGAGAGTGTGTAGCTGAGCGACGGCGGCTGAAATAGATTCCAGAGACGCCTGCTGGCTGCTGGGGCCTGCTGCGGCCGGTGGTGGGAAGAGGAGCCTGAATAGCTCCGCCTTCCTGGCCGCGGACGAGAAGGGTATCCCTCTGCGCCTCAGCTCGGCGGACAGCCTGGGAATTGTCCATGCCCTAAGAGACTGGACACTGCCAGCCTCGGAGGCTGACGCCGGAGATAGCGGGGTGGTGAGGTCATCGCTGCCGACTGATGACATGGCGGCTGCCAAGACCCGTTACTTAGTAGACTGGTCACGTGTCTGCAGGCTGGGCCTATAAAGAGGTGACAAGAAATGAGTTTGGACGTGTCACCTACGGTATACGTACCTGCCATGAGAAAGCAGGAGCCCCCCCGTGCCCCTGCGTTTTTTTTTTTTTTTTTTTACCTGCTGGAACCCTGATCAAGCTGGTGCAGGTGGACCTACTGAATCCGACTGACCTGAGAGAGTGTGAGAGAAAGTACCTATTTAAGAGCCTGAAACTGCTGCCGTCCAGAGCAACGGAACCCAACGTAGATGATAACAACAGGCGATAGTGACTTAAGTCGACTGCCGAGACAGCTGTGGAATCAAATGACAGATAACAACACGAATGACTGACATGACATGTTGCCTTAACTGAAATGAACTTCCCGTGACAGGGCCCGGCCCGTTCGTACCGTATGGGGGTGACTGTGAGCCGGACTCTGGAGCACGTACAGAAATGAGGCAACCGTGAAATGAGGCCAACTGCCTGGGTACGCTGAGGCCGAACTGTGACATCCAGCTGCCACCGGGTCCGACTCCAAGTGCCACAGTATGCATTTGGAACGCAAGCACTCGTGTGCCAGCGACCTCGATCATCATGCCACTGTCTAGTGACTGAACCCCTTTCTCTCTCTTTTTTTTTTGTATAGAAATGCGGCCGGCCTAGGGCACGCCGGCGCAAATTCGTACAGGGAGGTGACCAATTAACGCCGGGGCGTGGTAAGGTGACATAGAAATGATATAACATGACAAGGACAAGAATCAAAGTCTCTCTTTTTTTTTTTTTTTTTTTTGCGATTCCGCCCTTGGCGCATGTATTGAAATGAGGCCGGCCTAGGGCACGCCGACACGAATTAGTGCGGGGAAGTGACTGCATTCATGCCGGGCTTGGTAAGGTGACAGAAATGACATACCATGACAGGGGCAAGAATCAAGAATGTACGCAACCTGTGATGCGATTCCGCCCTTGGCGCATGTATCGAAATGAGGCCGGGTAGTCGTGCGTCTGGATCGCCCCGATCGGAGCATCTATGGATGCGACCGGACCTACCCAGAGGTATAGTGACCGAAATGAAACCATGACAAAGACTAGATTACAACAAACCGAGCAATTTGTAACCGAATCTAATCTCTGGAGCATGTACCGAAATGAGGCCGAGCGGCTAGGCGAATCAGTGCGAATCGATGCATGCCGGATGCGACCGGATTCAGACCGATACGTGGCCAATGACCGATATCATGCCAAAGACTGGACTCGAGCCCGCATCCGTACGAGCGGTGGGCCAATCTCTGAAACATGTATGGTAAAACGGCCGTAACCTGGGTACCCCGAGACAAATCCGTGCCTAAGTGCGACATGACTTGAACCTGAGTGCGGCCAGGATCGAAATGATGGCATGAACAACCTGTTTAACTGATGCGAAATGACTTAGCATGACCGAATGGCCTGATACGTTAGCCATGTTTGAAATGACGAAATGATTGCCATGCTAATACGTGAAATGTTTCGACACGGTCGAAGTGATTCGTACAATTAACATGCCAACAGCGATTCGGAATGCAAATAGCGATTCGGCACGCTTGCTGGCGCAACCGATTTGAATAATAACAGGACATGAATGATGCGTGTGAGTGCGAACGGCACCCGTGCGTGAGCCATGTTTGAACGATTCAAAGACTGCGTAATACGACCGCGTAAGGGGGACCTTGAGTGCCGGATGCGGCATCGGTCGGAGTGTTATGGCGGGCGACCCTGAATGTGCGTGCCGCTAGGTGGCTCCCGATCGTGTACAACCCAAAACGTGCGAGTGTTTAGTTTTCGAGACAAGCGGTGCGTGGTTCGTGAGCTACGCAGACCACAGTTTAGTGACATGATAAGCAGTGTATGAGAACGTAAAACATGGGAGCCGAAGCCCTACCTGCGACAGCCGAACCAGACTCTTTGTACGGAACTGCGACTCGGCGACACGAGTGCGACACGAAGGGACAACACGACTTACGAACACGGAACGCGGGACTGCAACAAAAGGAGACGGACAGACGAAACGGAGCTCACGAACCGGCACCAACAGCGCTTGTCTCGAACGAGTCGGTCCTAGATGTCTGACGTATCAGATATCACGCACAGGAAACCGACAAAGACCGGCGGCCTTTGGGCTGCTTAAATACCCTCCGGGCTCCCCCCATAACTTCAGGCCGGTACCCGGCCTTCCAATATATGTGTATATATATATATATATACTCTGGGTACTGGAAACAAAATTCTGTTTCATGCAGGAAATAGTTTCCTCCTGCCCAAGAACTTTTATTACCTTCACTTTTGATAAGCTGAATAAACTTTACAGTAAAGCCCCAAATTTTCTTTCTAATTTTGGATAGAGTAAAAATGGTTATAACTTTTCAGGTTCTTTTTTGTTGCCTGTGTTCCATTGATGAGATTTTTCTTGGCTTCCTTTTCTGGAGAAACAACAGGAAGTGACAAAGTGACAACTGCTAAATTTAGGATTTCCCATCACTTTCTTTAACGGTGACAGTGGTCACCACGACAAATAGCAAGGGCAAATCTAACCAGTGGGGACACTGTCAGCAAGAAAGAACTGACAGAAGTAAATTCCCTACTCTATCCATAACTTAAAAAAAAAAAACATTTGCTGTAGATACAATTTTAGTGCTTAGTTACAATTTTGTACTATTCTGTGTTATAATTGCTGTTCTTAGTTGTTCCAGTAATATACATGTTAGTGTATTTTTAAAATAAATGTAAAGACAAAACCATTTTTTTTTAGTTTTGGATATATTGAAGAAGGGTTAGACCCTGTGTCCCCCCAGAGAATATTCATTCTTCTGATTGCACTGGTGACCATTGCTACAGAAGCATAAAGTGATCCAACATTATAGAGTTTTCTCAGAACAAGAGGTGGTAGGAAATCTTCCTATGGGGACACCAGTTTTAGGAACAACTGTCTGAGGCTGGGTTCACACTATTGCGAATTGGATGTGGGTTCCCTCGCATCCAATTCAGATGCCAGGAGATTGTGACCGTCTCTCAATGGAGCCGGTTCAAACATCTCTGGAGCGGCTCCGGTGCGCATTGCACAGGAGTCCTGTGCATTTTCTGGTCAGTTTCCAGTCCAAATTCAGCCAAAAATTTGGACTGAAATCAGACCTGAAACGGTGAATGGAGATGCACCAGACCCCTGCTGTGAGACCCTCCATTCCTCAGTGTGAACCTAGCCTCACTTTAGGAGATTTCTTCTAACTTCCTGTTGTATTTCTGAGTTGAGTGGCATCTTAATATAGCGCGGTCATTCCCGACATGCTTGGCGGAGTCCCTGGATAAAAAAAAAAAAATAGGGACTAGGAAGTGACAGACTCAGATGGAAGCAGTATGAGAGATGGAACAAGAGAGGCTACACAGCAAATGCTTGTGCGAAGAGCCAAGTCTCTGCATTTCTGGGGCAGGAAGTGAATGGAAAACTCCCCAACAGTTCAAAAACAGCAAAAAAACTAAAACATCTGACAGGGCTCTTAACTCTTCCTTGTTCTATCCAAAACTAATAACTAAAAACAAAAAAAATATAAAAATAAAAAGGTTTTGGCTATACATGTTTGGCATGGGGGTTCCCCCATAACTCATACCAGGCCCTTCAGGTCTGGTATGAATTCTAAGGGGGGCTCAATGCAAAAAACAAAGTAACAAATGGCATAGGGTCCACCCCAGTACCCATACCAGAGAATTCTGGGTTTGTAGCTCACCCCCACATGCAGCACATCTTATAATTGGCTTGTTGTATCATCACTCAGACCCAATATTCCAAGGCAGGTTTAGTTGTGAGGAACCTATTCACAATAAAACTTTACTTTCAGTGCTGGAATCTAAATTGTCCGTTTTTGGTGGAGTGATCCTTTAAAGAATGAAACTATTAGCCTTTTTTACTGGTTTACATTCTAAAGGAATGTTATTTGATGTTGCTAAGTGATGCAGCTTCTTGACTTCAACCTATTGTTGCAGGTGAATCGCCCCCTGGCAATGAAGAAGGAGGGAATCCAGACCAGAAACCGCAAAGTGGGCAGCAAGTCCAAGAAGAAGAAGCAACAGGCGCAAGATGGTGTCTATGAGAATCACAAGATGACCCCAGAGGAGCAAACAATGTATCCATTTTCACCCATGATGGTACCTGGTCAGATGCCTCCTTTGGGACACCTGATGTCTGGTACCCCTCCGCATCATCTGATTACTCCCCCCAGAATGCCTCACTCACCTCCTCCCATCACCTACAGGCCGCAACTGTTCTCTGGCGTCACATCAGCTCTGAGCTAAAAAAGAGCAACACAGACTATGATCTCTCCAAAAACCCTCTCAAGGCTAAAGCCAGACAGGGTAGTATCAAAATGGCGGATTGCTTTGGAGCACTAGACATATTCAGAACCATCTTTGTGCCCTTGGTAATTCCACTGCTTCACAACTCACCCAGCCAAACTTGTGTCACTGGGAGGCTTTTGAGGTTGTTTCAGACAGAAAGCTGTGGTGGGACTGGTCCTTTCTACTAAAACATTCACCCAGAACCAAAAACCAGATATCTAGGCAGTCTAGTCCTTGCCTTTTTTAAAGTCTGTGGGTCATGAAGAGGACACATAAATACACATCTATGCTTTCTTATATGTAAATTTTTCCTGAAAAATATTTTATAAAAAGTTTCCTGACAACCACGTGTGTGTAATGGTCTTCTTTTACTCTAGCAATGGGGTTGATTTACTAAACTTGAGAGTGCAAAATGTGGTGCAGCTCTGCATAGAAACCAATCAGCTTCTAGGTTTTATTGTTAAACCTTAATGGAACAAGCTCAAGTTAGAAGCTGATTGGCTACCATGCACAGCTGCACCAGATTTTGCACTCTCCAGTTTCGGTAAAACAACCCCAATATGAGAAATCTTTGGCACAAGAAAATGTAGATGTTATATTGCTGGAATGCCCCGTACACACGGTCGGAAAATCCAACCACAAAATCCGTTGGATTTTTTCCGATGGACTTTGTCCGAAACTGGTGTTGCATACACACAGTCGGACAAAGTTATCGGAAAATCCGATCATTCTGAACGTGATGACGTTCGTCCATTACGACAGGACTACGATCACCATAGTAGCCATTAGCTTTGGTCTCATAATTTGATCTGAGCATGCGTGGCACTTTGTCAGTCAGAATTCTCGACACACGATCGGAAAAAGTCTGATAGGATTTTGTTGTCGGAAAATTTGAGATCCTGCTCTCAAATTTTTTACGTCGGAAATTCCGACGGAAAAAGTCAGATGGAGCCTACACACAGGCGGATTTTCCGACAACATGGTCCGATCGGACATTTTCCGTCGGAATTTTCCAACCGTGTGTATGGGGCATTAGAGTTGTGATAGTATTATGATTGCTGTGAAAATACATTACAGTTAGAAATAAGGTTAACTTTAAAAAGATATGTTTAGGTTAATGTTACCTTTAGGGCTATGCTTAGGTTAAACTACCTCCAGGCAAATCCTGTCCTCCCTAATCCCACCCCAATATCCCATTTCCTATCATTCAATAATGCTAAAAACCCACAATATGTTCGAAAACTGTTTTAAACTCCCCCGTCTCGCATTCCTTACCGGCACCTCTTCTGGGAGGGCAGACTGGTGATCCAGCTCTGTGGTTTGCACCCATGGCAACTGGTCCCTGAGTTGTGACCTCTGCAGTCACAACACAGGGAACAGCAGGTGGGTGCTGGGGAATTGTATGGGGGGTTCCTAGGCTGAAGCACAGCTTTAGGAGTTTTTAAGATTTAAACTTAGGGGTTAGGTAGAGGTTATAGGTTAGATCGTGGCATAGTTTCAGGGTTAAGGTTGGATTCATGTAAGGGCAAAATGGCAAGGTTTAGGGGATAAAGTGAACATGTACATCATTTTAAACTTTTAGGACTGACTCACAACACACTGTCACAACACTTTTTTGGTTTTACGTGTTAAGGCACATTGTTCTTGGCCAGGGATATGCAATTAGCGGACCTCCAGCTGTTGCAGAACTACAAGTCCCACGATGCATAGCAAGACTCTGACAGCCACAAGCATGACACCCACCCAGAGGCAGAGGCACGATGGGACTTGTAGTTTTGCAACAGCTGAAGGTCTGCTAATTGCATATCCCTGTTCTAGGTCCTATTCAAAGCGATTGTGACAAAATAGTACCCAAGCTCAGCTGCTGGACATGAGAGATACTTGCTGAGGTCTGGTGTACAAGCTGGGATGTCCAACTCTTCATGTAGAAAATCCAAAGCAGAAGCCAGCCACCTAGTATACTCCTGTATAATGCTCTTTATTGGCTACATAGTGTAGCACTTACCCCCGAAGGAGCTGCTGGTTTTTGTTGGGCTTACCGTTACCCCACTGATTCACTGTGTCCATCTTAGGGGTCCTGTAAAAAGGGTTGGTCAAAGAATATGGCTCCAACACTTAGTCATTTTTCTGGATGTTTATTTAACAAAAAACACACACCTTGCAATAGAGGGGTAGAGGATAAGGGGAATTCAGGTACCTTTGTAGTTTTGCGGATTAGAGGTATCTCCTTGATCCAGAGGACAAATGATTTCCACAGGCTGGATCCAACAACCACCGGATAGGCCACTCTCCTGACCTAGCAGCCGATGAGATGCTAGGTCAAAGTCTCTGCCACAGACTTGTTAATTTTATCAATCTTGTTGTGCAATCCTCTGCCTCAGGAAGGCACAATCAGCTTCTTGTTGCAAAGTTAAAGAGTTTCCCCACAGTACCTGTTTCTTTCAGCCGACCCGGCAATACTGTGTGGTAGATAACCCAGGATGCATCCTCCAACTGAGTCTCCAGGCTTTTCCATGAGGCACCAGCCTTGTTGCTCGGTCCTCTACTAGATCCTCCAGTTGCATGACTTCTCCCCTCAGGCAAGACAGCACAGGACCATCCCTGGATCAGTAGGCCCCAGAGCTTCTGGGCCTACCTTTCAGTTGCGAAGCCTCAGGCCAGCCGGCCCCGAGACATTAAGTAAGGCCTAGGCCAGGAGGGCCATGAGGTCAGGATAACGAACCCCAAAAAAGGGCATTGGTACCTTGAGTACCCTTACTCAGAATGCTCAGCGGGTAGACCACTCCCTCCAGGCTGTTTCTGAGTAAAAGGGGTACCCAATACATTTAGCCTGTTGCATTTCCAACACTTACCTGTGGTGACAGCGACACCCACGGCCAAGTGGAAATTAGCACAACCCAGCCAAACTGGTACTGAGTCCAGAGTCAGGTACTCATTGATGGCCCTCTGCTGCGTGTTCAGTCGCTGCAGCATGGCCAACATTGAGTTCCACCTGGTGGGCATGTCACATATAAGGCGGTTCTTGGGCAGGTTCAACTCCTTTTGCAGCTCAGCCAGCCGAGCACTGGCATTATATAATCGGCGGAAATGCACACAGACTTTCCTGGCCTGCCTCAGGACATCCTGTAAGCCTGGGTACCTGCCCAAGAACCGCTGCACCACCAGGTTAAGGACGTGAGCCATACAGGGCACATGGGTCAGTTGTCCCTGTCGCAGGGCAGAGAGGAGGTTGGTGCCATTGTCGCAAACCACCATTCCTGGCTTAAGCTGGCGTGGTGTCAACCACCTCTCGGCCTGCCCCTGCAGAGCTGACAGAACCTCTGCCTCAGTGTGGCTCCTGTCCCCAAACACACCAGCGCAAGCACGGCATGGCATCTTTTTGCCTGCGTACTTGCGTAGCCTCTTGAACGATGGTTCCGAGGACAAAGCACAGAAAGAGGCCATGGAGGAAGAAGAAGAGGAGGGGGTGGAGGAGAGAGGTGTGTCACAACCAGTAGTAGCATTTTGGAGGCATGGTGGCAGAACAACCTCCAACACTACTGCATCTTGTCCTGCATCCTTCCCAGCTGCCAAAAGAGTGACCCAATGGGCCGTGAAAGATAGGTAACGTCCCTGTCAATGCCTGCTGGACCACGAGTCAGCGGTAATATGCACCTTACCGCTGACCGTCCTGTCCAGCGAGGCATGGACATTGCCTTCCACATGCCGGTAGAGAGCCAGAATCGCCTTCCATAAGAAAAAGTGGCGTTTTGGAACCTGACACTGAGGAACCGCACATTGCACAAACTCACGGAAGGGGGCCGAGTCTACCAACTGAAAAGGCATTCAACCGCTGGGCATATGGATGGCTGGGAGTGAACTTCTTTTGACGGTCCAGCATCTGGGGCAGGGAAATTTGCCTGGTACAATCGGACGCCGGTGTACTGCTAGCAGAGTGCCCGCAAGTACTTGGCTGTGACACACCTAATTCTACACCTTCATTCCTCTGCAGTGCAGCTTTCAGAGAGGACTGAAGGTATAGTGGGGTTGGAGATCCCAGCTGATGAGGAGCAAAGAGAGGTCCGCTTTGTTCTTTGGTGTGGGTCTTTAAGGTACGCTTGCCAACGAGCTGCATGGCAGGTCAACATATGTCTGGTCAAGCATGTGGTGCCCAAGCGGCTGATGTTTTGGCCACGCGAGATACGCTTGAGACATATGTTGCAAATAGCAGTGGTGCGATCTGCTGCACTCGCCTCCAAAAAGGCCCACACCAAAGAACTTTTGGAATAATGCGCAGAGGCAGCACCCTGCACAGGCGGAGCTCTGCGGTGGGATTCTGTCGGTGTGCTGCCCTTAAGCTGGCCCCTGGAGGGCATCCTGCCTCGTTGGAGATGTGCCTCCTCCTCCTCTCTCCTATTAGGCACCCACGTGGAGTCAGTGACCTCATCATCCCCTCCCTCCTCACCACTGGAGAAAACCTGGCAGTATGCTGCAGCTGGTGGAACATGACTGCCAGATTGCTGTCCTTAAGCATCCCCTCTCTCTGCGCTCACGCTACTGCCTTCCTCTAGCTGAGTATCATAATCAGAGCTTTCAAAACTCTGGGCATCCTCCTGGAGTATGTACCCAACACTGTGGTCAAACAGTTTGGGTCTAGGGAAGGAGTGAGTGAGGACATTAAGACGAAGGAAGAGGATGCGGTTGCAGCTGCTTTGCCAGTACCCTGAGCCTGGGTGAGAGAGGATGAGGAGGATGAGGAGGGCTTGGTCATCCACTCCATCAAGTTTCCAGCTGACCAAAATAAGGACACGCGTGTCCCATGGCCACGTGCTGATGATGATGCACCACGTCCACGACCAGCACTGTTGTCTCTAGACACAGAGCCTGCTTGCCCTCTTTTATTGGCTCGTGACTGTCTGCCTCTCCTTGTTGGCCTTCCAGACATACTAATGGCCCGCAGGGAGATGGGAAAAACAGCAATAAGGGGTAACTTCAGGTGTATGCTGTGCAGGAGGCACACTACACTTACTGAATATTAGGCAGATGCCTGTGTTGCACAAATCAACTACACAACACCAGCAATGAGGGGGTAGATTCAGGTGTATGCTGTGCAGGAGGCACACTACAGTCACTGAATATTAGGCAGATGCCCGTGTTGCACAAATCAACTACATAACACCAGCAATGAGGGGGTAGATTCAGGTGTATGCTGTGCAGGAGGCACACTACACTCACTGAATATTAGGCAGATTCCTGTGTTGCAAAAATCAACTACACAACACCAGCAATGAGGGGGTAGATTCAGGTGTATGCTGTGCAGGAGGCACACTACACCCACTGTAACAGCACTAGGTTAGAAAGCACAGTTGACACTGTCCCTGCCTATCCTTCTCTCTATGAACGGCGCAACACACTACACAAGGCCGCCGCACTGGCGGCCTTATATAGTGTGGGGCGTGTACTAACCCCCCTGAGCTATAATTGGCCACAGGCATCCTGACCAGGCCCACAATGTTCTGGTTTCGACGAACGGCCGATGTTCGATTTGAACATGGGTTTGAATCGAACACCGAGCTCATCCCTAGTATTGATACATTTTACAATTTTGATACTGAAAGAGACACTATATCACTTAGGGCTAGTTTACACTTGCTTCAAAACATGACTTCGGCACACTTTGTTAAAGCTCTCTGAACTCCAGTCAAAGCTCCTGTCACTAAATATTCAGAGAGCTTTAACAAAGCCTGTCCGAAAGCCTTGTTTTGAAGCAAGTGTAAACTAGCCGTTAATGTTTGTTGAAGCCGAAGCAAGTGTAAATGAGCCCTAAAAGTATTGGGACGCCTGCCTTTACACACACTTGAACTTTAATGGCATCCCAGTCTTAGTCTGTAGGGTTCAGTATTGAGTTGGCCCACCCTTTGCAGCTATAACAGTTCAACTCTTCTGGGAAGGCTGTCCACAAGGTTTAGGAGTGTGTCTATGGGAATGTTTGACCATTCTTCCAGAAGCGCATTTGTGAGGTCAGGTACTGACGTGGATGAGAAGGCCTGGCTCGCAGTCTCCGCTCTAATTCATCCCAAAGGTGTTCTATCGGGTTGAGGTCAGGACTCTGTACAGGCCAGTCAAGTTCCTGCACCCCAAACTCACTCATTCATGTCTTTATGGGCACGTGGCTGTGTCCGTGCAGTTGCTGCGTCTGCATCCACCTTTATTATCTCCAAGGAGGATGCAGACACAGAAAACTCAGCACACAGGATAGGTGTCAACACCAATCTGAATAAAGAGCAATTTGAGTTTTACACTTTAGGTTTAGAAAACTGGTACATTATAATGTATTACTCATTAGGGGACATGCATTAGGCTTGATTGACAAGGAGTTAACACAAGAATAATGATCTTTGCTTTAGCTATGTGACTGTAATTTTCATTTCACATTGGGCACAGCTGAAATCAACAATCAAGTTTACAAAAATTAAGTATTATGGTTTTTTGGTTTTGTGTTTTCAGCCTATTATGTATTCAGGAATAATAATTCAATTCTCATGTTTTTTTTTTTTTTGTCAAATGTTTTGGTGCTGAACCAGAAGTTCCCAAAGAAACTGCAACAGAATGTGAATGCGCCTCTAACCGCTCTCTAATGTCCTAAGATGTATGACTATTAGGTTAGGTACTTTCAAAACTCACTGCTGCCATCTAGTGCTCAGATAATAGAATGTGACACAGTAGTAATTTCTGTGGGAATGTTACTAAACCCCTAAAGACCAATCCAGCTATAGAACCACAATGACTAGCTCCCATGGTAGCCTATGAAGAAAATCTCAGAATTTTAGGTAAAAAAAATAAAGCCTTGCTACCCTGCCAGTAATATAGTCATAATTTTACAAAAGGGCAGCAGCTCACAATACATAATGCAATTAAAACCTTTTTTCATATATACAATAAGCACCAAAAAGGTAAAATTACAAAAACAGAAATCACTTAAAAGACTTGAGCTTGACTGAAATATCATCATAGTATTCATCACACCAGACTTCATAAAATTAAGGCATATATTTGACAATTTGTTAATGACAGCACAAATTTTCTGTCCTGCCCCAGAATCAAATCTTTCCTTCATGTCAGGGAAATACCAGGTCTCTCCGCCGGGTTCCAGGGTTGCGCACGCGCGGTAGAGCGGCGCAACGAAGTTTACAGGTACGCCGGGTAACAGGTGCGCATGCGCGGGTCCGCGGCTCTCGGGTATCTGTCACAACCCAGCCAGTACGCCTCACCACTGTGCGCGGCGCTGACGGAAGACGAGTGCGCATGCGCACTCGTCCGGGTATCCCACCTGACCAGTTACCTGGCCTATAAAAGGCCTTCCCTGTCCGCTTCCAAATTGCTGGTTTGTTGTCTCTTATGAGTCCTGTCTCCAGTCCAGTATCCTGTATCCTGTACCCTGTACCCTGCATCTACCTGACTACCAGTGCCGACCCGGAATCCTCCTGACTACCGCTACCGCTACTTACCTGTGTTTGAACCCCTGGCTTGCTTCCTGGATTCCTCTACTGCTTGATTACCTGTGCTTGACCCTCGGCCTGTCTACTGGTCCTTCCGTGAGTTACTTACCTGTGTTTGACCTCTGGCTTGCTTCCTGGATACCTCTCTGCCTGATTACCTGTGTTTGACCCTCGGCCTGCCTACTGGACTTCCTCTGAGTTGCTTACCTGTGTTTGACCCTCGGCTTGCCTTTTGGACACCTCTACTGCCTGATTACCTGTGCTTGACCCCCGGCTTGCCTACTGGACATCCTCTGAGTTACTTACCTGTGTTTGACCCCTGGCTTGCCTTCTGGACACCTCTACTGCTTGATTACCTGTGCTTGACCCCCGGCTTGCCTTCTGGACATTCTCTGAGTTACTTACCTGTGTTTGACCCCCCGGCTTGCCTTTGGATACTTCTACTGCCTGGTTGCCTGTGTTTGACCCTCGGCCTGCTTACCGGACTATCCCCTGCTCAGTGTTCAGGACTTGCAGTTCTCTTATGCTCCCGAGGGTCCTCCTTCAGTATACGTGTTGGTACCTCTGCAACCTCTACCTGATCACAACCCTGCCAGGTGTCTACTCCCAGTGCAGCTTCAGCCTCTCCTGGTCTACGACGCTACTGCACACCACCTGCTACACTCCTGCTGGCAACCCGTGCATCTTTGAGCCCGGTGTCCTCTGTACCCACTCCAGAGGCATCGTGCGCTTAGTCGCAAGGGGAGCAGCTCTCAGCATATCGGCCCGGGTGAGTACCTCTGACAGTACAAACCAGCCAATGTCCGAGGCCGACAGAGCTGGTTCACCCCTTGAGGCCTTATGCCAGCAGGTGACAACCCTTACCCAGGCTGTACAACGCCTCCAGGATGGATACTTTCAGATCGAGGGGCGTCTTCAGCATCTGACCTTATCCCCAAACCAAGCGGACCAGACACCCCCGGTAGCCAGCACCTCCACTCTTCTATCAACACCTGGAGGTGCTCTCCCTGCCTATGATGTGTCCCATCCTGATCCCAGGGTCCCCACACCAGAACGTTTTTTCCGGGGACCGAAGGAAATTTCGCTCTTTTAAAAACTCCTGTTTGCTTCACCTAGCCCTACAACCCAGGACCTTCCAGTTGGAATCCACTAAAGTAGGGTTCATCATCTCTCTCCTTTCTGATGACCCTCAATCCTGGGCGCACCATTTGATGGAACAGAAAAGCCCACAATTGAATTCTGTAGAGACTTTCTTTTCTGCTATGGCAGCACTCTACGAGGACTCCCAACGCACAGGTACAGCAGAAACCACCCTGCATACCCTATCCCAGGGGAGAAGACCTGTAGAGGACTATGTAGTAGATTTCCGCAAATGGGCAGCTGATACTGACTGGAACGAATCAGCCCTAAAATATCAATTCCGTTTAGGGCTATCCGAGGTATTAAAGGATGAACTGGCTCGAGGAGAGATCCCAAGTACCTTCACAGATCTCTGCCAACTTGTCATTAAACTTGACCGTCGACTACGAGAACGGCGAGCAGAGAAACTGCAGAGCCCTCGTCCCACCTGGACGATGCCCCGGGTCCCTCCAGCACCTTCTCCTTCTTGGAACTCTCGCTCCCCTCCTCATGGGGAACCCATGCAGCTGGGCCTGGCACGGTCCCCCCTATCTGCTGAAGAAAGGCTCCGTCGTCGACAAGCCAACCTCTGCCTCTACTGTGGGGGCACGGGGCACTACCTACAGAAATGCCCCATAAGACCCAGTAAGTGTCCTTCTGGGTCCCTCTCAAGTTCACACTCTGTTAAAGTGCCGCATTTTCATCTGTCTGTTCCACTCTCCCTACAGGTAGCGGGAGAGTCTTTCCAGTTGGGAGCCATCCTTGACTCTGGAGCCTGCAGTTGCTTCATGGACCTGACCCTGGCACGACACCTGAACCTCCCTTTAGCTACCAAGAAACAACCTCTTCAGATCCAGCTAGCTGATGGCTCTCCACCCTGCTCGGGACCGGTTACCCAGGAAACCGCTCCCATCCTGACCTGCACCAAATCAGGTCATCAGGAACTTTTACGTTTTGACATTATCCATTCTCCCATGTTCCCCATCATCCTGGGGTACCCCTGGCTACTGGCTCACAACCCTCGGATTGACTGGGTCAACAAGGAAGTGGAGTTCTCCTCCTCTTACTGCTTGCAGCACTGCCTTCCGGACCAACCCGCAGTACCTCTCACCCATCTTGCCTTGCAACCCAGTGCCAAGGACCTGCAACACGTCCCAACACCCTACCAAGACTTTATGGACATCTTCGATGAAAAAAAGGCCGAAGTTCTTCCCCCTCATCGCTCATACGATTGTCCGATTGATCTCCTACCAGGGGCTGAGATCCCCTTCGGAAGGATTTTCCCTTTGTCTGAAACTGAGCTTGAAGCCCTACGGGTATATATCAACGAGAATCTTGCCAAAGGGTTCATCCAACCATCTTCTTCGCCAGCAGGGGCTGGGATCTTCTTTGTTGAAAAAAAGACGGTTCCCTCAGACCCTGTGTAGATTACAGGGAACTCAATAAAATTACTATCAAGAACAGGTACCCACTTCCGCTCATTCCCGAACTTTTTCAACGGCTCAGGACTGCCAAAGTGTTTACCAAGCTGGATCTTCGTGGGGCCTACAATTTAGTTAGAATACGCTCTGGGGATGAGTGGAAGACGGCTTTTAGGTCCAGATTCGGCCATTTTGAGTACCTGGTCATGCCGTTCGGACTTTGTAATGCCCCAGCTACCTTCCAGCACCTTGTCAATGACATTTTTCGTGAGTATTTGGATAACTTCCTCATTGTATATCTTGATGATATCTTGATTTTCTCCGATTCCCTAGAAGCCCATCGTCAACATGTCCGGAAAGTTCTTCTCATCCTCCGCAAACACGGGCTCTACGTCAAAGGAGAGAAATGCGAGTTCGAGACTGATACCATCCAGTTCCTGGGCTTCATCATAACCACCGGAGGAGTACTGATGGATCCCCAAAAAGTGAAGGCCATCCAGGATTGGCCTGCTCCCACAGACAAGAGGTCAGTCCAACGTTTTATCGGCTTTGCCAACTTTTATAGACGGTTCATTCAGGGATTTTCTGCCATTGTGTCCCCAATCACCCAACTGACTCGCCAGCAAGTTAAGTTCCAGTGGACTCCCCAAGCGCAGAGCGCTTTTGAGAAGCTCAAGGAACTCTTTTCCTCTGCACCCATCTTACAGCACCCTGACCCCGAACTCCCTTACGTCCTAGAGGTGGACGCTTCAGACTCTGCTTTAGGAGCAATCCTATCGCAGAGAAGTGGCCCAAAGGCCCTCCTTCACCCAGTCGCCTTTTCCTCCCGAAAACTAAGTCCCCCTGAAAAGAATTATGATGTAGGCGACCGGGAATTACTTGCGATTAAATTCGCTCTCGAGGAATGGAGATACCTGCTTGAAGGAGCTTCCCAACCCATCCTCATCTTCACTGACCACCGCAATTTGGAGTACCTCAGGGCTGCAAAACGCCTTAGACCCAGACAGGCCCGCTGGGCCTTGTTCTTCTCCCGATTTAATTTCCACATCACTTACCGTCCTGGCTCCAAGAATGGCAAGGCGGATGCCTTATCCCGTATGTTTCTGGACACTGAATCCTCGAAAAAACCTGCTACTATCCTGTCCGCCCACAATTTTCTCCATGCCATTCAGCCTGACTTAACCACAGCCCTCAAACAGGCTTCCAACCAGTTCTCTTCCCCCACATTACCTTTTCTTGAAAGGAAGCAGGATTTACTCTGGGCCCATGCCCGAATCTTTGTCCCTCCTCCTGTCAGACTCCAAGTTCTGCAGACCCTTCATGACCACAAGATGTCCGGCCATTTTGGAGTACAGAAAACAGTGGACTTGGTAGGTCGATCTTACTGGTGGCCGGGCTGGAGAAAAGACTGTCAGGAATACGTTCTCTCTTGCAACATTTGTCAAAGGAACAAGGGGTCCAACACTAAATCCTGGGGTCTGTTACGTCCATTATCTGTCCCGGAACGTCCGGAGGCTGCCCTTAGGAGGGGGGCACTGTCAGGGAAATACCAGGTCTCTCCGCCAGGTTCCAGGGTTGCGCACGCGCGGTAGAGCGGCGCAACGAAGTTTACAGGTACGCCGGGTAACAGGTGCGCATGCGCGGGTCCGCGGCTCTCGGGTATCTGTCACAACCCAGCCAGTACGCCTCACCACTGTGCGCGGCGTTGACGGAAGACGAGTGCGCATGCGCACTCGTCCGGGTATCCCACCTGACCAGTTACCTGGCCTATAAAAGGCCTTCCCTGTCCGCTTCCAAATTGCTGGTTTGTTGTCTCTTATGAGTCCTGTCTCCAGTCCAGTATCCTGTATCCTGTATCCTGTATCCTGTACCCTGTACCCTGCATCTACCTGACTACCAGTGCCGACCCGAATCCTCCTGACTACCGCTACCGCTACTTACCTGTGTTTGAACCCCTGGCTTGCTTCCTGGATTCCTCTACTGCTTGATTACCTGTGCTTGACCCTCGGCCTGTCTACTGGTCCTTCCGTGAGTTACTTACCTGTGTTTGACCTCTGGCTTGCTTCCTGGATACCTCTCTGCCTGATTACCTGTGTTTGACCCTCGGCCTGCCTACTGGACTTCCTCTGAGTTGCTTACCTGTGTTTGACCCTCGGCTTGCCTTTTGGACACCTCTACTGCCTGATTACCTGTGCTTGACCCCCGGCTTGCCTACTGGACATCCTCTGAGTTACTTACCTGTGTTTGACCCCTGGCTTGCCTTCTGGACACCTCTACTGCTTGATTACCTGTGCTTGACCCCCGGCTTGCCTTCTGGACATTCTCTGAGTTACTTACCTGTGTTTGACCCCCGGCTTGCCTTTGGATACTTCTACTGCCTGGTTGCCTGTGTTTGACCCTCGGCCTGCTTACCGGACTATCCCCTGCTCAGTGTTCAGGACTTGCAGTTCTCTTATGCTCCCGAGGGTCCTCCTTCAGTATACGTGTTGGTACCTCTGCAACCTCTACCTGATCACAACCCTGCCAGGTGTCTACTCCCAGTGCAGCTTCAGCCTCTCCTGGTCTACGACGCTACTGCACACCACCTGCTACACTCCTGCTGGCAACCCGTGCATCTTTGAGCCCGGTGTCCTCTGTACCCACTCCAGAGGCATCGTGCGCTTAGTCGCAAGGGGAGCAGCTCTCAGCATATCGGCCCGGGTGAGTACCTCTGACACTTCACCAGAGACTAGACGGGTAAACCTGTCCTGTACTGGTTACTAGAGGGGTACAAACCTGTCCTTAAAGTGTTACTAAACCCACAACAGTAAAATAAGTCTGCATATGCAGTAAAATATGCTTGTTATACTCACTGTGGAACCTAAGGGGTTAATCCTCTGCATTGCTTACAAAAGGCTGTTTTATCCTGTCCTAGACATCCTGTTTCATCCTAGAGATGCTCTCCTGTTAGACTTGCTTGGCTGACATTCCTTCTGGCTCCAGTTCCTGCTTGCTGTTCTACTACGCTCATCTCTGGCTCCCTGACGTTTTGGCTTGTCTGACTATCTGTTCCGGTTCCTGAACTCTGGCTATGTTTTGACTACGTTTACTCTGTTTACCTTTTTTATTATTATTAAACAAGTGAGATTTAACTGTACTTCTGTCTCAGTCTGATTCATGGTTTCTGACAGTAAGTATGCCTGATGGAACCTTGAATTGAGTGCCAGCCCCGGCCGCCTCCCTTTTTTTCATAAAGAGCCCCTTAATCAATTACTTGGTTGCACTTTAAGGGGAATTTCAAGTGTGGTGCAACATGGTGTTCGTGCTGTCACCATTATTTATGGTGGCAGAACGTTACGATCCACCACTAACTAGAAGGCATTTGATATTGGTTCCTTCTTGAACTGCAACACTAGTTATGTAGTGTATCTGATTACATGTGCTATATGCCAGGCACGATATGTTGGGAGGACAACGAGATGCCTCCGTGATCGATTCCAGGAACACATCTATAGTGTAGAGAAGAATCTAGCTACAAACGTGGCTAAAAACTTTAACATGTATCATGGTAGGGATAAAACAGCCATGCAAGTTCAGGTTATTGACAAGATCAAGGTTCCGACAAGAGGGGGTGATGTCTTCTGCTTGTTATGTCGGAGGGAAGTGTTTTGGATATTCCACCTACAAACACGCATTCCTCAGGGACTCAACTTTGAGTGGGATGTCAGACACTTTTAAGAGTGAGTCCTGGAAACGCTTCCCTCTGCCTTATTTTTGGATGTCATCTAAATTGCCCCCCCCTGATGTATGTATCCATCTATTATAATCATTGTATAAACCTTGCATGGCTGCTGTCCTTTAACTGCCTCCCCTTTAATCTGTATGTATTTAATTATGTATATACATAATTATATCATTTATAGTCCATTCATGACATTTGTTCATTCTTTATGTGACCTTGTTCCAACTTATCCATTGGTATATTGTCACTTTCTTCATGGACAGGCATTTGGGAAGGATATGAGGGCTACAGTTGTGTATCCATTCATATACATCATTTCTATATTTTCCTATAGTTTATTAGGATATCAGCCAATTATCCCTTTCCCGTTATGTTTATGCTTGCCCGTTTATGTATGTCCCGCATGTGTATTTGTGTGTGCCTATTGGCTCCCTATGTATCTATTAATATACATTTTTGTTTATTTCATTATAATTATTAAAAAATAAAATAAAAATTATTAACTTTTGTTATTATATACACATGCGGTTCATACAAATCAGCTACGTTTACATATAACTATATTTTTTAATTATTTTACTTTATATTTACTTATTTTATTTACTTTTATTATTCACTTTTATTGTTATTTACTCTTGCATTTAGGTATATATATATATATATATATATATATATAACTTCGATATCTTTGGATATCGTTTGATTGCATTGGTTTGTGTTTTCGTTGTTGTTTTTCTTTTCCTTTATCATTTTTCTATCATCACTGTCTATGATCAATTATACCCCATGAATTAGGGTCACATGAATTGTATCTGTTTAGATGTGACGTGTGTCCCCTTTATCTATTCATTTTTATGATATTGATTATTGTGACTATGTCTATGATATGTATCCCCTAGAGGAGGACTGTTTGTAGGTCTAATAAAATAGTTGATTAAGTGTGTCTCCTGCCATTGATTACCACCCCTTCAACACCTGTAATCATAGGGGGTGGACCTATATAAGATCTACTAGCAGGATATGTCTTTATAATGATTAAGCACATTTGTACTGCGTGAAACGCATCTACGAGATTGTGTGTTGGTGCCCCCTGATGTCACCATGGTGACTTAATAAACGGCATTTGGAACCACCCAATGTGCAGCCATCTCTTTTCATTTTGATGTCTCCTGATAATACAGAGCCAGGGGACAGGCTGCACATGCTCAGTTTGGTATGTATTGTTAAAAGGTATTTAGCAGTTTATATTTACTAAAATAATTGCATTTCCATGTGCTGTGTATGGTGGGAGACCAGATATAGTGAATGCAGGGTCCTGGGTTTAGTAATACTTTAACCAAAGACTAGAGGGGTACAAATCTGTCCTGCATCAGAAACTTGTGGTGAAAAATAACAATAAATAAATAGATTTAAAAAAGTTTTAAACATTTAAATAGACACATGAAAAAATAAAATAAAAATATTTAGAGCTCCTCCCCCCATACACATACAAAAACACACGTGTTAAGTCACCTACGTAGGAAAACGGACCCCATGAACAATGTGGAAAAAGGCGTGGGCTGAAAGGGGGCCCACATCCTTCCAGTGCAATAGGATGGTTTTACGTGCATAAAATAACAGTATACGTAGCAAAGTCCTGGCGTGGGTATATTGAACACAGTCGTTGAGGATTCCCAAAAGTCCCACCTCCGGAGTATGAGGTATCAGTAGATGAAGTTTGTGGTCGAAGAAAGCAAATAATTCCTTCCAGAAGGTTTAAAGTCCAGGACAGGTCCAGAACATATGAAAAAAATCAGCAGCGATCCACAAGGTTTAGGCTGATATCCCTAACTAAAATCTAGTGGAACCAATCGCCTTCAGAAGTCACCTAATTAGTAAATACAGTCCCCCTGTGTGTAATTTAATCTCAGTATAAATACAGCTGTTCTGTGAAGCCTGAGAAGTTTGTTATAGAACCGTAGTGAACAAACAGCATCATGAAGGCCAAGGAACACCAGACAGGTCAGGGATAAAGTTGTGGAGAAGTTTAAAGCAGGGTTAGGTTATAAAAAAATATCTCAAGCTTTGAACATCTCACGGAGCACTGTTCAATCCATCATCCGAAAATGGAAAGCGTATGGCACAACTGCAAACTGCGCCCGCTCCTCATCTCATGCTGGCTCAGCTGGCTAGTGCCGTCCCCCTGGCACCGCGGAGTGATTCCTCTCTCTCCGCGTGAGAAAAGTAGCAGTGAAGCGGCGACTCAGGCGAGCAGTAGCGGCAGAGGACAAAAAGGAAGCAGCTGGCATCGGCATCCCATCTGGCTGGAATCGTTTGTGGACACTCCGGTCCAGGCAGCAGCAGGATCAGGTAAGAAGTGACTCCTGGGGCCCAGCTAACAATGACACAGGTGTGTGCTTGCTTGGTAGGAGGGGCTTCAAGATCTACTACTACTGCAGAAGCATCTATACATTATGGCATTGGTGGCACTGTCTGCAGGTAGCACATGCCTTATGGGCTGCCTGCAGAGACAGTGCCACCCATGCTGCCAATGGCAATAGGCCATTGGTGGCACTGTCTGCAGCACAATATGGCATGGGTGGCACTGTTTGCAGGTAGCACATGCATTATGGCCCATTAAGCATGTGCTGCCTGCAGAGACAGTGCCACCCGTGCCGCCAATTCCATAATGTGCTACAGACAGTGCCACCCATGCTGCCAATGCCATAATGTGCTGCAGACAGTGCCACACGTGCCACCAATACCATAATGTGCTGCAGATAGTGTCACCCATGCTGTCAATGGCATTATGGATGGACCAGGGGTGGGGCCAGGGATGGGGCTGAAGGAGGAACCAGGGGCGGGACCAGGGGTGGAGCTGAAGGGGGCCCCATCAGGTAGGCTGTACGGGGCCCCATGATTTCTATAAGCGGCCCTGCCATGTACACACGATCGGAAATGCCACCAGCAAAACTCAGATGAGAGCTTTTTGTCGGAAAATGCGACTGTGTGTATGCTCCATCGGTCTTTTGCTGGCGGAATTACAGCCAGCAAAAGATTGAGAGCAGGTTCTATATTTTTTGGTCTGGAACAGTTCCTATCCGAAAATGCGATCGTCTGTATGCAATTCGGACACGCAAAAAATAACGCATACTCGGAAACAATTTGACGCATGCTCGGAGTATTTGTAAATATTACAATAAACAGCAGCCTTCAAAGTCACTTTTGTTTTTAATGCCATAGCGAGCATAAAGGCACCACCTTGGCACCCCAGATGTTTTGGAACTACATTTCCCATGATGCTCATGCACTCTGCAATGTAGTTGAGCATTATGGGAAATGTAGTTCCAAAACATCAGGGGTGCCAAGGTTCTCCATCACTGTGCTACACCATCCAGCATAATATGTCCAATCGATAATATGCACCTAGGTAGCTTCCATGAATGCAATAATGTCTGTTGTATTCTATACCGTGCTTACAAAATTGATGAATGAATGAATGTATGTGCAAATTAAAAAAATAGGGGGGTGGTTTTGGATTCCCCCTATTTGAATTATAACTATGTATTATCTTGTCTGTTCCTATAATTAACTAGTCTATCAAAGCTCTAATGATATTTTAGGCTTTAATTTTCTTTGTACAATATCTGTTGAATATGTAATATAATCAATCCTTCTTCATGATGTTTAGTATTGCATAAAGTTTGTAATGACATTCATCATAAAAAAATAAAAAGCTCTAATGATATTAATGGTTATAATACAATAACAATGTTAGCTATAAAAATAAACACAATGCTCAAAGAAGCAAAGGTCTTATTTATTTACAACGAAAATAGAAATACTAACAGAAAACTAAAATAATAATACAGAACATACAAATAAAAGAGCAGAGATGATACTTCACGTAAATCCTTTTTCAGGGTTCTCTATGTTGTCTGGGCTCCAGGAGAAAGAGGGGGGCCTTCATCATTGGACCTCACATTTTATTTCTCCATAGAAACCAATCAGCTTCCAGGTTTTATTGACAAAGCTTAATTGAACAAGCTGAAGTTAGAAGCTGATTGGCTACCATGAACAGCTGGACCAGTTTCTGAGTGCATTAGTTTTAGTTAATCTTCCCCTATATGTGAATGTTCCTATAATAGATGCTGAGGCTGCTCTTTTGCATTCTTTCAAAAACATCAGCAGTGGCAGTAGTTGCTATTTTTTGCTACAGTTCTTCATTTACAATGCCCTCTTTTTGCTGGACAACCAATCAGCACTGAGGTATGATTTTGTTTACAAGGCTTGGTTTTCAGCACCCTTTTTTCTCACTAATAAAGGCAGCAGACATCTTCAAGTATCTTGCCATGTATGGCCTCCAAACCAGTTATCTGACAAGACTTTTTTTGAAGATATACAGAAAGTTGGCCATCTCCTTTATTATGTAGCACCCTCCTAGATAGGTTGATAGCTAGGTTCGGTAAATATAGTGCCTATAGCTCTCCTGTAATCAGTTGAGCAGTTTGTGATTGCTTTGGGCTGTTTTGGGTTCTGTAGGCTGCAGGTTTGCTTACTTCCACCTGTTTTCTGGAAGCTTACAGACTATGGTGGGTTGGGATAGTCAGATAAGCAGCCTGAACATTTATGTGGTTCCTGCCAATCCCTGGGGCAGGGTGTCCAGAAGGGACTGGTGTGCATAAAAAGTGTGGAGCCTAAGGCAGCAGGGTTCTTGTCCAGGGGAAGGGTTGCTGCCATTCTGGGCAGTAAAGCTGAAGATTCTAACTGTGCTCATAGGTCCCAGCTGTGGCAGAGCTGAGGGGGGGTTCTGCCTAAAATTCTCTGGAGTGGGGTTTCATTGGGGATCCGGTTTGGAAGATTCACTGAGTATTTGTCTGCCTGAGGCTGGAGGGAGTACCCAGGTACTCTGTGAGTACAGACCTGAGTGAAGGATCCTAGTGACTGTCGCTGCTGTTAACCCAGGGGTTAACTAATACTAATGCCGCGTACACACGTGCAGACTTTTGCCGGCGGACCTAGTCCAGCGGACAATCCGCCGGACTTTCCAGCTGGGTCCGCCGGACTTTCCGAGCGTGTGGACTTGCCCACACACGCGCGGACTTGCCCACACACGCACGGGGACAAGCACCTTGTCCCCATGTTGATGAGGACAAGGGCCTCTTCCCGACCACAACCCTGGCCGTTGGTTGTCGGGGTCTGCAGTCGGGGGCTTATCGGAATATGGGAGCCCCCTTTTATAAGGGGGCCCTCAGATCCCGGCCCCCCCACCCTATGTGAATGAGTATGGGGTACGATGTACCCCTACCCATTCACCTAAGGTGTAAAATGTAAAGTACAAAAACACCCACACTTTTGAAAAAATATTTTATTGCACTGCTCCGGGGGTCTTCTTCCATCTTGGGGGTCTTCTCGCCGGACTCCATTTACCAAGCTCTTTTACCGAGCGGAGAAGTCCGGCTACCTTCTTCGTCGTCGCCGCCGTCGTCTGGGGGTCTCGATCCGCCTTCGGGGGTCTTCCTGGGTCTCTTCTGTTCTTGCGGCGGTCGTTCATCGTCTTCCGCGCCGCCTTCTTCTTCTTGTTCTTGTTCTTCTTCTTCCGATGTTGACCCGTCGCTGTCTCTGCCCGGAATGCCAGATCCACGCTGCGCTGGGACTTATATAGGGACATGGGGACAGGGTCACATGCTCATGTCACATGGTGACCCCGCCCCCTTGCGATGTCACAGTCCCAGCATCCTCCGGGCTAAAACTAGCAGCGCTTTACCGATAACGCGGCCAGATGGCAGTGTGAAATGGCTCTTGAGATAATTCAGCTTCACTTTGTATGGAAGTTACTCTCAGGCATACCATGCCCATATAAATATTGCCTAGAGAATGTACATATTTCTATATTGCAATACAGTATAGGTTATTTTCATCAAGATCAAAATATGGCCACAACAGATGTATTGCAATACATTGCAATAAAGAAAGATGTAAATTCTCTAGGCAATATTTATATGGGCATGGTATGCCTGAGACTGAGTAACTTCCATACAAAGTGAAGAAGATTATATAACACACAAATATCTTTTCCAGCAATAGCTTAGCTGTCCAACTTTCCAAGCAATATATATATGTATCTAAATTTTCCTCCTAACTGGCACTGCTGTTACCAGGGCCGGACTGGGAATAAAATCCAGCCCTGGAAAAAATTTCATACCAGCCCCACAGCATTATTATACCAGCGCAACAGCATAACGTCATTATTTCCTGGTTCATGAAAGGGAAAACCATACATTTTAAAGCACATTTGAAGAGTGTATTATATATAGATAAGACAGATATGAAATCACATAGGGCTTATATATATATATATATATATATATATAGCACTGGGGTGGGGGCTGGAGAGCACCAGGGGCAGAAAGAACAGGGGTGGGAAGCACGGGGGGCTGGACAGCACTGTGGGGGGTGGGGAGCACGGGGGGCTAGAGAGCACTGTGGGGGGTGGGGGGTGGGGAGCACGGGGGCTGGAGAGCACTGTGGGGGGTGGGGAGCACTGGGGTGGGAGCTGGAGAGCACCGGGGGCAGAAAAAACAGGGGTGGGGAGCATGGGGGGGCTGGACAGCACTGTGGGGGTGGGGGAGCATGGGGGGGCTGGAAAGCACTGTGGGGGGTGGGGAGCACTGGGGGCAGAAAGAACAGGGGTGGGGAGCATGGGGGGGGGGCTGGACAGCACTGTGGGGGGGCTGGAGAGCACCAGGGGCAGAAAGAACAGGGGTAGAGAGCACTGGGGTGGGGGCTGGAGAGAACCGGGGGCAGAAAGAACAGGGGTGGAAAGCACTGGGGTGGGGGCTGGAGAGCACCGGGGGCAGAAAGAACAGGGGTGGAGAGCATTGGGATGGGGGCTGGAGAGCACCGGGGGCAGAAAGAACAGGGGTGGGAAGCACGGGGGGCTGGACAGCACTGTGAGGGGGGGCACGGGGGGCTGGAAAGCACTGTGGGGGGTGGGGAGCACTGGGGTGGGAGCTGGAGAGCACCGGGGGCAGAAAGAACAGGGGTGGGGAGCATGGGGGGGGCTGGAGAGCACTGGGGGCAGAAAGAGCAGGGGTGGAGAGCACTGGGGTGGGGGCTGGAGAGCACCGGGGGGAAGAAATAACAGGGGTGGAGAGCACTGGGGTGGGGGCTGGAGAGCACCTGGGGCAGAAAGAACAGGGGTGGGGAGCACTGGGGTGGGGGCTGGGGAGCATGGGGGGGGCTGAACAGCACTGTGGGGGGTGGAGAGCACTGGGGTGGGGGCTGGAGACTGATGGGGAGAGCTGGAGAGCACTGGGGGCAGAAAGAACAGGGGTGGGGAGCACGGGGGGGGCTGGACAGCACTGTGGGGCGTGGGGAGCACGGGGGGGCTGGAGAACACTGTGGGGCGTGGGGAGCACGGGGGGGCTGGAGAGCACTGTGGGGGTGGGAACCACGGGGGGGGGCTGGAGAGCACTGGAGTGGGAGCTGGAGACTGATGGGGAGAGCTGGAGAGCACTGTGGGGGTGGGGAGCAGGGGGGGGGCTGGAGAGCACTGTTGGGGTGGGGAGCAGGGGGGGGGGGGGGCTGGAGAGCACTGTGGGGGGGGGGAGCACGGGGGGCTGGAGAAGGATGGGGAGAGCTGTAGAGAGGGGGAGGCAGAAAGAACAAGGAGGGGAGAGAACTGTGGGGGGGGGCTGGATTTTTTGTGGGGGAGGAGAGCACTGGGGGGGGCACAAGGAGAAGGGGGGGGGCAGTAAAAGAAGTTGGATAGGGGGATCAGCAGGGGGGCGGCATATAGAGGAAATGAGCTTTCTATATTCCTCCATGCAGCCGCTGAATGCTTGATTCTCCTCCTCTCCCTCCTCCAAGCATTCAGCGGCTGCATGGAGGAATATAGAAAGCTCATTTCCTCTATATGCGCCCCCCCCCTGCCGATCCCCGTATCCAGGCACACAGTTAGGGCTGTACGGAGTACTCACAGGCATTTCTCCTCCTGTGATCACGGAGCTGGCCGGGTCTGTGTTCTGCGGCCGCGCACCGCGCTGTAACATGGTCCCGCCCCCATAGACTGGCTCGTGTGATAGGTGGAACACTGATTCTATCTACTATCACATGAGCCGGTCTATGGGGGCGGGACCGTGTTACAGCGCGGTGCACGGCCGCAAAGCAGCCCCAGGGCAGGCAGCCTACCGGGAAATATCCCGGTATCCCGGTAGGCCAGTCCGGCCCTGGCTGTTACCTGTGGTTATTCAGGATTTCCTCCTGTGATACGATAGGCCCAGGCACTGGCAGCGTATTCTCAGCCACTGACTGATTGCACACACCTATGGGAGGAGCTGGCGCCGGCCGGATCTGCATAGCGACGTACATACACAGGCCAGGCAGCCAATCACGGAACAGCCGAGATGTCGAGCAGAGGCCCGAGTGGCAGAGCCAATACAATGATTGGGCCGGGGGTGAGGGATGGATTTCTGTATCTGTGATAAGTCGGAAAAGAGAGCAGCCCCAGGCCAGCAGACTCAGAAAAAAAGTCCACGGTGGCCGCAGCGGCCATTGCAACACAGGGCAACTGTCTTCAACACCTTCTTACAATTCCAGGGGGGGGGGGGCAATTGCCCCCCCCTTGCCCTATGCTGCGGACGCCCATGAAAGTAGCCTTAGGCCCCTTTCACACATGCAGACCGTATGTCCGTTTTTCATCCATCCGTTTTTGGATGAAAAACGGACATACATGCATGTCTATGGGGCAGCGGGTGTCAGCGGATGAGCATCCGCTGACAACCGCTATTGTCCGCCTCCGCAATTGTCCGATTCTGCAGACGGAGGAAAATCCTATTTTTTCATCCGTCTGCAGAGCGGATCGGATGAACACGGAAAGACGGTCCGTGTTCATCCGATCCTCCATAGAGGAGAGCGGAGAACTGACAGGGCGGTCCCTGCACACTGTGCAGGGACCGCCCTGTCATCAGTCGGCTCAGCGGGGAACAGCTGTGTGATCCCCGCTGAGCAACGGATCTTCACGGGGCGGATCAATACGGATCCGCCCCGTGTGAAAGGACCCTAAAAGTGACTTCTACACTGATAATCAGGACACTGATTATTAGTGTCCTGATTGTCGGTGCCATCCCAACAGTGCTGCCAATCAGTGCCCACCAGTGCTGCTAATCATTGCCACTCATTAGTGCCCACCAGTGCTGCCAATCAGTGTCCATCAGTGTCACCTATTAGTGCCACCTACCAATGCCCATCAGCCCTGCCAATCTGCCTCCTCATCAGTGCCCATAAGTGAAGGAGAATAATTACCTGTTTGCAAAATTTTATAACTATGAAAAATGTTTAGTTTTTTTCTAAATGTTGTCTTTTTTCATTTATTTTGCAAAAAAATAAAAACCCCAGTGGTGCTTAAATACCACCAAAAGAAAGCTCTATTTGTGTCCAGTGTGACATGGACACGCAATTGTCATTCAAAGTGTCACAGCGCTGAAAGCTGGCCTGAGCAGGAAGAGGGTAAAAGTACCTGGTATTGAAGTGGTTATCAAGCACTGAGGGAGAGGGTTGGTCCTCTGTGGGAAGAGAGCGCAGGCAGTATGGGGCAGTGTGAGGCAGTGTGAGGCGGTGTGGGGCAATATGAGGTGGTGTGGGGCATTATGGGACAGTGGGAGGCAGTGTGGGGCGGTATGGGGCAGTGTGAGGCGGTGTGGGAAGGTGGGAGGCAGTGTGGGACAGTGGGAGGCGGTGGGAGGCAGTGTGGGACAGTGGGAGGCAGTATGGGGCGGTGGGAGGCAGTGTGGGACAGTGGGAGGCAGTATGGGGCGGTGGGAGGCGGTGTGGGACGGTGGGAGGCAGTGTGGGGCAGTGTGAGACGGTGTGAGGCAGTGTGAGGTGGTGGGAGGCAGTATGTGGCGGTGTCTGTGTGGGGCAGTGCGGGACAGTGAGAGGCAGTGTGGGGCAGTGTGAGGCAGTGGGAGGATGTATGGGGCGGTGTCTGTGTGGGGCAGTGCGGGACAGTGGGAGGCAGTGTGGGGCAGTGTGAGGTGGTGGGAGGCAGTGGGAGGCGGTGTGGGACGGCGGGAGGCAGTGTGGGGTGGTGGGAGGCAGTATGGGGCGGTGGGAGGCGGTGTGGGACGATGGGAGGCAGTGTGGGGCAGTGTGAGATGGTGGGAGGCAGTGTGAGGTGGTGGTAGGCAGTATGGGGCGGTGTCTGTGTGGGGCAGTGTGGGACAGTGGGAGGTGGTGGGATGCGGTGTGGGAGGCAGTGTGGGACGGCGGGAGGCAGTGTGGGGCGGTGGGAGGCAGTATGGGGCGGTGGGAGGCAGTGGGGGGCGGTGGGAGGCAGTGTGAGGTGGTAGGAGGCAGTATGGGGCGGTATCTGTGTGGGGCAGTGCGGGACAGTGGGAGGCAGTGTGGGGCAGTGTGAGGTGGTGGGAGGCAGTGTGAGGTGGTGGGAGGCGGTGGGAGGCGGTGTGGGAGGCAGTGTGGGACGGCGGGAGGCAGTGTGGGGCGGTGGGAGGCAGTATGGGGTGGTGGGGGGCAGTGTGAGGCGGTGTGGGGCGGTGGGAGGCAGTGTGGGGCAGTGTGAGGCGGTGGGAGGCAGTGTGAGGCGGTGGGAGGCAGTGTGAGGTGGTGGGAGGCAGTATGGGGCGGTGTCTGTGTGGGGCAGTGTGGGACAGTGGGAGGTGGTGGGATGCGGTGTGGGAGGCAGTGTGGGACGGCGGGAGGCAGTGTGGGGCGGTGGGAGGCAGTATGGGGCGGTGGGAGGCAGTGTGGGGCGGTGGGAGGCAGTGTGAGGTGGTGGGAGGCAGTATGGGGCGGTATCTGTGTGGGGCAGTGCGGGACAGTGGGAGGCAGTGTGGGGCGGTGTGGGAGGCAGTGTGGGACGGCGGGAGGCAGTGTGGGGCGGTGGGAGGCAGTGTGGGGCGGTGGGAGGCAGTATGGGGTGGTGGGGGGCAGTGTGAGGCGGTGTGGGGCGGTGGGAGGCAGTGTGGGGCAGTGTGAGGCGGTGGGAGGCAGTGTGAGGTGGTGGGAGGCAGTATGGGGCAGTGCGGGACAATGGGAGGCAGTGTGGGGTGGTGGGAGGCAGTATGTGGCGGTGTCTGTGTGGGGCAGTGTGGGGTGGTAGGAGGTTTCAGTTTAGTCTGGGTTCACACCTAAGACGGCGATGGGAGGCAGTGTGGAGCAGTGTTGGACATTGTGGGGCAGTCCTGGGACAAAGACCTTCCATAGTCTCCCCTCTCATTCTCTCATAGCTGGAGGCGGAGACACTACGCCAAGCTCCTCCCCCGTTTCTGCCCGCTGAGCTCACCCAGCAATGGGTGGGTGGGGCTGATCACGTGCCCTGGAAGTGACGTCTAACACCGGGACAGGCGGAGGACTTGAATCGCTCGGTTAGTGAGTGGGGTGGTGTGTGAGGGGCGGAGGGATGTCGGCTGGCGTCGTGTATACATCTATATTTAGCGGTAACACACGGGCGAGGACTATTTTCCGGGCCGCCCTGTTTGTTGTAGGAGACATTATATGTATACGGTGATAGCAGAGGAGAGTTTATTGGGGGGATATGGGTGACTCGTATAGTTGGTAAATGATAGTGAGCCTGACAGAAATAAACTAGCAGCCGGATGTAAGAGGAGATGACTAAGGGGCTCCAGTCTTTACACTGTGCCAAAACTCCAGCTAATGCTAGTGTACCATACTGCGGATGTGCCTGACGCCCCCCTGCGGCATCTTATGGTTCCTCCCACCCCTCCTGCACAATACAGGCTGGTGGGAGGACCCACAGTACACAGGGGGGACCAGGTATCCCCCAAAATGTCAGATACCCAGCGCTCTGCAGGAGGTTGTATCTATAACCAAAACTTATTTTCTTTAGTTTCAGATGGAGTGGGGAAGGATTTCTTAGAGCCTCTTTCAGGCTTTATTACTATCAGAGCAGATTCTATCACTTCCTGTCTGGTAAAAATGTTGTATCCAGAACAAAAAGTGAAGGGAGATCTCTGTACCGGAGCCTGGATAGGCATACACCATTCCCAACTCTATCCAAAGCTAAAGAGAACAGGGGTTGGGTATACATGCACTCTAATGCCCCGTACACACGGTCGGATTTTCCGACGGAAAATGTCCTATCGGACAATGTTGTCGGAAATTCCGACCGTGTGTAGGCTCCATCCGACCTTCCGACGGACAAAGTTTTATCTCCTGCTCTCAAATTTTCCGACAACAAAGTCCTATCGGACTTTTTCCGATCGTGTGTAGCGAATTTCGACGGACAAAGTGCCACGCATGCTCAGATCACATTACAAGACCAAAGCTATTGGCTACTAGCCTCTACGTAGTCCCGTCGTACGCAACGAACGTCACCACGTTCAGGATGATCGGATTTGTGACCGTGTGTATGCAACACCAGTGTCAGACAAAATCCGTCGGAAAAAATCAGACGGATTTTGTGGTCGAAATTTCCGACCGTGTGTATGGGGCATAAGACCCAACTGACCTTTCAGTTTAGTCTGGGTTCACACCTAAGATGGATCCGTCTCGCAGCGGGGTACGGTGTGTTCTGGTTCACCATTTCAGGTTCAATTTCAGCCCAATTTTCTGCAAAACGCACTGGACCTGCTGCGGAGATATGTGAACCGTCTCCTTAGAGAGCCAGTAAAAATCTCCTGCTATTGCGAATTGGATGCTGGTGTGAACCTAGCCTTAAAGTTATGGTAAAGCTTTGTTTATTTAAAAAATAAAATAACAAACATATCATACTTACCTCCACTGTGCAGCTCGTTTTGCACGAGTGGCCCCGATCCTTGTCTTCTGGGGTCCCTTGGTGGCTCTCGTGACTCCTCCTCACTTCAGATAACCCCCTAGGCCTAGGAGAAGCGCTCTCCCGGGGGGTTACCTTGCGGGGGCGCTCCTGAGTCCAGCATTCGGCGTCCATAGCCGTGACTGTATGACTCGGCCCCGCCCCCCTGGCGCCTGCATCATTGGATTTGGTGGACACCAGCGGGAGCCAATGGCTGCGCTGCTATCAATCAAGAGCCAATAACCCCGGGCAGAGGATAAGCGTGTTCCCACCAGGGTAAGTAAAACGAGGGCTGGTCACTGCCAGGTGTTTTTTAACCTTAATGCATAGGATTCATTAGGGTAAAAAAACACGAGGGTTTACAACCCCTTTTAAATCCGTAAAATGCATTCCAGGCCAGCCCAGAGCAGCAGTAAATCATAAAGCCAAACTAAACAATTGAATGGTTTAAAAAAACAGTTACCGTATTTATCGGCGTATAACACACACCCCAAATTTAGGAGGGCATTTTAAGGAAAAAAAGTTTTAGGAGGGAAGTTTAGGGAAAAAAAAACAACTTACATTTAAGCATCATTTGCAGCCTTGCCCAGCGTCATTGCAGCTTGCCCACTGTCATTGCAGCTTGCCCACTGTCATTGCAGCTTGCCCACTGTCATTGTAGCTTGCCCGCTGTCATTGTAGCTTGCCCGCTGTCATTGTAGCTTGCCCAGTGTCATTGTAGCTTGCCAGCGTCATTTGCAGCCTTGCCCGCGTTTAAATTTCCCGCCGCCAAGACACCGCCGCCGAAAAAGACCGAAGCGCCGCCGAAAAAGACAGAGCTGACTGTTCGGCTTCTCTCGCGGTCCCGCCTCCCTGCTGTTTCCGGAACGAGCACAGGGAGGCGGGACTACGAGCAGAGCCGAACAGTCGGCTCGTCTTTTCCGGCGGCGCTTCGTTTTTTTTTTCGGCGGCGCTCGCTATTTTTCGGCGCCGCTTGACATTTTTGTCACTTTTTTTGGGGGGTATCGGCGTATAACACGCACCCACGACTTTCCCCCGATTTTAAAGGGGAAAAAGTGCGTGTTATACGCCGATAAATACGGTACATTCCTGGCATGCTGGGATTGCTAACTGTCACATTTGCTTGTGTCTTCAACCAAACTATCAAACCACCAACTCAGTTGCAGATCAAACAGAAGCAGCTTCCTTGGCTGTAATGGATTGGAGGGTTTAATTCTGCTTTAAGGCTGTCAGCAGATCGTCCTCTACAAATTCAGCAGTGCCTAAAATGGGAGAGAAACTGAACATGTGTAGAGCAGGTTGAGACAGTGAATTACTGAATGTTAAAGAGGAACTGCAGTCTGCTCACATAATTTGTAATAAAAACATCTTTGCCATTCTGAAGCTTCCCTCCAACCGCTTTGCATATTATTTTATATATATATATATACTGTGATTCTGTACTTGCCAAATATGCTGTAGAAATCTCCCTCCACTAAGGCCCCTCTCACACTGGGGTGGCGTCGGCGGTAAAACGGGCACATTACCGTTGTATTTGCAGAGGTTTCTGGCCGATAGCGGCTGAAAAAGGGTCAAAACCACCCACAAAGCCCTGCTGGAGCAGCGTTTTGCCGGCGGTATAACCGCGCTGCCCCATTCATTTCAATGGGCAGGAGCAGTATACACACCGCTACAAAGATGCTGCTAGCAGGACTTTTTCTAACGTCCTGCCAGCGTACTGATCCAGTGTGAAAGCACTCTGGCTTTCACACTGGAGTGAAAGAAGCGGCTCTTTGCAGGCTCTATTTTTAGCGCTGTAGCGCCTGCAAAGCACCCCAGTGTGAAAGGGGCCTAAGTCTGGCTGCAACCATTTTAACTATGGGCAACTGAAGATGCTGCCTGTTCACTTCCTGGATTTACACACAGAGGCACACCTTCAGCTCTGCAGCTCTCATTGGCCCTTTTAAGACCCCTCCCTTCCTATCAAACTCTCACAAGAGTGAGAGAGAGCTGCGCATGATATCATAAGTCTAGGCTAATCACCAGACAAGAAACAGGAAGTGGGCTGTATAAGGTATTTACTGGCAGAAAAAAAATGTTTTACTATCCAAAGTTAAAACAACAAGGGCAGAAGATTTAATAGATGGAAAATGAAAAAATGACTGAAGGTCCCCTTTAAACAGTATAGGCACTTATTTTAACCACTTCCCACCCGGCCATTGCACATAAACGGCCAGGTGGGCTATCTCTCCTTCTGAGTGGACGTTCAGGAATGTCCCTCAGAAGGAGCGGGATCGATCCTGATGCACTCGTGTCACCCGGACACGGCGCATTTAGATCGGCAGAAGGGCTCTGTGATTGGCCCTCCTGATCACATGATGGCCGTGTCCAATCACGGCCTACATGTGATGTAAATAAACAGCCGGTTGCCAGGCGATCGGCTCTCCTCTCCTCACACGGAAGTGATCGCTGAGGAGAGGAGAGCGGATCTATGCAGCCGGCTGGTGATCAGTGAGTATGAGCTGTTTTTTTACAACTTTTTACTCACTGATCACCAGTATAGTGTCCCCACACAGTAAAAATCACAAGTAAACACACAATGTCCCCAAAACACATGTCACCACATAGTAATGATCCCCAAAACACATGTCCCCCACATATATAACAGTAAAATCACATGTCCCAATGATCATTTGCGTACATATGTCCGTGATCACGCGAACCAATTATTGGTCTGGGAAGGAAGGGGGCCAAAGTGCCCTGTATTGATTTGGTTAACCACTTCAAGACCGAACCTATTTCTGAAACTTGTTGTTTAATTAGAACCCCCAAACATTATATATAATTTTTATTTTTAGTAAAGACCCTAGGAAATAACAAGTCGGTCGTTGCAATATTTTAGAAAAAGGAGAGGTATCCACCTTCTCAAATAATCAATGTAGTGGCCACATCCCTGTGGTGTATATACAGGTCCTTCTCAAAAAATTAGCATATTGTGATAAAGATCATTATTTTCTGTAATGTACTGATAAACATTAGACTTTCATATATTTTAGATTCATTACACACAACTGAAGTAGTTCAAGCCTTTTCTTGTTTTAATATTGATGATTTTGGCATACAGCTCATGAAAACCCCAAATTCCTATCTCAAAAAATTAGCATATTTCATCCGACCAATAAAAGAAAAGTGTTTTTAATACAAAAAAAGTCAACCTTCAAATAATTATGTTCAGTTATGCACTCAATACTTGGTCGGGAATCCTTTTGCAGAAATGACTGCTTCAATGCGGCGTGGCATGGAGGCACTCAGCCTGTGGCACTGCTGAGGTGTTATGGAGGCCCAGGATGCTTCGCTAGCGGCCTTAAGCTCATCCAGAGTGTTGGGTCTTGCGTCTCTCAACTTTCTCTTCCCAATATCCCACAGATTCTCTATGGAGTTCAGGTCAGGAGAGTTGGCAGGCCAATTGAGCACAGTAATACCATGGTCAGTAAACCATTTACCAGTGGTTTTGGCACTGTGAGCAGGTGCCAGGTCATGCTGAAAAATGAAATCTTCATCTCCATAAAGCTTTTCAGCAGATGGAAGCATGAAGTGCTCCAAAATCTCCTGATAGCTAGCTGCATTGACCCTGCCCTTGATAAAACACAGTGGACCAACACCAGCAGCTGACATGGCACCCCAGACCATCACTGACTGTGGGTACTTGACACTGGACTTCAGGCATTTTGGCATTTCCCTCTCCCCAGTCTTCCTCCTGACTCTGGCACCTTGATTTCCGAATGACATGCAAAATTTGCTTTCATCCGAAAAAAGTACTTTGGACCACTGAGCAACAGTCCAGTGCTGCTTCTCTGTAGCCCAGGTCAGGCGCTTCTGCCGCTGTTTCTGGTTCAAAAGTGGCTTGACCTGGGGAATGCGGCACCTGTAGCCCATTTCCTGCACACGCCTGTTCACGGTGGCTCTGGATGTTTCTACTTCAGACTCAGTCCACTGCTTCCGCAGGTCCTCCAAGGTCTGGAATCGGTCCTTCTCCACAATCTTCCTCAGGGTCCGGTCACCTCTTCTCGTTGTGCAGCGTTTTCTGCCACACTTTTTCCTTCCCACAGACTTCCCACTGAGGTGCCTTGATACAGCAATCTGGGAATAGCCTATTCATTCAGAAATGTCTTTCTGTGTCTTACCCTCTTGCTTGAGGGTGTCAATGATGGCCTTCTGGACAACAGTCAGGTCGGCAGTCTTACCTATGATTGCGGTTTTGAGTAATGAACCAGGCTGGGAGTCTTTAAAAGCCTCAGGAATCTTTTGCAGGTGTTTAGAGTTAATTAGTTGATTCAGATGATTAGGTTAATAGCTCGTTTAGAGAACCTTTTCATGATATGCTAATTTTTTGAGATAGGAATTTGGGGTTTTCATGAGCTGTATGCCAAAATCATCAATATTAAAACAAGAAAAGGCTTGAACTACTTCAGTTGTGTGTAATGAATCTAAAATATATGAAAGTCTAATGTTTATCAGTACATTACAGAAAATAATGAACTTTATCACAATATGCTAATTTTTTGAGAAGGACCTGTATAACAAAATAATTCCCCCTTGCATGGGACTTTAAAAGCCGACAAACATTGAAGTATGAGAAATATTTATTGTTACATGACAAGTAGATGAAACAAATTTTTAAATTGACGTTGTTGGTTGCTGAGTAAACGGGAAGTGACGTTGTGAAGTCACTTCCAGGTTACTACATCGGAGACATGATTGAAGCTGATTCTGGCATTGTTTGGAACTCCGGCCAGCCAGTGGATGTGCCGGCTGGTCGCTCTGGTCTCCCAGTGGGCCGGGAGATCCAGGCGGAGGGGAGGGGGGGATGTCCCCTCTCGCCCCTTGTGATAATGGCCGAGTGGCTCATTAGACACATCAGTTATCACTTGAAAGCTGACCGCCAGCACTAAAAACATAGTACCGTGTGATGCCCTTGGTTGCAGGCATCACCCCGGTACAGCAAAATGACGTACAGGTTCCTGATTTTGCTTGAAGTGGTTAATGTATTACACAGCTATACCTCAAAAGGTCAGCCTGAAGTATTCTAGCAGGATTTCATTTTCTGTCTAAAGTTCCACTTCAAAACAAAAAGGTGTTCCATTGTCTTACAGTTAGTAGCCACAGACCTCACTGCTAACAAAAAAAAGACCTCTTGCTGTCTGTGTGGAAGCAGTGGTCTCTTTGCAGAGGTCTGACATCCCCCCCCCCCTCTGTGTCAGAGCTAAATCTTCCTAATCAGTTACACACAGTTACACAGTTACTTCACACATGCACAGTAGGAAACTGGTCAAGATGCCGGCACCAGCACCTAATAGCCGATTGAGTGACACCACTGGAATCCTGGACAGGTAAGTGCCCTAATATTAAAAGTCAGCAGCTACGGTATTTGTACCTGTTGACTTTTACTTTTTTCTGAAGGAGCCTGGAGCTCCTCTTTAAGGCTGTCAGCAGATCGGCCTCTACAAACTCGGGAGGGCCTAAAAATAGAGAGCAACTGAGCATGTGCAGAGCAGGGTGAGACAATGTATAAAGTTTCACTTTAAATGTTTTTTCCCAACCCCTCTAACTGCCACTTTTGTTGGACAGTTTGGTCTGTTAAAGTGGAACTAAACCCATTGATTTAACGATTTCAAAAACAGTTACATTCTTGGCATGACGGGAATGTAACTGTCACATTTGCTTGTGCTTCCAACCAAACTGTCAAATCATCAAATGGCTGGAGTCATAACTGATCATGTGCAGCACCATGGCAGTTACAGATCAAACAGGCCAAGATGGCATTTTGTTTGGCTGAAAAGGATAGGAGGGTTTAATTCTACTTTAACCACTTGCCGTCCAAACACCGTCATTATACTGCGGCATGTTGGCTCTATTACGTGAATCGCCATAGCTGTACATCGGTTTGTGTAAAAGATGCAGTGGGCACACGCAGGGCGCTGCAGGCCAATGCGTGTGACCGAGGGTCGCGATGTCCGCCAACCACCTGTGATCGCTCCACAGAGAACAGAAAGGGGATTTGTCAATGTAAACAAACAGATCCCTGTTCTGTCAGGGGAGTAGAGAGAGATCGTCTGTTCCTAGTGATCAGGAACAGCGATCTCTCTCCTCCAGTCAGTACACTCCCCCCCACAGTTAGAAACACTTCCCAGGGAACACATTTAACCCCTTGATCACCTAGTTTAACCCCTTTCCTGCCAGTGTCATTTATACAGTAATCAGTGCATTTTTAAAGCATGGATCGCTGTATAGATGTCACTGGTCCCAAAAAAATAGATCACTCGGCCGCAATGTTGCAAAATCACTGATCTGATCTTTACTAGTAAAATAAAAATAAAAAATTTGAATAAAAATGCCATAGATATATCCACTATTTGCGCAAACCAATCAATATACGCTTATTGTGATTTTTTTTTTTTGTAACAAAAATATATAGAAGAATACATATTGGCCTAAACTGAGGAAGAAATGTAGTTTTTTATATATTTTTGGCGGATGTTTATTATAGTAAAAAATATACGGTAGCTTTTTTTCCCCAAAATTGTCGCTCTTTTTTTTGTTTATAGCGCTAAAAAAACGCAGAGGTGATCAAATACCATTAAAGAAAGCTCTATTTGTGGGGGAAAAAGGACATCAATTTTGTTTGGGTACAGCGTCGCACGGCCGCGCAATTGTCAGTTAAAGTGACGCAGTGCCGTATCACAAAAAATGCTCTGTTCATTAAGGGGGAAAAGCCTTCCGGGCTGAAATGGTTAAAGATGGTTGAAAAATACCAGACTTACCAGCTGGAAAATTTGGTGCATAGAAAGTGAATTTCTATTGCTTGTTGTTATTGAGGAATATATTTATTTGTGGCTGGAGTTTGGTGCAGTTGTCACTTTTAGTGGTATATTTGTTGTACTGAATATAACAGTGTACAGAGCTCGGCAGTTTTTGGAACATGATGTCAGAGGAGTTCATAGTTACATTGCCTGCAGTCACTGGTGAAGTACATCCATGCACTGGCTGTTGGTGGCACAGTGACTAGTGGACCAGCTGAAATGTGAAATGTATAGGAGGATTGACTGCTGGTGGCAAAGCATGTGGGTGGACTTTCGGGGACTTGTATTGGTGCACTGGCTGTCAGTGGCGAAGTGCGTCAGTGAACTAGTCACAGTCAGGAGTCAGGCTCATAGAGCAGTAGCTATAGCAGTAAAGAGGTTCACAAGTGGGTCCCCCTGGCGGATGACGTAGGCTCACTTGAGTCACGAGGTCTAAGCACTAGCTGGTCCTCACTAGAGTGCCTGATGGTGGAGATGGGTTTTGCTGCATGCTAGTACCAGGTTGTGGTCCTCAAAATTGCCCCACCAGGTTGTGAGCAAGCCAGGGTCCAGTAGCATGTTGAGAACAAGCAGAAGCATATTCAGTGACAAGCCAAAGGTTGTTACAAGTGGTTGCTGGTTGGGATCAAGCAGAAACGTAGTCGAGGAACAAGCCAAAGATCAGTAACGAGTGGTAGTGAAGATATGGATAGCTGCAGGTATTCAGAGGAGCAAGATAACGGCTAGAGAGAGCTCAATAATCTGGCAACCGGGAGGTGCAAATAAATGGCTTAACCCCCCTGGAGACGACACCTCCTGGCCCTTTAAAGGTTTTCAAATGCGGGGCCAGGTCTATGATCATGTGACCACCGTGATTGGCTGTCACAGCGGTCACATGATTGGAAGGCTCCCGATTGCAAGTATTATTATGTGGCCGCTCGGTGCCAAGGCCCATCCAATAAAAGGCTGCATATTTGTGTGCCGTTGGCTCCAACAGGTTAAATCGTTTAAATCAGGGAGTTCATGGGAGCAAAGAGCTTGAGGTTCACCAGAAACAAGAGAAAAGGCGAGGTTGTCCAAGGAATCGGAAAAAGAGCTGTCCAGCCTCTAAGGTGGCTTTAGCAAGAAGTTCTACAGCCAGACACTGACGAGGTTCCAGGTGCAGACCTGGATCCCGCCACTAGTTGTCAGTGGCTAAGCATGTTGCACTGGTTGTCAGTGGCAAAGTGTGTTGGTGAACAGGTTGTCAGTGGTGAAGTATGTAAGTGTACTGGCTGTCAGTTGGGAAGTGCATATAAGTTCACTTTTCCACACAAAATGAAAAGGTGAACTGACACCATACACCCTTCCCCCACCTCCCACCATTCCCACCCTCATGTAGGGATCCGGGGATTTGAATGTCACAGTCTTCTTCCCTTTCCTTAGGGACACCAGGATGAATCTGAGAAATTCTGATTGGTCAGAGCGGTCACATTTCAGCACATGGCCAATCAGAATCACTCTGATCCATCCCGAGAGAAAACCAGGGCTTTCAAATCCCTGCATCGTCTGTGTGGGCAGTGAAAGCTGCTCAGCCCTAGCAATCAATGAACTATTTCATAATGTTAAAGTGGGACTCCAGTCTTACCTTCAGTCTTGCACAATTGTACAGGCACCTCTCTACTGAAACTGCTTACTCATATTTCACTACACACTGTGAGCTTCTCACAGTGTGCATTAGAAGCTGCAGAAAGTCAGATAGGGCCAGCTTCATTGCCTGGCTGGAAGATGTTCAGCGTCATCCAGTCCTTTTCTTCTCTGGCCTGCCTCTTTCAATCGTTGGATTTCAGTTATTTCAATCATGGAGACTCACATGTAGGTATTACCGCAGCTCCCAGTATTCTATGAAACTGTAGAGCACCCTGCCGGCCTTTTCCACTAGCCATGATCTGCCTACATTGCATAGAGAAACACAGAGCCCCAGTGAGGATTTTACTAGGTCTAAAATAAGCTATGTAATAAAAATGGAAAGGCTTTACTTAATCATCTTATTAGCATGTAGATAGGTGGTAAAGGAGAAACCAGGGCAGGCAAAATATAAGAAGAATACATTTGGAACCCCAGTAAGGATGGTTAAATGAACACCTGGGATGTTAAGAAGAGTGAGGGTAGACCTACCCAGAGCAGTAACTGATCATATTTAACACGGCGAGTGCTTGGGAGGGACATGGAAGACTAGAGGACCCCAGAAAAGACCAGAAACCCTGCCACAGGGAATAGAGGACCCCAGAAAAGATCAGCAACCCTGCCACAGGGACTAAAGGACCCTTGAGAAGATTGGCAAACCTGCCACAGGGACTAGAGGACCCCAGAAAAGATCAGAAACCCTGCCACAGAGACTAGAGGACCCCAGAAAAGATCAGAGACCCTGCCACAGGGACTAGAGGACCCCAGAAAAGATCATAGACCCTGCCACAGAGACTAGAGGACCCCAGAAAAGATCAGAGACCCTGCCACAGGGACTAGAGGACCCCAGAAAAGATCATAGACCCTGCCACAGGGATTATAGGACCCCAGAAAAGATCATAGACCCTGCCACAGGGATTAGAGGACCCCAGAAAAGATCATAGACCCTGCCACAGGAACTAGAGGACCCCAGAAAAGTTTAGAGATCCTGCCACAGGGACTAGATGACCCCAGAAAAGATCAGAAACCCTGCCACAGGGACTAGAGGACCCCAGAACAGATCAGAGACCCTGCCACAGGGACTAGAGGACCCCAGAAAAGATCAGAAACCCTGCCACAGAGACTAGAGGACCCCAGAAAAGATCAGAGACCCTGCCACAGGGACTAGAGGACCCCAGAAAAGATCATAGACCCTGCCACAGTGACTAGAGGACCCCAGAAAAGATCAGAGACCCTGCCACAGGGACTAGAGGACCCCAGAAAAGATCATAGACCCTGCCACAGGGATTATAGGACCCCAGAAAAGATCATAGACCCTGCCACAGGGATTAGAGGACCCCAGAAAAGATCATAGACCCTGCCACAGGAACTAGAGGACCCCAGAAAAGTTTAGAGATCCTGCCACAGGGACTAGATGACCCCAGAAAAGATCAGAAACCCTGCCACAGGGACTAGAGGACCCCAGAACAGATCAGAGACCCTGCCACAGGGATTAGAGGACCCCAGAAAAGATCATAGACCCTGCCACAGGGATTAGAGGACCCCAGAAAAGATCATAGACCCTGCCACAGGGATTAGAAGACTCCAGAAAAGATCATAGACCCTGCCACAGGAACTAGAGGACCCCAGAAAAGTTTAGAGATCCTGCCACAGGGACTAGAGGAACCAAGAAAAGATCAGCAACCCTGCAACAGGGACTAGAGGACCCCAGAAAAGATCAGAGACCCTGCTACGGGGACTAGAGGACCCCAAGAAAAGATCAGAAACCCTGCCACAGAGACTAGAGGACCCAAGAAAAGATCAGCAACCCTACCACAAGGACTAGAGGATCTCATAAAAGATCAGAGACCCTACAACAGGGACCAGAGGATCCCAGAAAAGATCAGAGACCCTGCCATAGAAACTAAAGAACCCCAGAAAAGATCAGAGACCCTGCCACAGGGACTAGAGGACCCCAGAAAAGATCAGAAACCCTGCCACAGGGAATAGAGGACCCCAGAAAAGATCAGAAACCCTGCCACAGGGAATAGAGGACCCCAGAAAAGATCAGAGACCCTGCCACAGGGACTAGAGGACCCTGAAAAAGATCAGAGATCCTGCCACAGGGACTAGAGGACCCCAGAAAGGATCAGAAACCCTGCCACAGGGACTAGAGGACCCCAGAAAAGATCAGAGACCCTGCCACAGGGACTAGAGGACCCCAGAAAAGATCATAGACCCTGCCACAGGGATTAGAGGACCCCAGAAAAGATCATAGACCCTGCCACAGGAACTAGAGGACCCCAGAAAAGTTTAGAGATCCTGCCACAGGGACTAGAGGAACCAAGAAAAGATCAGCAACCCTGCCACAGGGACTAGAGGACCCCAGAAAAGATCAGAAACCTGCACAGGGACTAGAGGACCCCAGAAAAGACCATAGACCCTACCACAGGGATTAGAGGACCCCAGAAAAGATCATAGACCCTGCCACAGGGATTAGAGGACCACAGAAAAGATCATAGACCCTGCCACAGGGATTAGAGGACCCCAGAAAAGATCATAGACCCTGCCACAGGAACTAGAGGACCCCAGAAAAGTTTAGAGATCCTGCCACAGGGACTAGATGACCCCAGAAAAGATCAGAAACCCTGCCACAGGGACTAGAGGACCCCAGAAAAGATCAGAGACCCTGCCACAGGGATTAGAGGACCCCAGAAAAGATCATAGACCCTGCCACAGGGATTAGAGGACTCCAGAAAAGATCATAGACCCTGCCACAGGGACTAGAGGACCCCAGAAAAGATCAGAGACCCTGCCACAGGGACTAGAGGACCCCAGAAAAGATCATAGACCCTGCCACAGGGATTAGAGGACCCCAGAAAAGATCATAGACCCTGCCACAGGGATTAGAGGACTCCAGAAAAGATCATAGACCCTGCCACAGGAACTAGAGGACCCCAGAAAAGTTTAGAGATCCTGCCACAGGGACTAGAGGAACCAAGAAAAGATCAGCAACCCTGCAACAGGGACTAGAGGACCCCAGAAAAGATCAGAGACCCTGCTAAGGGGACTAGAAGACCCCAAGAAATGATCAGAAACCCTGCCACAGAGACTAGAGGACCCAAGAAAAGATCAGCAACCCTACCACAAGGACTAGAGGATCTCATAAAAGATCAGAGACCCTACAACAGGGACCAGAGGATCCCAGAAAAGATCAGAGACCCTGCCATAGGAACTAAAGAACCCCAGAAAAGATCAGAGACCCTGCCACAGGGACTAGAGGACCCCAGAAAAGATCAGAGACCCTGCCACAGAGACTAGAGGACCCCAGAAAAGATCAGAAACCCTGCCACAGGGAATAGAGGACCCCAGAAAAGATCAGAGACCCTGCCACAGGGACTAGAGGACCCCAGAAAAGATCAGAAACCCTGCCACAGGGACTAGAGGACCCCAGAAAAGATCAGAGACCCTGCCACAGGGACTAGAGGACCCCAGAAAAGATCAGAGACCCTGCCACAGGGACTAGAGGACCCCAGAAAAGATCAGAGACCCTGCCACAGGGACTAGAGGACCCCAGAAAAGATCATAGACCCTGCCACAGGGATTAGAGGACCCCAGAAAAGATCATAGACCCTGCCACAGGAACTAGAGGACCCCAGAAAAGTTTAGAGATCCTGCCACAGGGACTAGAGGAACCAAGAAAAGATCAGCAACCCTGCCACAGGGACTAGAGGACCCCAGAACAGATCAGAGACCCTGTCACAGGGACTAGAGGACCCCAGAAGAGATAAGAAACCCTCCCACAAGGACTAGAGGACCCCAGAAAAAATCAGAGCCCCTGCCAAAGGGACTAGAGGATCCCAGAAAAGATCGGCAACCTTGCCACAGGGACTAGAGGATCCCGGAAGAGATCGGCAACCCTGCCACAGGGACTAGAGGACCCCAGAATAGATCAGAGACCCTGCCACAGGGATTAGAGGACCCCAGGAAAGTTTAGAGACCCTGCCACAGGGATTAGAGGGGTACACAGATCTGTCCTGCATCAGACCCACAGAGATTACACATGTTCCCGTTAGCAGAAAAGAGGGTGGGATATCATAAGCAGCCATGTGCACCGTGTGATACGCTCTAGTAAACACACAGTAGAATATCATGCTGGACTTTATGCTTCATTGAGCACAGGGACTAATCCCAGCATGCACTGGGGCTATACTTTGATAATCATCTGATCAGCCTGTTTTGCCACTTACATAACAAGTCTTTCTTGTTGTCTCAGTCTGTGGGTGTAGGTGGAAACTGTCTAACATTACAGTAGAATTTGGAATATAGTAAATATTTATTCTGATTTAATCAAATATACAGATCTTGAATGAGGACCTGATTGATCACCTTGAAGAAAATGGCGTCTCCGCAGGAGCGAAAGTCCCCAGGGGTTCGAGGCAAGTCCCCTGCGATCACTACCACGGTAAGTTCAACTTTAGGGTGCTCACTTATCTACTTTGACTTTACAGCACTTCCACCAGGATCATGCACTGACAGCAAGCGTTTTCCAGAGCTTGGTGGGACATTTAGTTATTTTTTTGGCTTGTACTAGAACATAAGTACAGTATTTTTTCCTGGATAAGGTGGCGACAAGCCAATAAGACTGTTCATATGAAAGATATTTTGTAGGCGAGCCTTGACTTAAAGATCAAAAGGTTCAAAAAGATCAAAATGTTAAGTCCAATTTTTTGTATTCATTTTTTTTATATACTGTATATATGAATCATTGCAACCTTTATTTCTGTGCATTTCCTCTATCGGTGGCCTTCTTTCTATATTATCTGGCTCTGTTACGTATTTTGAAAATGAACAATCTTTTTGGTGGATACAATTATTACTGCTTAAAGTGGTTGTAAAGGCAGAAGATTTTTTATCTTAAAGTGGTTGTAAACCCTTACAAACCACTTTGACCTACAGGTAAGCCTAGATTAAGGCTTACCTGTAGGTCCAAGAAATATTTCCTAAACCTACACGGTTTAGGAGATATTTGCAAAAAGATGGGCACCGCTGTCTACGGTATGCCGCGATATGCAGCGAGTGGCGGCTCCCGCGCGCATGCGCGGGAGTGACGTCATCACGGCGCGGGAAAAATCACAGCGCCGGTGCCGCGAGACCCGGAAGTCACTCCAGGGCTCATGGCAGCGGTGGAGAAGAAGAAGGAGGACCGCTTCGGGGGCTTCGTTCTTCGTTATTCATAATGAGCTAGTATGTTCCTTTTTTTTAAAAAATGTTTAATTGCCTTTACTTCCTCTTTAATGCATTCTATGCATTGAGATAAAAAGCCTTCTGTGTGCAAGAGAACGCATCAAAAACCTGTCAAAAATGCAAAATGAACCGGAAAAACGCATCAACCACAATCTGCATAGATGTGAACCTAGCCTTAAAGCAGTTGAATACCGCTGTAGGGTTTTTTTTTCTAACCTGCTTGGCAAAGGCATAATGTTCTAGTATGCATCACATACTAGCACATTATGTGAAACTTACAAGAAAACAAAGCCTTCCAGTGATGCAACGTCATCGCTGGAAACAGCTTCCATCTTCACCCATCTTGCTTCTGGGTTTGGGGACTCTAGCTCTGTGATTGGCCGGAGCTGCCGGTCACAGCACAGGGCTCTTAAGAAAGGCACAGACATTCAGAGAGCATGTGCCAGTGATTTCACTGGCTACATGTACAGTAAATATCTCCTAAATGGTGCATGTTTAGGAGATATTTACACTACCTATAGGTAAGCCTATAATAAGGCTTACCTATAGGTAGTGTAAATACAGATAGATGGAAGTTTACTTCCTCTTTAATGTGTGGTCTTTTGGATGCATTGGTAACTAGGATTTAGAAGCATTCTGTTATTCTGTCTTTTTACAATAATTGTGCATATACTTAATGGTGTCCTAGTCCTGCCTTGTTTTTGGTCATTAGTGACACTTGAAAAGAGCTGAACAGATGTATAGTCACCTCTAAGTGTCCTCACGGTATGCATGTATTCATTTATTTTTTCTGACCAGTGTACTTTAATCTGTAAACCGATATCCCCTTAATAGACATATCCAGAAAGAACGTATTTTCAGATCAGGGGTTGGAGGGGCTAATGAAGTAAACTACACTTAAAGGCTGCGTACACACGATCGAACTTTCCGGTGGGATTGTCCGCTGGACTAGAGTCCGCCGGACAATCCGACCTTGTGTGGGGCTCCGGCGGACTTTTTCTTCCCAAAAGTCCGGCGGACTTAGAAGTTTTGACTTAAAATTGTCCGCTGGACTCGGCAGTCCGTCGGACAATCCCGCCGTTTGTGTGCTAGTCCGCGGGACTTTTGAAATGAACGGACTTGCCGACACACGTCCATACCAGGTAGACGGGACTAGCGAAGGAAGTCAATGGCGCCGCCCCGCTCGGCGAGATTGACATCTCGCTAGCCCCCTCACCTGGTATGGATTTAAAGGGGAATCCCTACGCAGAAAAAACGGCGTGGAGGTCCCCCCCAAATCCATATCAGACCCTTATCCGAGCACGCAGCCCGGCCGGTCAGGAAAGGAGGTGGGGACGAGCGAGCGCCCCCCCCCCCTCCTGAGCCGTACCAGGCCGCCCCACCCCAAAGCACCTTGTCCCCATGTTGATGAGGACAAGGGCCTCTTCGCGACAACCCTGGCCGTTGGTTGTCAGGGGGGCTTATCGGAATCCGGGAGCCATCTTTAATAAGGGGACCCCCAGATACCGGCCCCCACCCTATGTGAATGAGTATGGGGGTACGATGTACCCCTACCCATTCACCTAAGGGAAAAAAGTGTAAATAAAAAACAACACAATTTTTTAAAATACTTTATTGCACAGCTCCGGGGGTCTTCTTCCGTCTTGGGGGGGTCTTCTCGCCGGACTCCTCCGCTATCTTCTGCTAGCTCTTTTACTAGCGGAGGAGCCCGGCTTTCTCCTTCGCCACCGCCGCTGTCTGGGGGTCTTGTTCTGACTTCGGGGGTCTTGTCCCGCGCTCTTCTGTTCTTCTTGCCGGGCCTCCGCTTTCTTCTTCCAGCTCTTTTACTAGCGGTGGCCCGGGCTTCTGTCGCTGTCGCCTTCTGCTTCTGCTGCTTCTTCTTTCTTCATCCGATGTTGACTCGACGCTGTCTCCTCTTCTAATGGCTCAGACATGTTGAGCTGCCAGTTATATAGGGACAAGGGGCGGGTCACCGGCTCATGTCACATGGTGACCCCGCCCCCATATGATGTCACGGTCCCGGAGGATACTGGGACTGTGACATCATATGGTGGCGGGGTCACCATGTAACATGCGCAACACGTCTGAGCCATTAGAAGAGGAGACAGCGTTGAGTCAACATCGGATGAAGAAGAAGAAGCAGCAGACGCAGAAGGCTACAGAGGCGGTCGACAGAAGCCCAGGCCACCGCTAGTAAAAGAGCTGGAAGAAGAAAGCGGAGGCCAGAAGAACAGAAGAGCGGGACAAGACCCCCGAAGTCGGTACAAGACCCCCAGACGGCGGCGGCAACGAAGGAGAAAGCCAGGCTCCTCCGCTAGTAAAAGAGCTAGCAGAAGATAGCCGAGGAGTCCGGGGAGAAGACCCCCCAAGATGGAAGAAGACCCCCGGAGCTGTGCAATAAAGTATTTTTAAAAATTGTGTTGTTTTTTATTTACACTTTTTTCCCTTAGGTGAATTTTTCACATAGGGTGGGGGGCCAGTATCTGGGGGCCCCCTTATTAAATCCCGGATTCCGATAAGCCCCCCACCCCCTTTCCTGACCGGCCGGGCTGCGTGTTCGGATAAGGGTCTGATATGGATTTGGGGGGGACCCCCACATCGTTTTTTTCTGTGTAGGGATTCCCCTTTAAATCCATACCAGGTGACGGGGCTAGCAAGGTGTCAATGTCGCCGATCGAATCGGCGACATTGACTTCCTTCGCTAGTCCTGTCTACCTGGAGTCACGTTCTAAATGAACGGACTTTACTCCGTGTGTGGGGAGTCCGTTCATTTCAAACGTCCCGCGGACTTCCGCCAAAACTCCGGCAGATTGTCCGCCGGAAAAGTCCGGGCGTGTGTGGGCAAGTCCACACGTTCGGAAAGTCTGGCGGACCTCTGCTGGAAAATCCGGCCGAAAAGTCAGATCGTGTGTACGTGGCAAAAGTGTTACTAAACCCACAACAGTAAAATCAGTGTGTATAGGCAGTAAAGCATGCTTGTTATACTCACTGTGGAAGGGGTTATTCCTCTTCATTGTGTAAAATGGCTTTTTGATCCTGTCTCCTCTGCTCCTCCCATTCTTCCACTGTCCACAATATATCACCTGATAGTACAGAGCATAGGGGACAAGCTGCACATGCTCAGTTTGGTGTGTATTGCTAGAGAGTTTTTTATTTTATTTCTTGGGGGGGTGCATGTGATCAGCACAGGGCCAATCAAAACTGTCCAGACAGAGGGTGAGGGTCCTGCATCCTCATAGGGCAATCAGGGGAGAATGAAAACTCCTCCTACAAGCTTTAACCAGACACTGATAGAAATCACAAGACTGCTAATGAGAAAGGGTATTTAGCAGTTTATATTTACTAAAATAATTGCATTTCCATGTTCTGTGGGAGACCAGATATAGTGAATGCAGGGTCCTGGGTTTGGTAACACTTTAACTGTGCTGCCCATGCAGACACCTGTTTCTTCATAGTGTTGTCACCAGTGCACCCCGTGGCCCTTCTCTGTGCAGTTCCAGGTATCTGTGGGTATATGGCCTGTGACTGGGCCTGTGCAGAGCATGGTGGGTACAGGGAGTGGCACATGGATCAGGAGTCTCAGGAGTAAAAACTGCAGTGTTCATTAAGATGCAAGTTTGTTACTTCTGCTGTAGCTATTGCTGTCTTATGATAAAAAACTGAATGTTCCCAATGTCTACATTATAGAAAAAGCCTGGGAAGAAAAGCACCTCCCCTCAATGTCCTCCAACGCTGCAGGAAGTGAAGAAGAGAGGCCAACGAATGCGAAAGACACCGGAAAAGGACATATGTGACCAACTAGATGGGCTGGTAAGACGACTAAATGACACTAGGAAATAGATTTCATCTATTCAAGGGGATAGCAGTACTTTCTGTATCTTGTCAGGCAACTGGTCATACATAACAAGATGCTCCAGAAAAAAAAAAGAAGAGGGGACTGGAATGGAAGGGCTTATTCACACTAGTTGTGTTACCCTGTGCAGTCTCAATACAAGAACAGGGCAATATGTATTATGGCTTCAGTTCAGACAAATGTGTTTTGTTGGCGTGCAATAAAAATGAGAGGACATGTTGCATTTATCTGTTCATCATGTTCTGAGGTGCAGTAACGCATTGCAACATGCTGCAGCGCATAAGAACAACATTAGAAGTTGGGAAAAAAGAGAAAGTATTATGTGTGTAAATGAACCCTAAGCCCTGAAAACAAAAGCATGGCTCTCAATGCTGATTGGTTGTAAAAGGGGAGCAACTATACTTCTGCAGTTGTAGAGCAGCCGTATCATCCATTTTGTGCACGTTCATATAGTTATTGCTTATAGGACTAAATTGTTAGTCTTTCAAACATCCTCTTGTAGATACATCTACCATTTAGGCCTCATGCACACTGAACGTTATAACGCTATAAAAATGCCAGTAGCTTTGCAGTGAGTTTTTCAGCGTCTTTTAGCATTAGCGTTTTTCAGCGTTTTTGTTTTTTTCAATGGGATCAAAAACTTTAAACGCTGGTGAGCCATGTTTTTGAACATTTATCTGCATTTTTAGGCATTTTTTGACGTTAGAGCGTTTTTACAGCTGAAAAACTTCTCTCAGGGCCCACTAGTTTTGGGCTTTTTTTCCAGCCAAAAAACGCCCCAGTCAAAAACTGTTGATAACAGCCTATGGGGTTTATTTACTAAAGGCAAATCCACTTTGCACTACAAGTGCACTGCAAGTGCAGTCGTTGTAGATCGCTGTAGATCCGAGGGGAAGCTCTGCTGATTTTATTATCCAATCATGTACAAGCAAAAATGCTATTTTTGATTTTCCTTGCATGTCCCCCTCAGATCTACAGTGACTGCACTTCCAAGTGAACTTGCAGTATACTTGTAGTGCAAAGTGGATTTGCCTTTAGTAAATAAACCCCTATGTGTGCATGGACACAGGATAACATGCTGGAGAGTTTATTGACTGTTAATATAAAGCTATAAAAGAGTGCAAAAACGTCCAGTGTGCATGAGGGTTTGACAAAGGTTTTGACTCTATTAAAAAAAAAAAAAAAAGCTTTGGCTGGAGTTGGTCTTTACCGTTATATCGATGTATGCAAGAATTAAAGAGCATATTTGTCAGGAGAGCAATGCTTGTAGTAAAGAAGGAATACTAGACGTGTTAGACTTGTTTTAGTGTCCAAAGTGTCAAAACTCTTAAAATTAGTATATATTTTTTTCTTGTAGCACCTGGACAAAGATTCACCTGCAGTAGGGACTGGCCTTGTATATGATGACCGAATGACTCTGCCATACTGTCTTTGGGATGACAAGTAATGTATTGGATAGAAGTGTTCTCTTACTGCCAAGTGTCTTTGTTTTCTCAGATTTTTATGGGAAAGTTCTATCTTGTTTAAGGCATAAGGCTACAATTCACTAAGCTACAGTGCATATAATAGGTTTTTTTCAGCCAGGTGAATGGTGTCAGCAGCTCTCATTGGTAGTTGTTGAAAACAATGGTCTATAATGGAAAATCATGATGGCTAAAATTCAGTGAATTGAGTGTGATGTTTATTATTGGCACCTTTCAAAACATTTTTAGACTCCATTCACATATTTGTGCATTGGATGCGTTTTGGACCACATCAGATTTGCATGACTTGTGAACCGGCAGCCTTTTCTATGGAGCCGGTTCATATATATGAGGTGCAGCAGCAGTGCGAATTCGCTGAAAATTTAAAAATAGTCCTGTGCCTTTTTCTGAGTACTGCGGTGCAATTCAGATGCAAATTCCAGGCTCATTGCCTTCTATGGGAACACATCTGAATCGCGCATCTGATAATTTTTAAACACTAATTGGATCCGTAAAAAAGCAATGTGGGGGTCCCCCTCAAAATCCATACCAGACCCTTATCCGAGCATGCAGCCTGGCAGGCTAGGAAAAGGGAGTGACCTCCCTCCCCCCTCCTGAGCCATACCAGGCCACATGCCCTCAACATGGGGGGTGCTTTGGGGCCTAAGGCCAGACCTTCAGGTCTAGTACAAGTTTTAAGGGAAACCCCACGCCAAAATGTAAAAAAAATAGCGTGGGCCCTTAGGTCTGGTCTTAGCACCTCTCCATGTTGTGGGCATGTGGCTTGGTATGGCTCAGGAGGGGGAAATGGCGCGTCCCCTTTCCTGGCCTGCCAGGCTGCATGCTCGGATAAGGGTCTGGTATGGATTTGGGGGGGGGGGGCCCACGCCATTTTTTTTTTTTTTTTCATTTTGGCCTGGTATGGATTGGTGGGGGGTATTTTTTTTTTTACAATTCTTCATTGCTGCCATTGTTTTCATTTTTATATTCAGCAGGGAACAATTTGATCCTAACAGGGAACACTTTCCTCCTCCAGCAGTCCTGGCTCTGGATCTATTCCTCCAGAGAGTTAATAAGGGACCGTGCTATTCCCAGCATTATATAATCAAACTCCTGTCACTGCCCCCCTAGTAGCTGTATACCATAGACCAGGGATATGCAATTAGCGGACCTCCAGCTGTTGCAAAACTACAAGTCCCATCATGCCTCTGCCTCTGGGTGTTATGCTTGTGGCTGTCAGAGTCTTGCAATGCCTCATGGGACTTGTAGATCTGCAACAGCTGGAGGTCCACTAATTGCATATCCCTGCCATAGACATTCAGTATATGAGCAGTATTTTAGTTATGGTTAGAGATGTTTTAAAATAGGAATAATAGTGTGCTAAACCTAAATATATAAAAGATAAGTATACTGTACAAATTAAATAAGTGCAGCAATCATAAATATAAAGTATAAACATTAATGTAATGAGTCCACATGCAATCCAACGTATATATGCAGATTCTTCTGTGATGAAAACGTGTAATCAATCCTTTCCCAAATCCGTGCCACACATTATTAAAAACAGGTGATAAAGAAGATAGTTGTCACTGCCACCTTTAAGTGCAATGCCTGTTCACCTCAATGAAAGACCCCCTCAGGTCAAATCACGCTTTAGTATTAATCCAGGAGATCAGCCACATAGGAAGCGAAACACCAGCTGTTTAATCAGAGATCCTGACAATTCCTCCCAATACACTTTCCAACACCAATCCTCCGAGTTTAATGATCAAAGTAGATGAAAGAACATCATCACGTAAAATTGTAAAAAAGTCCATGTTTTATTTAATTAATATAAATTCACTCACATTTTGTACATCTTGTAAAAAGACTTGTATAGCGAGGAGAGCTGTCATGAGCAATTTTATACAAGTCTTTTTACAAGATGTACAAAATGTGAGTGAATTTATGTATTTTAAATAAAACAAGGATTGTTTTACAATTTTACGTGATGATGATCTTTCGTCTACTTTGAGCATTAAACTCAGAGGATTGGTGTTGGAAAGTGTATTGGGAGGAATTGTCAGAATCTCTGATTAAACAGCTGGTGTTTCGCTTCCTATGTGGCTGATCTCCTGGATTAATATTAAAGCGTGATTTGACCCGAGGGGGTCTTTCATTGAGGTGAACAGGCATTGCACTTAAAGGTGGCGATGACAACTATCTTCTTTATCACCTGTTTTTATTAATGTGTGGCACGGATTTGGAAATGGATTGATTACACTTTTTCATCACAGAAGAATCTGCATATATACGTTGGATTGCATGTGGACTCATTACATTAATGTTTATACTTTATATTTATGATTGCTGCACTGATTTAATTTGCAGAGTATACTTATCTTTTATATATTTAGGTTTAGCACACTATTATTCCTATTTTGTTTCACATATTTAGTGTCCGATCACTATTGAATAGTTGCAGAGGTTTCTTTTTACTTTTTTCAATTTATTCTCATAGCAGTGCTTGGGTATTTTTATCCTATCAGTAGAGGTGATTGTTCCCATCTGGTAGCTCACTGCAACCATTGTCAGATAAAAGTGCCTCTTCAGAGTTGACATTGCTTTGTTTCTGTTCAGATTCCCAGAGTGTCCGGCACGAATCTTGGCAATTAAAGAGAAGCTGGCGCAGTATGGTCTGGTGGATCGCTGTGTTAAAGTACCTGTAAGTGTTGCAAGACTTGTGAATTGCTGGCTAAGGAGGTGAAGGATTTTGATATAATTGAAAAGCTGTATACTGTTTTAAAAGAGTTGTGGAAATGGCTTAATATATGGGAGAACAGCCTTCATGTACATAACAACTCCTATCTATGTATAGCATCATAGAGAAAGCAGGCTCACGTCCCAAAACAGATGTTCAAATTTGTGGTCACATAGCTGGCGGTTAGTTTGGGGCTGCAAGTAGTAAAAGTCCTCTTTTTCTCAGAGTGAGTAATGACTTTACTAGCACAGATGTAGACTAAGCTGTCCTCGGAACAAGGAACAAGTGAAAACAGCTGCTGACAGGTAAAACGTGGTGGCCCCTAGGGATGTCCATGTATACCCTCAGCATTACCTTTAGGGTGGGTTCACACTGGGACAACTTGTCAGGCGACTTAGCCGCCTGACAAGTAGCGACCTGTTCTGTACGATGGAACCGTTCTAATCGGAGCAACACGAGTCGATCCGACTTAGAAAAAGGTTCCTGTACGACTTTGGGGGGCGACTTGAGGCGACTTGCATTGACTTCTATACAGAAGTCGTTTTGCAAGTCGCGGCAGCGGTCGCGTCCAGGCCGCCTGAGGCAGTCGCGCTGGAAGTCGTGCTGCCTCAGTGTGAACCGGACCTTACTCTATCAATGCCAGGCCACTCCTGCCAGGAAAAGCTCCAGCACTTTTTATATAGTGTCAAAGCTTATCTGCCCTCTACATTTCTAATAGCCCTATCACTATATTGGGCTGACTCATCGGTCAGTAGGAATATGTGTCGGCCAAGCCTACAGTTTATACCTATAAGCACCTTTTTTATATATTTATTTATTTATTTATTTATTTTCTTCCTAAAGTGACAATGGTTTCTAAGCTCCAAAACTAAAACATAAAAAATGTCAGCTTACCAGTCCCTAAATAATAATGTCTGCAACAGCTTTCTTTTTTCTTTACTCCTGATGGTTGAAGTATCATGTATAAGGTATGTGCTGCTAGGGAGAGGGGAAGTTAAATGACTCTTCATGGGCAAAGTAATGGGGGGACTTTGATTATAGGTTCACTTAAAATAAAAGGAACCATAACTGCTAATTACCTGACTTTTTTGCAGTGAAAAGGTGAATGTGGTATTGCTTGTGTTGATGACGTGACTCTGTTTTACAACAGGCTAGAGAAGCATTAGATGCAGATCTCCTGCTTGTTCACAGGTATGAGGCCTCTACGATGGACACAGTTGTCTTTCTGTTACCCGTTGAAACAATAGAGATTGTAATTGGTTTGTGTTTTCTCTCTGTCCTATTTAGTTCAGACTTTGTAGAGTTAATGAAGTCCACTCAGGAAATGACTGAGGAAAAACTCAAAGAGCTGTCAGATCGCTATGACTCTGTTTTCCTGCACCCTGTAAGTAAAGTCTTCCTTCAAGAAAATGTGTATATCTATCTATCTACTTACTATATATATAGCAGTAGTGTTATTTTTTTAATTTTTATTATTCATCAGTGCCACATCAGTGTCACGTGTCATCAGTGCCACCTGTCATCAGTGCCACGTCAGTGTCACGTGTCATTGTCCTGGTGCTCCAGTGCCTTCAAAAGTGCAATAGGTAGTCAACAAGTTAGATGTTTGAGAAGCAAAATGATACCCCAGCTCTACTGCCAATATGATGATCTATGAACTGTGGACCGGTGCTCTAGCCAGGACGTTCAGGCCCCAAAATGCAGTACTTGAATCAAAAAAGGGCTGGCGACTCGGATGCTCTTGAATAAAAGTCCTTTATTTTGTTACATGGGTATACGGATACAGGCTATGCTGACGCGTTTCTGCTAAGAAGCCTTCATCAAGCTTTGATGAAGGCTTCTTAGCCGAAATGCATCAGCGTAGCCTGTACCCGTATACCCATGTAACGAAATAAAGGACTTTTATTCAAGCGCATCCAAGTCGCCAGCCCTTTTTTGATTCAAGTTAGATGTGTAATTTATGCTCCTAGAACATGTGATGGCGCTCCCTGCATGTTGGGCCTCTCTAAGTGACCAGGCTGTGGAAAAGTCCCACACATGTGGTATCGTAATACTCAGGAGGAGTAGCAGAATTTATTTTGGGGTGTCATTTGTGGTATACACATGCCATTTGAGAGAAATAACCTATTACAATGACAATTTTGTGGAACAAAAATAAAAAAGTCTTAATTTTGCAAAGAATTGTGGGAAAGAATGACAACAAAAACCTCACCATGCCTCTTACTAAATACCTTGGAATGTCTACTTTCAAAAAAAAGGGGTCATTTGGGGGGTATTTGTACTTTCCTGGCTTGTTCAGGTCACAAGAAATGAGATAGGCCACCAGTGCATCAGATGTGATCAATTTTGTATGATTTGCACCATAGCTTGTAGACTCTCTAACTTTCACAAAGACCAAATAATATCCACTAATTTTGGTTATTTTTACCAAAGATATGTAGCAGTATAAATTGTGACCAAAATTTATGAAGAAAAATTAATAATTTGCAAATTTTTATCACAGAAACAAAGAAAAATGCATTTTTTTTTTTTTTTTTTAATCGGTCTTTTTTAATTTATAGCGCAAAAATAAAAAACCCACAGGTGATCAAATACCAAAAGAAAGCTCTATTTGTATGAAAAAAAGGACAACAAAATTCATTTGGGTACAGTGTTGCATGACTGAGTAATTGTCATTCAAAGTGTGAGAGCACCGAAAGCTGAAAATTGGTCTGGTCACGAGGGGGATTTAAGTGCCCAGTTGTCAAGTGGTTAAACTAGTGTCATTGAAAGAACCTTATGTTATTGTAAATAAGGAGCTTATGCTATTTAGTCACATGACTGTCCTGCAGGAGAATCAAGTTGATGAATTATCAGACTGTTAGATCTACTGTACATTCTTTTCTTTTGCGCATTTCCTTTTGTTAGTATGGAGCTAATGCTGATCTTCTAACTGCTAAAACTGGCCATAGATATTAGTGGGTGGCTGGATGTGCACTCAGAAATGTTCCCTTTAACCACTTCAGCTCCGGAAGGTTTCACCCCCTTCCCGACCAGGCCATTTTTTGCGATACTCCGCTGCGTTACTATAGCTGACAATTGCGCAGTCGTGCGACACTATCCAAATAAAATTGATGTCCTTTTTTTTTTCCACAAATAGAGCTTACTTTTGCTGGTATTTGATAACCTCTGCAGTTTTTATTTTTTGCACTATAAACATAAAAAGACCAACAAGTTAAAAAGAAAAACAATATTTTTTACTTTCTGCTATAAAACACATCCAATAAAAATTTTTTAAAAAATCTAATTTCTTCATCAATTTAGGCCAATATGTATTCTGCTACAGATTTTTGTTTAAAAAAACCCAATTGATTGGTTGATTGATTGGTTTGCGCAAAAGTTATAGCGTCTACAAACTATGGGATAGATTTGTAGACTTTTTATTATTTTTATTGTTTTTAATAGTAAATGCGGCGATCGGCGGATTTTAAAGGGACTGCGACATTGTGGCGGACAAATCGGACACTAAGTGACACTTTTTGGGGACCAGTGACACCAATACAGTGATCAGTGCTTAAAAAAAATGCACTGTCACTGTACTGACACTGGCAGGGAAGGGGTTAACATCAGGGGTGATGAAGGGGTTAAGTGTGCTCCTAGGGAGTGCTTTCTAACTGTGGGGGGGAATGCTGTGACTGGAGAAAAACTGAGATCTGTGTTTCAGTTTAGCAGAAACACAAGATCTCCATCTTACTCCCGCACAGAACGGCGGCCTGCCTTTTTTACATAAGCAGACCGCCGTTCTGCCTCTTCTGTGAACGATTGGCGGGTACCGGCGGCCATCGCGGCTGCTGGACCCGCCGATTGGTTCCTGCTGTGTCCAATCACAGTGGGAGCGGGGCTCAGCCGGCGCACGCCCCAGAGCCGATGGAATTGCGTACAGGTACGTGATTTTCAGAAGTGGAAGTTGGAAGTGGAAGTTTGATCAAAACTTAACTAACTCTAAACCTACACTCTGCCATTCTTAGCCTAATCTATAGTATCTAGCCCTGTAAAGAAAAACAAAATCTCTGTACTGTTCTGCAGCTGCTCCGCTCCAGTCCCACGCTGAGCCGTCAGCGGCGGTTTCAGTTTGTGGGAGTGTGCAAGAGAAGCCACCGTCAACGGAAGCCCCATAGTTTGTCTATGGGAGACGTCACTTCCCAGCCATTTCTCAGTCATTGTCGGTTTTCTCTTGCACACAGCAGCCGCCGCTAGAGACCTGACTGGAGTGGCTGCAGAACAGGAAAGTATGGCGATCTTTTTTTTTTTTTTTTCTTCTCTACAAGGCTAGATAAATTAGGCTTAGAACATGGCAGAGAGTAGGTTTAGCGTTACTTAGGTTTTGACTAAAATTCCACTTTAAGCCACTGTGTCTCCTCAAATTTAGGGTTCAGAAAGGGGACGTACTAAACTGCATATTGGGATGATGGGATTATTGGATTATTGGCTGCAATACTGAGAACTCTCACTAGATGTCAGTGTACTTCATACAGGTGTGTGTGTGTGTGTGTGTGTATATATATATATATATATATATATATATATATATATACAGTATATATATATGGTAATGACTCAAAATATGTTATTCTTTCCTGCAGTGCTTGATACAACGTCGCAAGAAGCTAATGTTTAACTGTTCACTTGCTAATGGAAAAAATGTTTTTGATGGGAATATGGGTAGAATTATTGTTTCTCATGGGGTTTATGGGAGGAATATCATGGTAACACCTGACAATGAACATATTTAACCCATTACTGACAATAATATGCATATGCGTGTTAACATGATATTCCTCTCATAAACCCCATGAGAAATAATAATTCTACCCATATTCCTATCAAAAACAGGTCCAATTTAATTTTTCCATTACTTCTGTATAATTTACAATGATTCTGTTGCGCATCTCTCTCTCTCTCTCTCTCTCTCTCTCTCTCTCTCTCTCTCTATATATATATCAGCAAGTGAACAATTAATTAAACATTAGCAACTGCTTCTTGCAACATTGTATCAAGCACTGTAGGAAAGAATAACATATTTTAAGAAACAACATAGTCATTACCATATAAATGTGTATAAAGTACACTGACATCTAGTGAGAGTTCTCAGTATTGCAGCCAATAATCCAATCATCCCAATATGCAGTTTAGTACGTCCCAGAAAGAAAGCAAAGTGTTGTCTACATATTAATACTGATATGTATATCTTAGGAGGATTTTTTTAACATGCAATAAAAAACGATGTTGAGATTTATTGGAAACAGTAAGGTTTTGACTTCACATAAAATGTTTTCTTTTTCTACAGGCTTCATTCACTAGCTCCTGTCTGGCTGTCGGCTCTGTCTTGCAGTTAGTCGATAAAGTTTTGAAGGGGGAGATCCGCAATGGGTTAGCAGTGGTCAGGTGAGGGCCATTGGTTTAAACTATATAATATTTGTCATTATATCTGAGATTTGTACACTTTAAAACCTACCTTCAGCCAAAACAGTGTTGTTAGCCTTGATTGGAGTGGGAAAAGGTTAGAACTGCTACACATTTTTAAAGTGTTTGATTTCGCTGTAACTCCTGTCCTAATGACACAAGGGGGTTTATTTACTAAAGCTGGAGAGTGCAAAAGCAGGCTCACTTCTGAAACCAGAAACCAATTAGCTTCCAGGGTTTATTGCCAAATCTTAAGGCCCCATTCACACTTGTGCGACAAATGACAAATCGCACCCCATGTTACCCTATGAGTACCGTTCATATCTGTGCGACTTCAAAGTAGTTCCTGCACTAGTTTGGTCTGACTTTCATGCGACTTGTGGTCCATAGACCTCAAGGTAAACCTTCAAACGGCGCATTAAAGTCACACCCGCATCATATAGATGCGACTTTGGATGAGTGTGACTTCTATAGAACCAAAGAATTTGTTTAGGTTTCTTTATTTTCTAACAAATTTATAATTTTCAGTACAATTGGATTTCAAATCGGTGGAAAATCGAGTGACTGATTAGAATTCTGTGTGAAGAATAGCTGGTTGTTAAGTTGCGGGCCGGGAACAACGGATGACTCAAAGGCTGTTAGCGGGTTTCCACACTGACAACTGAATGTACAAAAAAGAATGCTGGCAATAAAAAAAAAAAGAACAAACACGGCGTGGCCCCCCCCCCCAAATCCATACCAGACCCTTATCTGAGCATTCAGCCCCGCAGGTCAGGAAAGGGGGGGCAAAAGCAAGCACCGCCCATCCCTCACTGAACCATACCAGGACACATGCCTTCAACATGGGGGGTGCTTTGGGGCAGAGGGGCCCCGTCCCAAGGCACCTTGTCCCCATGTTGTCTGTGGGCAGGGGGGCTTATCGGAATCTGGAAGTCCCCTTTAACAAGGGGGGGCCCCCAGATTTCCCTTTATGTGAATGAGTATGGGGTACATTATACCGCTACCCATTCAGCAAAAAAGTGAGTAAAGACAGTACACCAGTTTTTGATAATTCCTTTATTACAAAGTAAGAAAAAAAATGTCCCCTGTAGATCCATCATCAATCACGACGCCCGCCACATTGCCGACCCGGAAAAAAATAAAAAAACCTCTGGCCCCTGCGACAGCTCTTAAATACCTAAGGGGCAGGTGGCACTTGGTCGATGACCTGGTATGCTTGTGGGGGGAAACCCCACAACGTGTTTCCCGGCCACATTCCCGGCTATTCTTCATACAGAATTCGAATAGGTTGATCAATTTCAAAATTCCAGTTGTTCTGAAAATGTGTAATTCCCCAGAAATAAAGAAACCTAAGGAATTTTTCAGTTCTGTACAAGTCGCACTCAGCCAAAGTCTCGTCAAAATTGCATCTATATGATGCAGGTGTGACTTTTTATGCCAGTGGTACTCAACCCTGTCCTCAAGTACCCCCAACAGGCCATGTTTGCAGGGTTTCCTTTATCTTGCACAGGTGCAAGAGTCAATGGCTTGGTATTTTGGACAGCTATTTTATCTAAGAGGAATTCCCAAAACATGGCCCGTTGGGGGTACTTGAGGACTGAGGTTGAGAACCACTGCTTTATGGGACTTTTGAGGGTTTACATTGAGGTCTATGGACCTAAAGTCTCATGAAAGTCAGACCAAGGTAGTGCAAGAGCTACTTTGATGTCCCACAGATATAAACGGTACTCATACGGAAACATGAGGTGCGACTTGTCATGCAGCTTTGGGGTCCAAAGTTGCATGACAAGTCCCACAAGCGTGAAAGGGGTCTTAGGCTTTGGCAATAAAACCTGGAAGCTGATTGGTTTCTATGCAGAAGTAGGCATGATTTTGCACTCTCCAGCTTTAGTAAATAAACCCCCTTGTGTGTTAGGATGGGACAGGGTATTATTCCTTCCTTTAAGAGAGAGAGACTTCATTGGAGGGATTATCCATAATTTTCTGTCCTGAAGGAAGAGGAGGGTAAAGATGAGTGTTTTGTTTGGAGTTGGGCTTTAAAGTTTTTCTTTTCAGTAAAATCACGATCCCATATAGTTATAGTCTGTATTTATTCTACTTTAAGCAGTTTTTCTTTCCTGTTGATTTTTTTGTGGCAGGCCTCCAGGACACCATGCCCATAGTGACAAAATGAACGGTTACTGCATGTTTAATCAACTGGCCATTGGGGCCAAATATGCTCAGCACAATCATGGGGTAAAGAGGTGAGTTTCAGTGTGATAAGGCAACATTATAATTATAATATAGCAGCTAAATTCCCTTTTCTCTTCCTTCAGGGTGCTGATTGTAGACTGGGACGTCCATCATGGTCAAGGAACACAGTTCATATTTGAAGACGATCCCAGGTGTGTAACGCTACTCGAGAGGAGATCTGTCATTGTGTTATCTTGGGAATTTTTTTTTATATACCTGTGCTTTGAGAAATATAGAGACTCCTTACTTCTGAAAATGCTAATTTCCTGACTGTCACTGACACTGACCCAGAAGAAGCCGTCTCAATTGTGATCTTTGAGGATGAATTACTGCACAGTGCCTACAGCTTTTTTTATTGTTTTTTATGAATAAACAAATACTTTAATGCCCATGGACTGGGCGTGTGAACAATTTAAAGCACTATTAAACCCAAGAGCAAACCTATATTATATTGCCAATTCTTAGATGTCATGGCTGCATTAGATTTATTTTTTAGACTTTCTTTCTTCTATTGTCATTTGGTGATCTGGCCAGTAAGTCTGTTGTTTTTCAAAAGAACCAGCTTTCTTGAAGATTGTATCAGGTGCAGGGGTGAGACAAACCATATAACACTGACAGGGGTGCTTACAATGATCAGCCTTTATTTGATGATGTAAAAATCTTCATCCCAAAAGAAAAGAAACTGCTTGCTGTTACTACTTATAACATACTAGCTGGAGTTTGGCTTCAATGTGTTAGTGTGTTTAAATCTGGTAGTATATCAAACACCCCCCCCCCCCCCCCCCACTGACATTGCTGCTGTCCAAATATGCACCCTGTGCTCCTTCATGTGTAGGCACCTTAATACAGGAGATGTGTTACTGGCCAGATTACCAGGTGAGAACAGGGGACAGAAGAAAACTAATACAGCCATCACATGTAATGATTGGTAAGTTGCTTTGAAGCTCCATTTCAATCAAATGTGTGCAATTTTCATCTAAGTTAGGTGAGCATAAACTGCGTAATCTTGGCATCAATGCTCGGGTGAGAAATGATAGAGTAAAACCATTGGTTGAGTAAAGCGGTGGCAGCATTTAGCACTACAGAGGACCAGCAGAGGTCTCCCAGCCCATTTTTTATTATAGAGACATCTGCCAGTCAATGACTAACTTATTTGCTGTAAAGGCTCTAATTTTTATTCTCAGATACCTAGCCAATTTCCCTATCTTCTGAAGGGCTCTTTTCTTAGCCTGAGAAAGCAGACTGGTGTGTCTTTGTGCACTTTGAAAAGGTTACTGAATCTGGTAACACTGAACGTGATAGTACCCGGAATGAAATGAAATCATTAATAGTATTTGAGAATTCTTCTGGTATAACTGCCTGAAATCTTTATTCCATTATTTTCTAACAATCGAGCCACTTATAGGGTGTTGAAGAGGACAGATACATTTGATTGTTAACCAGAAAATGTATTGATATACAGCGCCCCCCTGCTGTATATCAATACATTTTCTGGTAAATAATTATTTGATTACTATTTGATTCCCTGCTGATTTTGTAAGTTTGTCCACTTACAAAGAAATTAAAGGTCTATAATTTTTATCATAGATGTATTTTAAATGATAGAAACAGAATATCAACCAAAAATCCAGAAATAAACACATGATACAAATGTTATAAATGGAGTTGTAGTTCAGTGAGTAAAATAAGTATTTGATCCTCAAGCAAAACATGACTTAGTACTTGGTGGAGAAACCCTTGTTGGCAAGCACAGAGGTAAGACGTTTCTTATAGTTGGTTACACGGTTTGCACATATCTCAAGAGGGATTTTGGTCCGTTCTTCTTTTACAGATTTTCTGTAAATCCTTAAGGTTTCTTGGCTGTCTCTTGGCAACTCGAAGTTTCAGCTCTCTCCATAACTTTTCTATAGGATTAAGGTCTGGAGACTGGCTAGGCAACTCCATGACCTTAATGTGCTTCTTGAGCCACTCCTTTGTTGCCTTGGTGGTATGTTTTTTGTCATTGATGTCAATTTGACATTGACATCTTCAGTGTTCTGGGTGAGGGAAGAAGGTTGTCATCCAAAATTTTACAATACATGGCCCTGTCCATTGGCCCCTCAATAACACAAAGTCGGCATGTATCTTTAGCAGAGAAACAGCCACAAAGTATAATGTTTCCACCTCCGTGCTTGACTGTAGGGATGAGTCGAATTAATGCCAAAGAGCTCAATTTTGGTCTCATTTGACCACAGCACTTTCTCCCAATCCTTCTCTGAATCATTTAGATGTTCATTGGCATGGCTATACATATGCTTTCTTGAGGAGGGGGACTTGCAGTGTTTGGAGGAAGAAAAATGCTGACTATGACCCTAAGAACACCAACCCTACAGTCAAGCATGGAGGTGGACACATTATGCTTTGGGGCTGTTTCTCTCCTAAAGGTACAGCTGCACTTAGGGGCCATGTATTGTAAAATCTTGGATGAGAACCTTCTTCCCTCAGCCAGAAAACTGAAGATGAGTCATGAGTCATGGATGGGTCTTTCAGCATGACAATGACCCAAAACATACCGCCAAGGCAACAAAGGAGTGGCTCAAGAAGAAGCACATTAAGATCATGGAGTGGCCTAGCCAGTCTCCAGACCGTAATCCTATAGAAAAGTTATGGAGGGAGCTGAAACTTTAAGTTGCCAAGCAGTAGCCAAGAAACCTTAAAATGGTTGTTAAGCTACTATATAACCTGTATACACCATCAGCACTGCCTCCTATTGTAGTGTGTGTGTGATTTATAAAAATAAATGCTGCAAATACCTAATTTTACTGCCGAGATTGTGATCACATGACTGGCCAGCTTTCTCCTTTTCTCCTCTGAGAGATGCAGCGGGTGGGGCTGAGATTCCTCTGCTGATGTCAGTCTGGAGGGGAGGAGGAGAGAGCTGGCTGGTCCAATGATCACAATCTGGGCTCTTAAATGAGGTATTTACAGTCAGGTCATTAATATTGGGACATCAACACAATTATAATATTTTTGGCTCTATACACCAGCACAGTGGATTTGAAATGAAATGAACAAGACGTGCTTTAACTGCAGACTTTCAGCTTTAATTTGAGGGTATTTACATCCAAATCAGGTGAACGTGTAGGAATTACAACAGTTTTGTATATGTGACTCCCACTTTTTAAGGGACCAAAAGTAATGGGACAATTGGCTGCTCAGCTGTTCCATGGCCAGGTGTGTGTTATTCCCTCATTATCCCATTTACAAGGAGCAGATAAAAGGTCCAGAGTTAATTTCAAGTGTGCTATTTGCATTTGGAATCTGTTGCTATCAACTCTCAATATGAGATCCAAAGAGCTGTCACTATCAGTGAAGCAAGCCATCATTAGGCTGAAAAAACAAAACAAACCCATCAGAGAGATAGCAACAACATTAGGTGTGGCCAAATCAACTGTTTGGAACATCCTTAAAAAGAAAGAACTCACTGGTGAGCTCAGCAACACCAAAAAAAACATGGAAAACAACTGTGGTGGATGACCAAAGAATTCTTTCCCTGGTGAAGAAAACACCCTTCACAACAGTTGGCCAGATCAAGAACACGCTCCAGGAGGTAGGTGTATGTGTGTCAAAGTCAACAATCAAGAGAAGACTTCACCAGAGAGAATACAGAGGGTTCACTACCATTGGTGAGCCTCAAAAACAGGAAGGTCAGATTAGAGTTTGCCAAACAACATCTAAAAAAAACCTTCACAGTTCTGGAACAACATCCAAGATCAACTTGTACCAGAGTGATGGGAAGAGAAGAGTATGGAGAAGGAAAGGAACCGCTCATGATCCGAAGCATACCACCTCATCAGTGAAGCATGGTGGTGGTAGTGTCATGGCGTGGGCATGTATGGCTGCCAATGGAACTGGTTCTCTTGTACTTATTGATGATGTGACTGCTAACAAAAGCAGCAGGATGAATTCTGAAGTGTGTCGGGCAATATTATCTGCTCATATTCAGCAAAATGCTTCAGAACTCATTGGACGGCGCTTCACAGTGCAGATGGACAATGACCCGAAGCATACTGCGAAAGCAACCAAAGAGTTTTTTAAGGAAAAGAAGTGGAATGTTATGCAATGGCAATGTCAATCACCTGACCTGAATCCGATTGAGCATGCATTTCACTTGCTGAAGCCAAACTGAAGGGAAAATGCCCCAAGAACAAGCAGGAACTGAAGACAGTTGCAGTAGAGGCCTGGCAGAGCATCACCAGGGATGAAACCCAGCGTCTGGTGATGTTTTTGCGTTCCAGACTTCAGGCTGTAATTGACTGCAAAGGATTTGCAAACAAGTATTAAAAAGTGAGTTTGATGGATGATTGTTAATCTGTCCCATTACTTTTGGTCCCTTAAAAAGTGTGAGGCACATATACAAACTGTTGTAATTCCTACACCGTTCTCCTGATTTGGATGTAAATACCCTCAAATTAAAGCCGAAAGTCTGCAGTTAAAGTACTTCTTGTTTGCTTCATTTTAAATCCATTGTGGTGGTGTATAGAGCCAAAGAATTGTGTTGATGTCCCAATATTTATGGACCTGACTGTATATTTATAAATCATTCACAGAGGGGGACACTGCAGTAGGAGGCAGTGCTGATGGTGTATACAGGTTAGTGTTATGAGAGCCGCAGGAGGGGCGGCTCACACACAGACAGAGAGGGAGGGGGAGGAGGACACAGGAGCAGAGAGGAGAGCAGATAGCAGGCTGCTGATGACAGAGGCACGTAAACTGGTCTCAGCAGCCATGATACACCGTGGTCAGTTTACAGAGGGGTGGTGAGAAACTGGCAGGATCAGCCAGGTTTTTTAGGTGTTACAGGAGACCAAATGACTCAGGACAAGCACTGTGTCATATAACATGCTTTAAAGGAGCAATATCCTTTTTTTGGGGGGTTAACAAATGCTTTAAGGATTTACAGAAGAGTGGACCAAAATCCCTCCTCAGATGTGTGCAAACCTATTCACCAACTAAAATAAACATCTTACCTCTGTGCTTGCCAGCAAGGGTTTCTCCACCAAGTACTAAGTCATGTTTTGCTTGGGGAATCAAATACTTATTTTATTTACTGAACTGCAACTCCATTTATAACATTTGTATCATGTGTTTTTTGGTTAATATTCTGTCTCTTTCATTTAAAATACACCTATGATAAAAATGATGGACTCTAAATTTCTTTGTAAGTGGGCAAACTTACAAAATCTACAGGGGACCAAGTAATTAGTTTCCCATTGTAGTTAGTTGCCTTTAGGTTCCTAAAAGACATTAAAACTGTAAAAAGTTGAAAACTGACATTGCAAAAAATCGAAGTCATAGAATGTTTAATAAATTTGTATATGATTGACCTAAAGGTTCTGTCTAACCAATTCCTTTTTTTTTTTTTTTTTTTGGCTGGATTAAAGCTGAACTAACTTTGAAAAATTAAAAATTGCAAACGGGCAGAGTCTTTAATGCAGAATGGACTTGCATTGTTTCTTCTGCAATAAAACACAGTTACCTGCCTGTTTGCGATCTTGTTTAGAATGTACACTGAGCTGCGCATACGCAGTTCAGTTTACATTTAGACACACTGCATGTGTGCCGGGATGACTGCACTCCTGTGCATGCTGTCCAATCAAAGCGGCTGAAGGTTGGCAGTCAGAAGTAGTCAGGGTAAAGATGCCAGCACCAGCGAGGGACTTAATGGGCATCGGACCGTTGGAACTAAGGTGAGTATTATGGGATTTAAGTTGTTTTAAAGGCTGAAGGTTTTTTACCTTCATGCATTCTATGCATGAAGGTAAAAACCATCAGTGCGCAGCTTCCCCCTCAGCCCCCCTAATACTCACCTGAGCCCGATCCCGCAATGTGCACGAGAGCAGAAGCTCTCCCAGGTCACTGCCTCCTCATTGGCTGAGACACACAAGAGTGCCCCCACAGCAAGCAGCTTGCTATTGAGGCACTCAAGGGGGAGGGGCCAGGAGCACCAGCAGGGAACCCGAGAAAAAGAGGATCTGGGCTGCTCTGTGCAAAACTGTTGCACAGAGCGGCGGGTAAGTATGACATGTTTGTTATTAAACAAAAAAAAAGCTGAACCTTTACAAACCCTTTTAGTTCCGCTTCAAGGAACGGTTAGAACCCCATGTGTATCCTATCCCAAAATCCAAATTCCAAAGGACCAGACAATTGGTATCAGCCTGCTATCCCATCTGAGATTACGCCTCAAAGGAGCATGTGTTTCTCTGCAAGTGTATATGCAGCCAAAGACACAGTTCATCCACCTTGTGCATGTCCAACACCCATATTCCACATTCTACAAAGACTCGTCCAATTGTCTGGTCCTTTGGGATTTGGATTATGAGATAGGATATTGCTGCGCTCCTATTCTGATATTGAATGGTTTATGACCTGGTTCCCACTGAAGTCTTAGTGCCAGACTTTCCACATCTACATTTTGTCACATCTGCCGCACCATCCAACTCTCTAGTATTCCATGCCACACCGCATATGATACCACCATCTCCAGGCTATATTCTTTAAGCGATACGCCACTTTATCTTTGCTGTCAAGATGATGAGGTCCTAAAGAAGATAATACGTGAAACACGTCAACCTCTTGCATCACCTCTGCAAAGCGTTAATGGTGGTTTATTAGTATGGCCAAATCACACAGGATATTAGAATTTGTTTTTTTTTTCCTTTTTAATGCTTTGGAATAACATTTATCTATTTTTTTTATATATTCCTTGTGGTCGTTCCTCTCTGGTACCAGTAAAGTATAGGTGTTTTGCAGTAAATTGTTAGAATGGATGTGGTATCATCATAAAGAGCTAATGACAATGGTCATCAGGACAAAAACAGAATCTCTCCAAGTGGAGAGAAAGCTAATAAAGGATGTTTTGGCTATACTGTAGATACATTTTAAAGCAGCAGTAAACAGCGCTGGGACACTTGTACCTACAGGTAAGCTTATAATAAAGCTTACCTGTGGATATAAGGAATACGGTGTTTAGGAGACATTTACTGTCTCTGCAGTTAGTGACATCACTGTTGCATGCACTCTGAAAGGACAGCATACTCATACCGGCCCTTCAGAGCTCTGTGCCATGGTGGAGACTCCCTCGCACATGCGCAGGAGTCACGTTTTTGCGGCTCGGTCATTGAAGCGGCTGGAGCCCACAAACCATCAATGAAGACCGGGTGAAGGTAGAAGCCCTGGGTAAGTCTTTCATAATGTGTTAGTATGCAATGCATACTAGCACATTATGACATTACTTATCAGGGGGGCAGGATTTTTAATTTCTTTGTCTGCTTTTGCTATCACTTTAAATATTTATTATATTTAAATTTTGCTAATAAGTTTTCCCTTTTTATTCCTTTCAGTGTGTTGTATTTTTCCATTCACCGATATGAGAACGGAGAATTTTGGCCCCATCTTGCTGAGTCTTCCAGCAGCGCGGTGGGGAAGGAGCGCGGGGAGCGCTATAATATTAATGTGCCCTGGAATAAGGTGTTGTTTGAGATTCCTGCATTACAATTTGCTGTCTCTACCTTGGTCTCCTTACTTTACTGGTATATAATATCAGCAAAAATTGTTCATTTAGTCTAAAATAAACTTCTGTTTTTTCACAGATTGCAATGAAGGATGCAGATTATATCACAGCATTTCTTCATCTCCTCCTCCCTGTTGCCTATGAGGTAATCGCTATGCCACCATCTTTTGCAAAACTTGTTCAATCCTTTATTAACCATTTAAAATCTCACAACTTGGTAAAAGTGTGTAATGTTTAATTCCTTTATATTGTTGGCATATACTGTATACAGTACTGTGCAAAAGTTTTAGGCAGGTGTGAAAAAATGCTGTAAATTAAGAATGCTTTCAGAAATAGAAGTGTTAATAGTTTAGTTTTATCAATTAACAAAATTAAAAGTACCGTATATACTCGAGTATAAGCCGAGGCACATAATTTTACCACAAAAAACTGGGAAAACGTATTGACTCGAGTATAAGCCTAGGGTGAGAAATGCGCAGTGGAAAAGAGGGTCAACAATGCCCATTTGCAGCCTTACTGTGCCCATTTGCAGCCTCACTGTGCCCATTTGCATGCCTCACTGTGCCCATTTGCAGCCATCGGTCCCCCGAACTTCAAACTCTGCAGTTAAGGGTTCCTAGATACCCCCTGCAAAGGGTCCCAAAATGACATTGCTGCAGATGGACACAGTTGACCGAATTTGGCGCTCCGTATCTTGGGGCCACTTGGTGATAGGAACCCCAAATTTGGTGTGCACATGTTCAGAAAATGTCAAGCACTTTTCTGAAGCAGAGAATGACATTTTCCGAACTGACTTTGGGGCCCCATATTCCGAGCCACTTGATGCTGATGCTAGGAACCCCGTCTTTAGATATGTTGTAGTGATGTAGTGATGGGTTTGCACACCAAATATGGGGTTCCTAGCACCAAGTGGCCCTGAGATACGGGGCCCCAAAGTCGGTTTGGAAAATGTCATTCTCTGCTGCAGAAAAGTGCTTGACTCAAGTATAAGCCGAGGGGGGCACTTTCAGCACAAAAAAAATTGCTGAAAATCTCAGCTTATACTCGAGTATATTTGGTAAATAAACAAAAGAAATATCTAAATCAATATTTGGTGTGACCACCCTTTGCCTTTAAAACAGCATCAGTTCTTCTAAGTACACTTTCACAGGTAGGTTGTTCCAAAATTCTTGAAGAATTAATCACAGATCTTCTGTGGATGTATGCTGCCTCAGATCCTTCTGTCTCTTCAGGTAATGCCAGACAGACTCCACGATGTTGAGATCAGGGCTCTGTGGGGGCCTAACCATCACTTCCAGGATTCCTTGTTCTTCTTTGAACGTTGAAGATAGTTTTTGTAATTACAATGGTTGTATGTTTGGGGTTGTTGTCCTGCTGCAGAATACATTTGGGGCCAATCACACACCTTCCTGATGGTATGGCATGATGGCTACTGTAAGTATCTGCCTGTATTTCTCAGCATTGAGGACACCATTGATCCTGACCAAATCTCCAACTCCATTTGCAGAAATTCAGCTCCAGACTTGCTTCACAGTTGCCTGCAGATGCTCATTATTGTACTGCTGTCCAGCCCTTCACCGAACAAACTGCCTCTTGCTACAGCCAAATATTCCAGATTTTGACTCTGTCCAGAGCACCTGCTGCCATTTTTTTTTGCACCCAGTTCCTATGTTTTTGTGCATAGTTGAGCCACTTAGCCTTGATTCCACATCGGAGGTATGGCTTTTTGGCTGCAATTCTTCTATGAACCCCCTGGTTTCCACCAGTTCTGTGCTGATTGCACTGCTGGACATTTTTTAATTATTTATGTAAAGGTTTACACAGCATGAGTCAGATAAAAACATAAACATTGAGATGTCACATTTGACAATCACCAGCGGTCTTTTATCGCTTGGTGCTCAGTCTTAGAGTCAGCAGGGGACAGATGCAGCATTGGACTGATGCTGTATCCACCTAGGTAAGTGTGATTTAAAAAAAAAAAAATACTTCTCTTTTAACCACTTAAGCCCCGGACCAATTTGCAGCCAAAGGACCAGGCCCCTATTTGCGATTCAGCACTGCGTCGCTTTAACTGACAATTGCGCGGTCGTGCGATGTGGCTCCCTAACAAAATTGGTGTCCTTTTTTCCCAAAAATAGAGCTTTCTTTTGGTGGTATTTGATCACCTCTGCGGTTTTTATTTTTTGCGCTATAAACAAAAATAGAGCGACAATTTAGAAAAAAATGCTATATTTTTTACTTTTTGCTATAATAAATATCCCCAAAAAATATATAAAAAAATTTTTCTTCTCAGTTTAGGCCGATACGTATTCTTCTACATATTTTTGGTAAAAAAAAAAATCACAATTGCCGATTATTGATTGGTTTGCGCAAAAGTTATAGCGTTTACAAAATAGGGGATAGTTTTATAGTATTTTTGTTAATATATATATTTTTTTTTACTAATAATGGTGGCAATCGGCACGGGGAGAGGTTTGTTTACACAGACCTCTCCTCCTTCTTCAGCTCTGTGACCCGATCGCGGGACACCAGCGGCGATCGGGTCCTGCTGGTCCCGCGGCCACGGTCACAGAGCTCAGGACTGGGCCGCGAGCGCGCCGGCGGCGGCACGCGCGCGACCCACGGCTGGTCTCTTAAAGAGACATGTACAGGTACGTGATTGTGCCCAGCTGTGCCATTCTGCTGATGTATATCGGCGTGAGGCGGTCCTTAAGCGGTTAAACATACATGCCTTTTTCTCACCAGTATAGTCAATACCAGCAGTGTATAATTTTTATGTACTCAGTCTTGCCATATTGTATGACCTGTGATATAAAACTCTTCCACAACCTCACCTTAGTAGCAGAGTTTGGCTGTTCCTCGCCCAGTTTTAAGCTTCCTACACAGCTGTTCCTGTTTCAGTTAATGACTGTGTCATCCTGAACACACATGAAAATTGATGATCATTAGCACCTGCTTGGCATAATTGGGTAATCATACACCTGACTTTGTGCAAGTGTACAAATTGTGCAAGTGTAAGAACTGATGCTTTTTTTAAGACAAAGGGTAGGCACAACAAATATTGATTTGATTTAGATTTTTCTTCTGTCTGTTGAAAACATTCTTACTTTACAACATTTCTTCACACCTGCTTAAAACTTTTGCACATTACTGTAAGTTGGCATAAACACTGAAAAATAGTAACTAGTAAAACCTTTTTTGCTCTTTGTGCTTAGTTTTTTTCATCCACTTTTAGTCTTTCTTATAAGGTATAACTTCGCTTTTGTTTAGAAATCCTCTGCAGACCCATCATATTCAATTCTTATTAATTCCAGTTGTTAGGAGGGAAATTGCCCTTTTAAACTATTTCTTTTACTTTTATGTCTTTGCAGTTTCAGCCACACCTTGTACTGGTTGCAGCTGGATATGACTCTGTGGTGGGAGATCCAAAGGTAATATCAACTTGGCCTTGTTCATGTTCCAGGAAGCATGCTTGTAGACCTGATTACCACCTTTCCAAGTAGATTTATACACACATGAAACTCTTCCTAAAGCAGACCTTGCAGGGGAAATTGCATTCTAGCAATATAATCTGCGTTGGTCACAAATATTAGCTGTGTTTTGTTCTCAGGTAAAGAAGTTTGCCCTAGCATATTTTTAGCATATTGTTGATTGCAGCTCGGTATTAAGGTACTACCTTATTGATAAGACTATCTAGACTTCTGCTGGTCATATGAGGTCCAATATCATCCATCCTTACCAGCAAAACAAATGAGAAGTAATCCCTTCAGTGGAGTTGCAGACAACCGTGTAAATCACACCAACAGGCAGCAAGGCTGTGTCCTCCCAAACACATTTTGTCAGATCTTTGCTACTACAAAACCTTTACTATAGGAGTGTTGTAGAGGAGTACTGTAGGTGATACACTGACACATTCATCATTCTGTTTTGTGATTAGGTCCGTAAAGCTGGCCATAGATGGAGCATTTTTCTTTCCAGCTACCACAAGTTGCAGTAAAAAAAATTGATTGATTCCCCCATCAACACAGTCAGTGTTGATGGGGGAAATCCCTTCCATGGAGCCATTGTGTTCTTGGACTATTGGCCATTACTACCAGGAACACACAGTGATTACTGCTAGCGGCTATAAGAGCCGATAGCAAAAATTGCATGTAAAATCAGACAGGCTGGTTGTACCCAAGTTGATTGATCTTGGGTACAATCAGCCTGCTCATATATAGTTCGAATCTTGGCCAGTCCCTGCTGAACCGGCTAAGATTTGATCCATCTATGGCTGGCTTTAGGCATTAGGGTTGTTTTCTTTTGCTTGCAGTCTGAGAAAAAAAATTATCCATTGTGATAACCACATCGTATTTTCACCTATCATGTCTATTTTTACAGGGAGAGATGGCTGCCACCCCAGCATGCTTTGCTCATCTAACACACCTGCTCATGTCTTTGGCTGGAGGAAGACTTATTTTGTCTCTCGAGGTGAGCTGAAATACCTTTACTGAGACTGGTGTTTTTTGTAACAAAATCTGTAATATGTCAGTAGGTAATTTTACAGAGTATTTGTCAGTGGGGTCAGGCATTTTAAAGGGTTATAGACCTGATAGGGTGGTTATTACAGTGACCAATGCAAAACCATTGCGCAGAGCAGGTAAGTATTACATTAAAAATAAAAATAACATTCACAATCACTTTCAACCCTTAGAGCTAAACTGCTTGGTTTGCTATAGCTCCAGAAGTTGTGCTGCATGTCTTTAAAGTGACATTAAAGCTTACATTTTTTGTTAAATAATGGATGATTAAAATAAACGTATAAACGTGTGATACTTACCTGCTCTGTTTTGCATAGAGTATGTCTGATCCTCTTCTTCTGGGCTCCCCCTCTTCAGCAAGTGCCCACATTTAAAGGCACTTTCTATGGGGGCACTCGTGTAGGATTGCTCCTGAGCCACCCTGTCTGCATCTATAAACACAGGCAGTTCATCTCAGCCCCGTCCCCTGCTCCCTCATTACAGCATTTTATTGACAGTAGCAGGAGCCCATTTCTCCGGATGCTGTCAATCTGGAGACAGCAGAGAGAGCTGCTACTCTCATGCACATCTCTGGATGGAGATCAGGCTCAGGTAAGTATAAGGGGGGGGGGGGTCCTGCAGCAAAGAAGTTTTTTTTATTGCATTAAGGTTAAAAAAAAACTTGTGATTGTAAAGTCTCGTTTTTTTTTTAAAATAACGAACATGTTATTCTTACCTGCTCTGTGCAGTTGGTTTTGCACAGAGTAACCTGGATCCTCCTCTTCTCTGGTCCCTCTTCTGTACTCCTGGCCCCTGCCTCCTGGTGAGTGCCCCCACAGCAAGCAGCTTTCTATGGGGGCACCTGAGCCGAGTCATGGCTCCCCATGTCCTGGGCAGCCTAGACACTCCTGCAACAACGCTGGATAAAGACGGGCCCAGGTAAGTATTAGGGGGGCTGAAGGGGGCTGCTGACAACAGGTTTGTTTTATCTTAATGCATAGAATGCATTAAGGTAAAAAAAAACTTCTGCCTTTACAATCCCTTTAAGGCTTTAAAACCACTATGGTGGCATTTAGTTCCCAGTTCTGTGCACAGCTCAGCACCTTTGCTAGGGCATTTGCCTTGTGTGTGCATGAGTGAATGCTAAGATGCTTCTAGACTAGAAGTCCCATGCTCCTTTGCACTTTCCTAGTTGTTATTGCCAGGAAGCTGGATGTGTTGGCGTTCTGTGCATTGGGTCGTCATCTTTATTGGCTAGTCCACACTGGGAGTATACAGCCTATGTTGTGAGCCCTGTTCCTGCATGCTAACTTGTGAGGCATCATTGTCACCCTATGACAGGATAACGCTTGGTAACCTTTTTGCAGGTGAGATCAACCTCCATAGAAAAAAATGCTGCAAATAATGTATTCGATGGAAGCTAAAATAAATTCATTTTTGCGGTTTGGATTTATGTACACTTTACATTACCATCAAGTCTTTCCACCAAAGTGATGTCACCTTTCTCACAAATTGTTGGTTTGAATTGTTGGGGAAACTGGACCTCTTGTGGTCGTGTCTGAAAGGAATTTGAAATAACCAGATACTTGAGTCCTTAGGTATGCAAGGTGACTTGTGTTATATTGTGATGATCTGACTAATGGATAACTTTGATTTTCATTCTTGTAGGGAGGGTATAATTTGCGCTCAGCTTCAGAAGGGGTCTGTGCTTCCCTGAAGATTCTCCTCGGAGACCCTTGTCCAAGTTTGCCTCAGCCCTTTGCCCCCTGTGAGAGGTACGATTTTTATTTTTTTGTAAGCTTCTCTTAAATCTTATGTTTTTGTTGACATACATCTTGATATTAAAACAGTTATTAGCAGTATGGTTTATGGATTATAAACTCTGATGATCCTCATCATTTTCTTTTTTGAGATATTCTGGATTCAGGACCTTGCAGAGACCTTCAGAACATCTGCACATGTTTCCATCTGCAAGTGCACAAAGACAGCGCAGTGAAGTAGGTCCACGACCTCTTTTCCTGCGCATGTGTGAGCACTGCTTGGTACGTGCGTTGGTGCACTGCAGTGCTTTGCCAGGTCTCAAAGGCCAGGCAGAGCCTTTTGGCATTTCTGCGCATTTGTCGGACTATCAAAAATGGCAGCACTGGTGGAGGGGGTGGAGTCACGTTCAAGGGAACTGAAGTTCCTCTTTAACTATGTAATATTAATATTTTTTCTTTCTAGCTTTGGAAAGAATATGAAAGCATTGGAACCAATGGCAGTCTGTTTTTTGCTGCCCATATATATGTAGGAAAGATTTACCCTCTCTATTTGTCCTGTTAATCATTTCCACCAGGAAGGAAAGAGAGAGGCATTGCAAAATTGTTTGGCTGTCATTTGAATACAAATAAAGAGGATAGCATTTAGTGGGGATACCAGCTGATTGTAGGATTTTCTCCTATTTTTAGCAAATGTCCACTTCCAGATGTGTCTCTGGGAACAGGAGTTGCAGGGAAATCTCACTATAATAATTTATAAAAACTGGGAGGGGTTCTAATCCTTCCCGGCTTTAACCAAAACTATTAAAAATAATGTTCAGGCGGAGGTGCACATTAACAGTATACCCAAATGAACCAGTAACTTATACAGTGCTACACTATATTACCAAAAGTATTGGGATGGCTGCCTTTACACATACATGATAAAAGAATTTGGTGTGTACTCCGCCTTAATGGATATTAATAATACTCAAGAATGTGATTATAAAATATGAAGAGGGACCGGAAATGCGCGGAGTAACGTGACCAAGTACCGCCTCGACGTACGTTTCGTGAAGCTTCCTGAAGACGTAATCACGAAACGTACGTCAAGGCGGTACTTGGTCACGTTACTCCACACATTTCCGGTCCCTCTGGTTGTTTCCGGTCGAGTTGGTGGAATGCACACCAACCACAGAGGTGGAAGCGAGGCACCATCCAGCACAGACAAGCCATCAGCCCCAGTGCCGGGTCAAGGCACATATACATGTAAGCGGCCACTTGGCTCTTGTATTTTTTAATCATAATTTAATAGGATTACGCTATGGGTTTCCACTATTTCTTTTACATATCCCATGTATAATCTCTGTGGAGGAAGAGTTCCATACAGCTCCAGGTTACATCAGTGTAGCAGGCATTATCCTGCCAAAGCTTCTTTTGATTTTCATTTTAATTAAAGGAGTCGAATCCCTCTGGTAAGTAAAATATTTACCTAGAGCACGTGGGGGGTTTTTACAGTGTGTGGTGAAGGAATACTCACTATTTTTATGGCACTTATGACTGTCTGCACAGAAGAATTTTCTTGGATAACTAAATACATTTTTGTTTGGGACTATTTATTTAAAAGGATTTTTTTTGGCTACATTGCTACTAGATTGTCATGAACAAATCACATGAATGAATCCTAATTATTTTTACTATATTGCATTTTTAGCATAATATTGAATGTTATCTTAATTGGTTTATACACATTTATATTATCACATATTACTACAAAAGCGCCCTCTTCATATTTTATAATTTACACATTCATGAACTTTAATGACATCCCAGTCTTAGTCCCTAGGGTTCAATGTTGAGTTGGCCCACCCTTTGCAGCTATAACAGCTTAAACTCTTCTGGGAAGGCTGTCCACAAGGTTTAGGAGTGTGTCTATGGGAATGTTTGATCATTCTTCCAGAAACACATTTGTGAGGTCAGACACTGATGTAGATGAGAAGGCCTGGCTAGCAGTCTCTGCTATAATTCATCCCAAAGTTGTTCTATCGGGTTGAGGTCAGGACTCTGTGCAGGCCAGTCAAGTTCCTCCACCCCAAACTCGCTCATTCATGTCATTATGGACCTTGCTTTGTGCACTGGTCCAAATCATTTGGTGGAGGGGGGATTATGGTGTGGAGTTGTTGTTCAGCAGTTGGGCCTGGCCCCTTAGTTCCAGTGAAAGAAACTCTTAAGGTATCAGCATACCAAGACATTTTAGACAATTTCATGCTCCCAACTTTGTCTGAACAGTTTGAGGATGACCCCTTCCTGTTCCAACATGACTGACTGTGCACAAAGCACATAAATACATGGGTGAGCGAGTTTGGGGTGGAGTAACTTGACTGGCCTGCACAGAGTCCTGACCTAAACCAGATAGAACACGTTTGGGATGAATTAGAGCAGAGACTGTGAAGCCAGGCCTTCTCATCCACATCAGTGCCTGACCATCAGTGTGCTTCTGGAAGAATGGTCAAACATTCCCATAGACACACTCCTAAACCTTGTGGACAGCCTTCTATGAAGATTTGAAGCTATTATAGCAGCAAAGGGTGGGCCAACTCAATATTGAACACTATGGACTAAGACTGCAATGCCATTAAAGTTCATGTGCGCGTAAAGGCAGGCGTCTCAATACTTTTGGTAATATAGTGTATATAAATAAAACAATTATAATCTATACTGTGTTGGCATCTAATGTCCCGCTTTGCGGTGTTTATATGTTACTAATCTTTCACATATTTGACTTCTGCAGTGCCCTGGAATCGATCTCTGATACCTTCTGTGTTCTCAGGAAGTATTGGCGGAGCCTGCAGGAACAAGGTAGGTGTCTGTTCCGATAAGCTTAAAGGAAAATAAAATCCAAAATTGCTGTTAGCACTTACTCACCTTTCCTTGGAATCATAGAGATTATAATGTGCTCTCCAGTAGCTTTCATTCCTGGAGTTTTGTGTCTGACCACCCCTTCCACTTACCAATAGCAAGGTATTTACAGACAAATTATTTTAGGCAGATTTTCCATCCCAATAAAACCGCTGTGAGAAATTCTAGTTCTTTCTTACTCTATAAAATGTCTTTTGGTTTGTGTCCCCTTTGGAGATAATTTCTATTACTTCCTGTCCTCACAGGACGTAGGGGAAAATATCCCCAATGCAACACACATGCAGTAATAAAATCTGACAGAGGCTGCAAACCTTTTCTGCCTCTATCAAAACGAAACAAAAAGGTTTGGCTAGAGTTGGATTTAAAACCTCCCATTGCATTATGGGAGCTAAACTTTTCCTTTCTGATTCAGCCTACACCGTGCCTTGTGAAAAGTCAACCTTCATAAGCCTGCTCAAACCAATAAAACAGCGCTGGCAAACAAAAATTGTGACAAAATAATAAATGATCCCACAAAATTGACAAACATCAATAATGTGTGTGAAGTGGATACATGTCTGACACAAACCAATCCCATAAAAAATAAACTAGCATCAAATAATATGTGTGATAAATTATTACATAAGTGACATGATTGAATTATAACCATAAAATTATTTCATAGATACCAAAATTGAATAAGTGATAAACCACAACCTAAATGTGGTAAGAAAATATATAAATAAAAATGAATGTGAGTAAGTCCAGTTATTGTCCCAAAAAACCAAGAACCAAAATAAATGTACATATGAGCTCCTTCTTGGAATAGACTCACCGGGCTAGCAGACAGACAGAGCAGCAAAGCAGAGGGCAGATAGCCTGGGCTATTCAAACTGAAAAGATGATGAAAAGTGCATAAGCAAAAGTTACCTACAATAAAAACGTATGTAAAATAATCAGTAAATATCGGAGATGGGCAACTGAACTTTTATGCAAATCTAGACTTTCAACAGTCAAGTTTTGCCCTTTCCCATCCTTCTCTTGAGCCTCTCTCTTGGGGCACGTAGTTATACATTTCAACAGAAAGTATCTCTGCATCAATTGGTTGTCTTAACACAGGGGTGCCCAACCAGTGGCCCGGGGGAGCCCTCTGATGTGGCCCGCGACCTCCTGCTCTGGGATGGCTGGTTGGCAAGCCCAGATTGCGGGTTCCTGACCCAGCATCCCAGAGCATTAGTATTGTGAATGAAGCCTGCAGCGGTAGAGGAAGCAAGTGGTTGCGTAGCAGAGCCACATAAGACGATGCTTCCTGTATAGCGCCACTTCCTGTCACAGGCCGAGTGATACTAAATGCACTCTGCCTGGAACAGCAACAGCTGGCGATACCCAAATTGAAGAATGTTATTAAAGGTATGTTTAATACTATAATCACAGTGTATATATGGGCACATCTAATCTGCAGAGGTTACTGGGCTGCATTCAAACTGCACTGAGCCATAGACCTCTGTTATTACCTACGGTTTGGTGCGCTTTCAGAAAGTGCACAACACCTGCAGGATATAATAGAATTCTATGGCAAAGTGCAGCTAACCCATAGGAAAGCCAGAGGTGCACTGCTCTGGGTAGACCACAGCACATTAGTGTGAAAGCAGCCTTAGGCCCCATTCACATGATCGGTCTGACCCAATCAGACCCTCCATTCACCTCTATGGAGCAGCAAATGTAAACAGACTTGTGTCCGTTTACACCTGCATACCTTATTGTGGCCTGTGACTGGTTACCAAGTCGCTTAAGTGGCCCTTGCTCTTCAAAAGGTTGGGCACCCCTGTCTTAACACATTGTTTTCACATAATTTCTGTTTGTGTTTTTTTTCATCATATGCTCAGTTTTAATAGCTCAAGTTTGATTCAGATGTACTTTAAACCACACTTGTCTGTAGTCCAAAGCAGGCTATAGATATATGGGGGCAGCCATCCCTGCCGGGAGAACACAGTGAATATTGCTAGTGGCTATAGCTGCAAGTCGATCGATAGATTAACTTGGGTACAATCAGTCTGGCCATAAATGGTTTGAATCTCAGCCAGTACCTGCTGAACCGTCCAAGATTTGAACCATCTATGGCCGGTTTCAGGCTGCTGAACTGTTTCTGGCATGGCAATACTGGAGCATTGTGTTGTACCTGCACATACCTTTGGTCCCTGCTGCTGAACTGGTTCCAAAATCCCTGGAAATTCCAAAACCTGGGGCTGCACACTATAAGGAAGAGTGATTCTGCAAAGTGCAACACTTTCTTGTAGTGTCGCTCACTGGCTTGCCCCATTTACATTGTACATAGCCAGTAATGCCACTTATCCTAATGATGGCTCATTATGAACTTAGGGGAGGGTGTGTAAACAGCAACTGACAATACAAAGAAGTGTAAAAGGTTTGCAGATTACAGCAGTGTGGAAGTCAAGATTACTGATCTACAGAATAAAGCAGCTAACTGTATGTGTAAGCTTGAAGGCTGTATTGGAGACCTGGAACAAGATACTGACAGGAATACTTAGTTATTTGCTTTTTTATCATTCCTTAGATTTCACCTTAACTCAGGAAGTTAAAGCACAAGAAATCAGTCAGACTGCATTCGAAGATACATCAGAAGATACTCTGACAGTAGTACTGGATGCATCCATGAAGGAAGTGATGAGAAAGTTGCCACAGCAGCGCACTGGCCTGGTGTATGATGAGCGCATGATGGAACATTACAACATGTGGGACAGGTGAGGAGAAAGACAAAATCGAGATAATGGGAGTGTCTTCCTTAATCATTAAAGGCTAAGTTCAACTTAAAATAAATAAATAAAATAATAAATGCACATGATTTTGCAGGTAAAAAATGTGTATTTATTATTATTATTATTATTATTTATTGTTATTTTTTTTTACAGGAGCCTACAGAGCATTGCATCCAGCGATCAGCAGATCAGGGGAGCAATGTTAGGCTTCTGCAGTCTTTCTCCAGCTTTGTGCCCGTATCCCCAAACAGGCTTTCTGTTACAAAACTAGAGGAAGAATAAATGAAATATGACCATGCTGATCAGTACTCTCACAGTTCATTGAAACTACAAGTCTGTCTCTGTGAATAAATGACACGGCTGTGTGGGTGGAGCCCAGCACAGCCACGCTGTTTTTAAAAAGTGACAGGTGTAGGGAGAGGATCCCGTCCACTGTCATAGGGGGTGAGGAGGGGATGCTTAACAGTAATGTTTTACATGTTAAACCCCAAATATGTGCGTAACATGTCACTAAAGGTTCTTTATTCTTTAGCCTGGGTTCACATTGGTGCGATGCGGGAACCAGCATGATTCCAGTGCCGGTTTCCACATCGCATCTTCCCTGCAGGCAGTTCACACTGCCCTCTGCGAACCGCTGCGTGTGTCAATACAAAGTTAATGACACCTCCAGATTGGTTTGCAGATCACAATGTTATAAACCCTGTATACTTCTACCTACAGGTAAGAATATATTATGGTTTACCTGTAGGTACCATGAATTTCTCCTAAACTTGCACAGTTCAGGAGATATTCACTGTATCCGCATGTGCCGACATCATCGGCACATGTGCACTGAAGAAACGGCTCGCTTGTGCCATTTCTTCAGCTGCAGCTGCAGCTCTTGCGTGCATGCGTGAGAGTGACGTCATCACGGCTCAGGCCAATCACAGCGCCGGAGCCCGTAAACCCGGAAATAACTCCGGAACGACATGTCGCCGGTCACAGCAGTGTGCCGGGACCGCTGCAATAGCATTGTTCTAAGGTAAGTATTTCATAATAAGCTAGTATACTATGCATACTAGCTCATTATGCCTTTTATCTTTAAGGTTTTTTTTTTTTTTTTTTTTCATCTGGGTTTACAACCACTTTAAAGACCATCTCTGGCTGAACACCTACACTCACAGGTGAATCACAAATACCTGATAAATGATTGGTAAAGCAATGAATATACTATCCTGTAACCCAGCTGGTTAGTGTACCAGGGTGGCAAGTATAGTTACACTACTAGACTGCATAGTTATTGTGTATCAGATATTGTCAGTATTTTTCTCTGTACTGTTCTCTGATGTTTTTTTCTTTCTCAGTGGCCACCCTGAGACTCCACAAAGAATTGCCCGAATATACCTGCGTCATAAGGAAATGGGGCTGTTAGATCGCTGCATTCGTCTCTCCCAACGCGTAGCAACAAAAGTTCAGCTACAAATGTGCCACAGGTGTGTTATTACAACAGAAGCAAATCATTGTATGGCTTAGGTCGTCTTTTGCCAAGTTAGACAAATATGAAGTTTAAAGGATAAGTTCACCTTTCATAAAATGTTACACGTTACACCCATATTAATGGGGATCTTCTCACTGTGTCTGCTGCCCACGTCACTCATTCATAGTCCTCTGTGAATGGAAAATGACAAGGTCTGGCAGTCTTTGTGGCTGTCAGCTTGTAGTTTTCAATGAACTACCAGGGCGCTGTGAGTGCCGTGGTGGTTCATTGAGTCTTCCTGTCAGAATGTATCGACTTCCTCGTATGAGGTATGAGCAAGCCGATACATTGCCAGATCTGCAGGAGACCTGCATGGCATCAGCGGTCTGCTGATCGCTGGTGCAGTTCTCTTGCCCCCAAAACAGAAAATTATATTTGCACACATACATGCAGAAAAATGTGCATTTATTATTTTTTGTCAAAAGGTGAACTTATCCTTTAAAGATATTGGAAGGACCAAATAAAGTACCATCTTGAGAGGAATTAACAGAGACATGTTTATGATGGTATTTGTTAATGTGTATTTGAATGCAAGAACAAAAATTGAATATTTTGCAGCTTACCAGTCTATGTGGTGGTTATAATAGTTTTCTTTATTTCCGTCTTTTTTCCCTTTATTTTCACCTGGAGATCCTACCAGTAACACACTTCCTGTCTGAGGGTGACAACACTCACTCGCTGTATTATATTCATTTAAGAGTTGCTTTGTTACTTGAGGACAGAAAGTGTGTTAGAGTCACAGAACACCCCTCTTTCCGATCTCCATAATATAGGAGGAAGTGTTTCATAGTCCACAGGGTGAACTGCGCAGGGCAGATAAAAGCAAATATTTTTACTAATTCAATATTTCTGGTGTATTCTTCAGACATTCAAGCTTTTTTATGTATTGGAGTGTGAGAGAGTTTAGCCCCTATTCACACTTTTGCATTTTTCTGCTCATTTGCCTATGCCTTACTACACCTGATTATGCTCAACATGCAGAATCTCATTGAAAGAAAATAACTGCCGTACACCAATGATGCAACATTAGTCCAGGTTTATTTCCATGGGCAATCTGGCCCTGCCTATAGGACCTCCGTTTTTAGTGCATTTCACCCAACAGGACTTAAGATGTACAAGGACCACAGCCATCACAATTGTAAACACTAGTAGTGCATACAAACATTCAGCCAATTCACAATTCAGCAGTGCTTGTAAAGTGTAACTGAACACCAATGATTTGGGGATTTTTTTTTTAAGGTGTAGGGTTTTAAAGTGCCAGGGACCACCAATGATAGTAATATTGTTTTTTAAGGGCTTAAAGAGGGGTATAAAATGCCACGGATTGTGTAATCAGATTGAATAATTGTGGGATCATACCTGAAAGGTAAAATTATTAACAGGCTTTATATAGCGCCAACAGTTTACGCAGCGCTTTACAATGTAGTGGGGGGAAAGTACAATTACAATAAAGTTCAATACAGAAGTAATAGGAGGGCCCTCATAGAGCTTACAATCCAAAGGGAAATGTAAGCAAATCCACATTTGTGGTTTTTATTCCTTTTATATAGTAAAACAAAAAAAAGTTGGGTTGGGCGAAAATTCTTTATACCACCAAAAGAAATCTCTATCTGCCTTAGGATGACCTAAAACTTGTGAGTTACAGACTAGGTTTGCACACTGACCGTCTTTACATAAATATGATTGATCTTCACAGTCTTCCCTACATTGAAAAGATAGAAAAGTGTTCCCGTATGAAACCCAGGGACCTGCATAGAATGGGGGATGAGTATAACTCCATTTTCATCAACAACAAGTCTTACAGCAGTGCCTGTCTGGCTGCCGGCTCAACATTCAGTGTGGTGGAAGCTGTTCTTAAAGGGAAGGTAAGATGCAAACACTTAATGTAAAAAATAATAAATACTTGTGTATGAAGAGCTTTTAGTAAGTCAAATGGGGAAGATGACCCAAAAGTCATATTTGATGTTACATTCACATTTTTGATTGGCACCCCTAATCTTATGACCATTTTTCTTATAGAGTTTTTTAGATTCTTCTCGTAGTGGATATCTGGATTGTAATTAGCACCCCTTCTAGGCAGCTATGAAAGTGTGGATTGCATTCAGCCTAGCACATACAAGTATCTGTAATATGCAGTCACTATGCCGTACAACTAATCATACAGCACAGTAATAAGCAAATATAGGTGCCCTAGGTCTCATATTTTTACATAAAACAAGGTATATACTGTAATACACATTGATAAAATAATTAGATCACACTCAAAGACCTTTTTTCTTTTACTTAAAAGAGATGCATGGGTTTAGTTTTTCTTTATATATACTTACCTAGGTGGGCAGCATCTGTCCCCCGGCGCCTCTGCACTGAGAACCGAGCGATGGAACACCACTGATCACTCGGTTTTGACAGCTCCCTGAGTAGAGAGCTGCTGACTGTCAGTCAGCAGCTCTCCACTCTGCTCACTCACTGGAGCGCTGAGCTGTGGAGAGGTGGGGAGCGGCTGGATCAGGCTCTCTGCGGCTCGCTGAGAGGCTGAGCCGGGCGTCAGTCCAGGCAGCAGGCGGATCCAGACTTTATTGTCACGATAACGCGGTGCTTGGACTGACTTCTGTGATGTCAGAAGAGAGTGGATTTCAGCCTGCTCTCCGCTGAAAACAGGTCACAGGAGTACAAAACAAATTGCACTCTTGTGATCCGTAGGAGGAGTACAGCCAAACAAGCTTTGGCTATACTTCTCCTTTAAGTTTTATTGAAGTTTTAACAAAAGGAACAGTACACACATAGTGCAAATAAAGAGTACAGTCCAATGAACAATTGCACATAATCTCCATCCTAGATCAAGGACATTAAATACAACACTTTAACAATAGAATATGACCTTGGTGTTTAATTGACCGAAGACTGCGTCATAGAGGATGAAAGGTTAACTGATCGTGCAGGTGTGCATGTACTTGCGGATAATAACATTAACCCCCCACTTCCCTACAGGGCAATCGGAACAGCATCATACTCATTAGGAACAATATCATATTCATTAGGCCTCGGCCATACCAACCACACGGACAGAAGTAGAGAGGAGAATGCGTTTGAGACGTGAGAGGATCAGCAAAAGAACAGAGTAGAAAGAACAAGGGGTGGAGGTTAAAAAAAAAGAGACGGGGGGGGGGGGTCCAGAAGCAAGTGATTTTTTTGATTACCTGGTTGATCCTGCCAGTTCCCCTTTTCCTGGTAATAAACTGACCACCCTAAACATGTAAGCCGATCCATGCTAGGGTGGCCTGTTTAGGTCCTCTGTCATCCTGCTTTTAGATACAGGCATGATCTTCTGTGTCAGGTTAGAGCCACGCCCCACCCATCCCTCCTCCATTGATTGACAGCCATAAAGTGCGGGCAGCATGTCACTGGGTATGATTGCATTTCATTACCTTGAAAACACTGATGCTCAGTGGCAAACGTCACTTCCTTCAGTTATATGCTGCCTTGCTCTGTACACATCCACCTGCAGGTCTGGCAGTCGCACAGGAATGAAGAGCAATTGCATGACCTGCACATTTAACCACTTCAATACAGGGCTTTTAAACACCCTTCCTTACCAAAGCACTTTTTGCGATTCGGCACTGCGTCGCTTTAACTAACAATTGCGCGGTCGTGCGACGTTACACCCAAACAAAATTGACGTCCTTTTTTTCACACAAATAGAGCTTTCTTTTGGTGGTATTTGATCGCCCCTGCGGTTTTTATTTTTTGCGCTATAAACAAAAGAAGAGCGACAATTTTGAAAAAAAAACACAATATTTTTTACTTTTTGCTATAATAAATATCCCATTTTTTTTTTTAACAAAATTATTTTTTTTCCCACAAATGGAGCTTTCTTTTGGTGGTATTTGATCGCCCCTGCGGTTTTTATTTTTTGCGCAAAAGAAGAGCGACAATTTTGAAAAAAAACACAATATTTTTTACTTTTTCTACATTTTTTTTTAAAAAAAAACAATCCTCAGTTTAGGCCGATACGTAAATTTTTGGTAAAAAAAAATCGCAATAAGCGTATATTGATCGGTTTGCGCAAAAGTTATAGCGTCTACAAAATAGGGGATAGATTTATAGAATTTTTTTTTTTTTTTTTTTACTAGTAATGGCGGCGATCTGCGATTTTTTTTTTTCGTGACTGCGACATTGCGGCGGACACTTCGGACACTTTTGACACATTTTTGGAACCATTCACATTTACACAGCGATCGTTGCTATAAAATTGCAATGATTACTGTGTAAATGTAACTGGCAGGGAAGGGGTTAACACTAGGGGGCGCTGCAGGGGTTAATGTGTGTCCCTATAGGAGTGATTCTAACTGTGGGGGGGAGGGGACTCAAGGGGAGGAGACCGATCATGTGTTCCTCCGTACTGGGATCACATGATCGGTCTCCTCTCCGCTGACAGGACGTGGAGCTCCACGGTCCCGTTGTTTTAACGGGCAATCGCGGGTGCCCGGCGGACATCGCGGCCGCCGGGCACTCGCACCGGGTCCCGAGCGATGCCGCGGGCGCGCCCCCCAGGCGGCCGGGAATGCGAGGACGTCATATGACGCCCACCCAGGATGGGAGATCCACCTTGTGGGCGTTATATGACGATGACGCGGTATTGAAGTGGTTAAAGCTAGAAAAAAAATACAGGCACTTTTTTTTTTTTAATATGAGCATGTCTGATGCTCATATTAAAAAAAAAAAGAAAAAACTGAGGCCGTTTTCAGACATTTTAGCGCTAGAAATAGCGCCTGAAATCTGCCTCCCATGCTGCCCGAGTGTGAAAGCCTGAGTGCTTTCACACTGGGGCAGTGCGCTTGTGGTAAGTTAGAAAAAGTCCTGCAAGCAGCATGTTTGGGCAGCGCCTGAAAAGCGTTTCAGAAGCGCTGCAACACGGGTTCTTTTAACTCCTTCTTTGGGGTTAAAAGTACCCCGCTAGCGGCCAAAAAAGTGCCCGCTTAAACAGCACTAAAGCGCCAATAAAACGAGCAGCGCTTTACCACTAACGCGCCCGCGGCCCCAGTGTGAAAGGGGTCTTAATGAAAGTTATGTTTTTATTCATTCAAAAATGTTACTGACATTATTCTTCTGCCATGTGATCCTATCACACAAGCTTCCAGTGGAGACTACAACTGCTTTTTTAACACACCAACACACCGTAAGCCCGGTACACACTACAGCAGCTCCAGTCGAAGCCGCTGTACTAGCCATGCAAGGTTAGTCCAGCGATCTTCCCCGCTGTTGTGTTCTGACAGAGAAACAGCCCCCCCCACCAGAATAATCCAATCAGCGATCTCTGCCATTAGCTGAGAGCGCTGATCGGGAGTGGGTCGAGTGCTAGTTTTCCAGCATGCTTGTCTGACAGAAGCCGGCCAAACCAAGATACACACGGGCAGAATGTAGGCTGGTTTTTATTGAACCAGCAAATGTCTCCCGACATTCTGCCCATGTATACGTGGCTTTAGGCAGGCATGGTCTATTGTTGTCACCATTAGGAAACCCAGCCTGAGAAATGCAATGCAGCTATAGCTGGCGTACCTATAGACAGGAAATATTTGCAAAGGAGAACAGAATATCAGCAGCACTAAGATGTAACAAGCATGAAAAAAATGAAAGCAAGTATTTATTCCAAGGTTATCATAGACAGTGGTTTAGCAAACAGTCATACAGTTAGGGTTTACATTGTTCTAAATTCAATGGCTTCTTTAAATCCAGGTTCAAAATGGAGTCTGTATCGTTCGCCCACCAGGTCACCATGCAGAGCCAGGCGCAGCCTGTGGTTTCTGCTTCTTCAACAATGTTTCCCTTGCTGCACGATATGCCCAGAGCCTGAAGAACCCATCAGAACCGCGATTAAGGTACAGTGGAATACAGTTTCCTGCTTGGCAGTTACTTTTGTGTGTCTTTCCCTTTCATTTTGTTTCTTTCCCCTTATAGGGTAATGATTCTGGACTGGGACATTCACCATGGCAATGGAACACAACACATTTTCCAGGAAGATGATAGGTTAGTATGCCAAAGATCTGATTGTTTTTCTTCATAAAAAAATATTTGTATGTGCCCTTTCTTGCATTTGACCTCATTTGTCCATTACTAGTGTACTATATGTGTCCATCCATCGATATGACGATGGCCAGTTCTTCCCATCTTCTGAGGATGCTGCACATGACAGGGTTGGTCTCGGCCGTGGAGAGGGGTTCAATGTGAATATCGCCTGGAATGGTGGCAAGATGGGTGATGCAGAGTACTTACTGGCCTTTCAAAGGATTGTCATGCCCATTGCTTATGAGGTAAGAGATATAAATGGGAAGAAAAGGGCAGGGAAGTGAAGGACAGTCAAAGATAGCACAGAAGCTAGGGGCAAGGTGGGGAACAAGGAACATTCAGAATGGCAAAATTAATGCAGGGAGGTAAGGGGTTTATTGCATGGGATAGGAGAAGAGAGGTCCAAGTGGAGGCAAGGTGTAGGGAGTACAGAATGGGGGAGGTGAGAATAGGAAAAGGAAAAATAGGGTTAGATAAAGACTTGGATGGCACACAGTGTGGGGTAAAGGCGGAGAGCGCAGAGTGAGGAGTTAGGACATTTGGGAGACAGTGCAGATTAAGGAAAATGAGGAATGAGGGTGTCTGAAACCATGAATCAGACTGAGACAGAAGTACAGTTGAATCACACTTGTTTAATAATTAAAGTAAATAGAACAAACGTAGTCAAAACATAGCAAAAGTTCGGTAACCGGAACAGATAGTCAGACAAACCAGAAAGTCAGGAAGCCAGGGAACAGCGTAGTGGAACAGCAAGCAGGATCTGGATCCAGAAGGAATGTCAGCCAAGCAAGTCTTTAACAAGAACGCAGGAGATAGTCTCTGTGATGTTGACCAGGGCGAAGGCAGAGATCATCTGGACTGGACGGCTTAAGTAGGCAGGACTGACGAGCAGGATATCATCAACAGGTGATTCACTGTGGAGAGGTAGGAGCTGGCAATTAGCCGACAGCTGAGCAGCCAGCTCAGAGAAGGAAGGGCTGAGCCCAGTCCTGACAGAGGGGTAAGATCAAGCAGGATAGAATGTGGATAGGTAGGGGCATTAGTTCCAAAGGGGGGACTGGGCACCTGCCTAGCAGGAGGGACAGCGGTACTGCCTTATTGCTGACAGCCTGACTCTGATCCTTTTGCTGCTCCGCATGCAGCACAGGGGAATCTGTTCCAGTGTCTGCACCACTTCCCTCCTATCCTCTCCTGCCATCTGCTGCTGCCAGGCAGAGGAGGATCAGATTCAGGATGGGGAGGAGGGCAGTAAATATATCATATTTAACGGCCCCTTCCTTTCCTAAATGAACACAGTGAGTGATCGATACTTATAGCTCCTGTGTCTATTCATAACTGAAGCATAATCAACTGTTCAAAAGGACAGAGTATTTGGGACTTTGAATATACCCCAGTGAACACACCACGCAAAAAGACAAATTTTCCTATATCATAAAGTTTGTATAAAAATCATTTTTTATTTCATACAATATAAAAACACATATTATTGTCTGTGAAATACATTACAAGGATATGCGCATTAAATCTTCTGAGAAGGTCAACGCGTTTTGCGGGTTAATCTGCTTCATGAGGACCAACAGAATTGGGTGTATTGAAAACAAGTAAATCACAGAGAGTTAAAAACAAATCTACACTAAGGCAAAAACAAAGAAAAATAAGCAACAGCAAAAATTACAGCCTATTAATGAGTTGTTGGTACAAATACAAATCACATTTATCTGAATATAATCATACACAGTTCAATACATTCCTCATGCAGTAATGAATTAGTATCTAAAATATTATCAATCCATTAGGGAAAAACATAAGTTACTTACCCAGGATGGATGCAATATAGTGTGCTCAATGCTTTATGAAAGGAGAAATTGAAGGTTTCAGGCCGGCTCATGGGAAGATAACCCTCAAGTACATAAACATAGATCAGACTAAGCTGCAACAGCCAAAGAAGGAACAATAAAATATCAACTCACAAAGGGCCCATCAATGCACCTGCACAAACTGGCCATATGTAGTGTGGTTTATCATCCACATATCGTCCAACGGCTGAGTCAACTGTGAGGAGGTGCCAGTGTTTATCCAAAATTTGCCTTTATCTGGTCAGATTTCTTGTTCGCTGATAGGCCGTTTTGAGGCATTTATGGTTGTATCCCCTTTGCAGGAATCTCTTTTGTTCCTCACCAGCCTGCCTTTCAAAATCTGCATATTTTGTGCAGTTCCTGCGAACCCTCATGTATTGGCCTCGAGGAATGCTCTTTACAAGGTGTCAAAGGTGGGCACTGTCAAAATGCAGGAGAGTATTACCCGCCGTGAGTTTTCTGAATAAATCAGTTTCAGTATCATTGTCCGGATTTTTCTTTATTGTAAGATCCAAAAATGCTAAAGTACTTTCATGTATAGTTGACGTAAACTTGAGACTAAAGTGTTTGTTAACCCCAAAAAAATAAATAGAGATCCTGGTTCCTTAAAGCAGATTAAACAGCACAGTGCTTGTGTAATCTCTCCCTCTAGAAGGTAAAAAACCTGGCTGAATCTGCAACTTCCTGTATCCCCCTCTCTGCGCTGACCACGATAATCAGGGCCGCTGAGCCGTGACCACCGTGGTCAGCGTACATCTCTCCGTCATCCACAGTCCTGCTATGCTCTCCTTTCCCCCTCACCCCCTCCTTCCCTGCCTGTCAGCTCTGTGTCTGTGTCTATCTTTAAATCTGACATTTTAAAGATAGGACTGCATTAGAAGAATGATGGAACAAATCTAAGAAATATCAGGATAGCTTTAAGAGGCTAAACATAGTAGTGCATTATCAGCTATTCAGAAAACTGGCCAATAGAAAATGATTGCAATGCACACTGACAAACTGCCATGCTCAGCTCTCTCTCCTTCTGTAGTTTAATCCGCAGCTGGTTTTAATATCTGCTGGTTTTGACGCTGCGCGTGGAGACCCACTTGGAGGCTGCCGCGTCTCTCCAGAAGGCTATGCCCACATGACACACCTCCTGATGGGTCTGGCAGGTGGCAAAGTGGTGATCGTTCTAGAGGCAAGTATTTTATTTCTTACCTCCTAGGTTTCTGTAATAATTGTGTTTTATATATATTTATACTCTTAATTAAAGCCAACATTTTGAAACTATCATAGCTACCAGTCTTTATCAGCTTTTGTCTACGATCTTTTTTAGTAATATGAAATAATTAAACAGATCTATATTAATTTCCATTTGTCTAATATCAGGGTGGTTATAATCTGACCTCCATCTCAGAATCCATGTCTATGTGTACTCGCACACTTCTCGGAGATCCCCCTCCTCACTTGACTGACTTGCATCCTCCCCGTCCATCAGCACTGCGTGCAATCTCCAATGTCCTCGGTGTCCATCAAAAATACTGGCGCAGCCTCAGATTACAAGGTGAGAAAATGGGGAAGTAATGGGTTGGGAAATGCTTCACTAGAAGCAGTTATCTTTATTATTTTAAATTCTGTTTTTTGTTTAAAACAATTGTACCCAGATACAGATGCACAGGAATAATGGAAGAGTAATTGCCAGTATGTAAAATCATCTGGGACGGATATTAAGCATATAAAAGAAAAGAAATAAAATCAATTGATTTAATGTGAGTCATTACTGCATACACGCAGAATACAGAGGTAAACATACATTAGCAATGATATTTGCAGTGTTTGGGGACAGTTTCTCTTCCCATACGTAACGTTTTTTTCTATATGGGATGATTTGATTAATTAATAGTTTCCACAGAGATACAGTGGGAAAACAGATTCATCCATTTAATGGCAATGGCTTTATGTGCGGTTCCCTGAAAAATATTCTAGAGTATTGTGGCCAGCACTCTTCATCTAGTATATCAAATAGACAAACTTCAGGTGTGCAGGGGGGAGAGTGTTACAGTAGATTAGCAAGAAGGGTGACTACCTACTTCCGAAATCCAGATATCACCTGACAACCACATATGAGGTGCGTAAAATCTGCTTGTGGTTGAGTACATTGTATGTAATGAGAGGTTGCCATATATCCCATTTTATGCATTAAAACAGGGTATAAGTAGGTTTAATAAATGGTATATAATTTAATCAGCTTGTTAACCACAGGTGATACTAACATTTAAGAGCAGCAAATGTCATCCCTGTCCTCTGTAGACATAGTTGGCATAAGGGTTTGCCATGTAGCTATAAAGGCCAAATCCATGAAAATAAAAAAAATGTGCAGCAGCCCACCCCCCTCAGCCCCTTATTAATACTTACCCGAGCCCATCTTTATCCAGCGATGTTGCAGGAGTGTCTCAGCTGCCCGGGACTCCCCTCCTTGTTGGCTAAGACAGCAGCATGGCATGATTGGCTCCTGCTGCTGTCAATCAAAGTCAGTCAGTCAATCAGGAGAGAGAGGGGGCAGGGCCGGATCATGGCTGCATGTCTGAATGGACACAGGGAGCTGTGACTCAGCTCGGGTGCCCCCACAGCAAGCTTCTTGCTGTGGGGGCACTCAATAGAAGGGAGGGGCCAGGAGCACAGAAGAAGGACCCGAGAAGAGGAGGATCCGGGTCACTCTGTTAAAAAAAACACTGCACAGGGCAGGTAAATATAACATGTTTCTTATTTAAAAAAAAAAAACTTTAAGGATAAAATACTTACCTTAATCCTCGCTCCAGCAATGTCCCCTCCATGCTGCGGCCAGTCCCCCGCAGCTCCTTTGTGAGCTGCAGCCACTCCAGCCTCCAAAACATTCAATACAGGGTTAATGTCCCTATATTGTATGTGATGGCTCTGCCCACAGACTGGAGGTAGAATGAGGAGGAGAGTGTGGAAGCGGTGTATAAGGTAAGTGATACCACCTATTCTGAAATCCCCTATATACAGCAAGCAAATAATTATTCAAGGTTTTTTTTTTTTTTTTTTTATTGGGCTTTAACAGCCAGTGACATTTTTCAAAAAAAGTGGCACCCACCCTAACCTATAACTAGCCTTTGCAGCAAGGTGCACATGGAAGGGAAACACACATCAAACAAAAAAAGATTTCCCAGTTCTCTTACCAGCCAGCCTGAAAAACAACCAAATTGACACCGTCTAACAATTCACGTTAATAACAGAGGGTTTTGTTTGCACACATCTGCAAATATGTGCATAAGCCGTAGTGCCTACGTCAAGGCTCCTCTGTGTACTGTGGTTTTTACTCTATCATTTTCAGAGTCTCCCAAGTTGGAGCACATATACAATGGATAGGTTAAGGGCAGGTTTGCCTAGAGGGAGCCCATCCTTCCCTAAAAGGCAAAGGGATGCACTGGACACCCAGCAAAAGCGCAATGGCAGCTGAAGGCATCCAGTGCATCCCCGAATCCAGTTCAACCAACTGTACAAAAAAGTGGCAGCCACCCCGAGCTATAACTGGCCTTTGCAGTAATGTGCACACGGAAGGGCAATGTACATCAAACAACTTGGGACCTTATGATTTTAGGACTCGGTGGTTAGTTACCAATTGGCTTGTTACAATCTCTAAACTGTGTCTAAAAACTATGGCAAAGGCATGGCATTTACTTATATTTGCATTTTTCTAAACAGTTGAGCCCCCTCCACCCTCTGAGGTATCAAATGAGGTGCGTTGGACACCGCAGAAGCAGCAGCCAAGCAAAGTCATGCCTATGGTTGAGTCTTCATCCTCCCCGCAACTGACGACCATTTCCCCTGGAAAGAATATTGTAGAAACACAGTGTCCCCAGGAATTTGATTTGACTGTCTCCAAAGCTGATGATGATAGTCTGAACGACAGGTCTGTAATTGTGGAGGTGAAAAGTCAGCTGTCTATAGCCTTCAGGAATGAGTCCAATGACAGTGTTTCCAGCATAGAAAGTCATTCTGTAACATATACTACAGAAGAAAGTATGGAAACACCATCGTCAGAGAACGGTCAGACCTTGGATAGTGTTGGGGAGCCCTCACCTCAAAAAAGTACTGAAATGGCTAAACACGAACTCAAAGAGAGCTCAGTAAATATGGATGAAGTCTCCAATTCTCTTTTATCCAACTTAGCCATAGAGAAGAAAGAAGAGTTGGTGGTTGAGGTGCAGGTTCCTGGCCAAGATTCAGTGCACATAGGTTCTAATGAAGGCGAGTCGCTGGGAACAGTCATTGAAGTCCAGGTTTTAGAAAGAACGCCAGATATTTTGATGTCTGATGACCGGACAGAGAGCTCTGTGGAGGAACTTCTTAGAGACTTGAAGCTGGATGATATTAAAAACACAACTCCCAGTATTAGTGATGGTGACGGTGAACCTGCTGGTGGGGCTAGAAAGAAGATATTTCCTCTAGTGCAGCAAGTGGCTGATAGTTCAGAGGAAACTTCTGTGAGTGTTATAACTGAACACAGCTCTTGTTCTGTGTATTCATATTTTATCAATGTCTCATTTCTCTTTCTTTCAGCGGTTTCTTTTTTCACCCTTTTCCCTCGCCTTTATAATTTCTCACTCATCTTCAATCTTCCTTACTTTCTGTCTTGCTCTTTTTTCCCCTCTCTCTTTACCTTCTTTTCTCTGGCTTTCCTCTCACTCGCCCCTCTTTCTCACCACTTGCACTCATGTCTTTCCTCTCTCTCACTCCTCCTCTCTCTCACTCCTCGCACCCATGCCTTACCTCTCACTCACCCCTCTCTCTTACTCCTCGCACTCATGCCTTTCTTCATTCACTCCTCTCTCACTCCTTGCCTCACTCACTCTTCCCCCAATTCCTCATTCCCTACGTCTCTCTCTCTCCTCCCCTCACTCTCTCCCTCCTCTCTTTTACTTCTCCACTTACTCCCCTCCACACTCACTCCTCCATTCACACTGTCTCTCTCTTTTTGTTCTCTGTTTCTGTAGTCTCAAGATACTCACCTGGAGGAGAATCTACTCTCCAAAGCTGCTGGTGATTGCTCAGCCTCATGTCACCAACTAGACGTGGAGCCTTCACTGAAATACTCTGTAAGTTCTGACTTTTTTATTGCCTGTTAGCAGCCATTTTACACTGTTTCTCAGAAATCTAACCAAATTATGCGAATGTCACCATAAAAATTCACTAACTGTTTCCATGGATTAAGGGTGTGGTTTCTGTCTCTTCCACTTTACTCAACTAGAAAAGGGCGTTATGTGACCCGTGACTGGCAATGCACAGATCACACTTCCAGCACAGCATAGGCTGTAATCTGAAGGAGCTAAGGCTAGGAAACTCACAGCATGTGGATGATTCATTGGATCACTAGAGTGTGAAAGCAAAGGTGCAGCTGACACACTTTCACTTTCTAAAAACCTGTTGTGTTTCCTTCATTAAAGCGGAGTTCCTCCCAAAAGTGTAACTTCCGCTTATCTGTCAAAGCCCCCCCCCCCCCCCCCACTGGTGTCACATTTGGCACCTTTCGGGGGGGGGGGGGGGGGGCGGAAGCGTGTACCTGGTTTGGACAGGTACCTAGCCTCATTCCGCCGGTCTATGGAGAGGATGGGGACCTCTAGCAGCCTGACCCCCCTGGGTATGAAGGAGAGCGGATGCCGGAGCAACCCCCGCGCGTAAGGGAGAAAGCTAGGCAGGTCTGCAGAAAAAAAAACTGAAAATCGAACAGGTATGCCTTCAACTCTCCCCACCTGGAGAAAGCGCAGCACCCCCTGGTTTACTGCAGCGCTTCCACCATGGCCGGAGGAAACACTACAACTGAGGCCATGGTGGAAGTATCTGGTCTTTAAAGAGAACTGCAGTGTTTCCTGGGAAAGTGGGTGGAGCTGCGCTCTCTCCAGGTGCTCTTCCTTCCCCACTGCTGGGTTCCCTTACCAACAATGGCAGCGGCAGCATCTGAAAGCCGATGGAAACTTTGGCTACAGTGCCGACATCGATGGATTCCAGGACAGGTAAGTGTCCTAATATTAAAAGTCAGCAGCTATAGTATATGTATCTGATGACTTTTAATTTTTTGAGGGGGAGTCCGGAACACTGCTTTAAACCTACTGAACATAGTTTCCTAAAATAAATTGATATTTAAATGGTGAATTGCTTAGGTAGCATACAGTAACATTAACTGTGCCTAAGTAGTACCTTGAAAATGTTACCTTTTTGTCTGGAATTTCTCTTGAAATATAGAAGTGCACTTCCTAGTGTGTGAGGGTGCCTAGGCACTCCTGTACCTACTTCTTCATAGCTTTATAGGTGTATATCTGCCGTGTGAGATCTAAGACACTCACTGGCCTCTCACTGCTAGTCTTAGAAGATTCAGAGTGAGATTTGGTGATGTCACTGTTATAATGCTCACTGTTCTTGCTGGAGGCTGTGACACAAAGGGACAAAAACCTCTACAAAGATGCCTTCCTCCACACAGCAAGTGCAACAAGGTATGGTAAAGTAGTAATGGGGAAAGAGCAGCTGCAGAGAGATCACCGACAATACTGCTGATTAGTATTAGTGATTTGCCCTCTGTCTTCTTTCTTTATCATACATTATGGAACACAGAGTGAGGCTATTATTCCTTACTTACTGGGTTATACTTCATCTCCAAGTGAATGGACACTGGTAAACCAAAGGTCTTTAGACAGGAAGTGATCCCCTATATAAGCCCTCCCATACAGGGAGTACTTCAGTTTTTTACCAGTGTCTGCAAGGTGGATGGGCACGTCTTGAAGTCCTAGCACTGTTCTAAAATTAATCAAGCGATTGACCTATCAGATCCATTTGAAACAATTTGAAACAAGCTTATATGCTAAGATAAATGGTACCCGAGCCTCGCAAAAAGAAGACACAAGGGCCCCAGCAAGGTTTTGCCTGTAATGCGACCTCTGGGCACTGCACCCTGCGTAGTGGAATCCTGGACAGCACAGAGCTAAGGCATGGCTGCAGGGTGCTGTACAGGTCCAAGGGAGTGGACCATAAAACATGAAGAGGGTACCCAGTTCTTGAAGGTCCTCAAGTGACAGGAACCCGACATGATGGGTCAAGATTAGGCTCTTAGTTTCTAAGGTTGCCCTGCACCTGGACGGGTAAGTGAAATCCCCCCTTATTTACTTATTGTGGGGTGCCTCATGTGTTTATCAATCTGTCAATCTAACTAAGGCTGGACACCTTTGTAGCAGTGACAGGAGGGGGGAGTTTGGGCTAGCTGCTGGTGTTTGAATTGGAGTACCCTTTTCCTGTTGTCTTTTGCTGTTTTACCATATGAAGTGTCTGCGCACAGAGGTGCGCCATTGCGCAGCTTGGTTCGCCATGGCGCACATTCCTCACCAGAGTGCATGATTGTTCGTGGCTACTGGGCGGCCATGGTGCACGTGGCTTGCCACGCAGTATGTTGTGTGTACACTGGGCCGCGCTTGCGCCGTAGCTCTAAGAGCACGCATGCGCACAGCATCCCAGCACACAGCCATCTTATTTAAACAGCTGACATGTGGCGCTTCCAGGGGACAGCTGTGGGACACAGAGTAGGCTCTGTATCATTTACTTTATAGCAACTCATTCCTCCTTACCTGGGTCACGTGAGTCACCAGGTGTTGGTTGGCAGGCTAAAATGCTTAGCAAGATTGTTGCATAGGGGCTTGGTGGGCCCTATTAAATAGTCTCCCTTCTGGGGTAAAATACTAAACCCAGGTACTCCCTTTTTGTGGCTTGTAATGTCTTAAAAAAAGAGCAGCGGGGTTAACACTACAGGTAAGCCTAGTCGTAACCCTAGTGTTGTATCCCCTGAGAGACCAGAGACTTACAGGCAATCTGAGCCGCTGCGCCTGTCTGCTTTTGTGCCTACAGTCAATGCTGCTGCTTTACCCTTTATCACCAGGAATGAACTGTCCTCAGCCCTATCTTGGTTAGAGCACAGGATTGCTGGTATGATTGCCTCCATCTTTAGGGTGGCAAGAAGCATGGCAGATCCCCACCCTGAGCCTCTTAATTTGGAGCAGGAATGGGTTGAGGAAGGGGAAGAGCTAGATGCTAAGGATTTAGGAGATAGCCTGGCAGATGAGTCTGCTTCTGAGGAATCTGGGCCAAAAGATGTTTAGTTGGTATCAGCCTTGGTATCAGCAGAGGCTTTTGATCCAGACTCTTACCGAGATGGTTCGTTCTGCTTTTAAGTTACCTCCTGCAGAGGTTTCTGGGCCTCCTTTGTCCTCTTTGGGGTCCCTGAAGCCTCCTCAGGCTGCACAGGCTTTCCCCTTGCACCCGCTGTTGGAAAAGGCGGTGTATGCTGATTGGCAACCTCCTGACAGGTTTTTTGTTCCTTCTAAGAGGTTTCCCCTTTTATATCACACTGAGGAAAAGTTTGTTAAGAAATGGAGCACGCTAGCCCCTTCCATAAACCAATACTTAACTTGTCCAGTGGATAACACACAGGGCTTGAAAGACCCTGTTGACAAGAAACTGGAGTCATTATTAAAGACTTCCTTTTCTTTGACTAGTTCAGCTATTCAGCCAGCTGTCGCAGCAATTGGAGTCTGTCAGTCCCTAAAGGATCAGGTCAGATGGCCTGACAGGCCTAACTCGGAGGACGATATTGCTGAAAACAGGGCAGATATTCTTCAAGTGCTGTGTTTTGCTGTTGATGCCTTAAAGGATTCTATAGCAGGTTTCTCATTTGGCTCTCCTGTCTGTACACATGCACAGACTTGTGTGGCTTAGGAACTGGTCAGTTGAGATTCCCTGTATGGGGTTATTGGCATGGTTCCCCTTCCATTAAGAACGTTTGTTTGGTGATGATCTGGACAAGTACAACCAAAAGATTTCCAAAGGAAGGAGTTCTTTATCTCTTGTAAAGAGAAGGACCAGGCATCCCTCATTTAAAACCTCTGGGACGTCCTCAGGTATTTCAGCGCCAAGGCAGTCCTGCCGCCAACAGGGCGCTAGAGCCAGGGGCAAGCTACAGGGCTAGGGCCCGAAAAAACCCTGGGTCTAGAACTCTTCTAAACCCGGCACCAAGCCGGGTTTAGTGCATCAGGGAGTGATCATACAGGTTCCGGTGTCTGAAAGAAGCACAGGGTTTTATTCAAACCTGTTCACGGTTCTAAAGCCAAACGGAGACATAAGGCCAATCTTGGATTTAAGATCCCTGAACCAACATCTGTTAATCCAATCCTTCAGGATGGAGTCAGTCCGCTCGGTAGTTGCCTCGCTCCAGATGGGAGACTTCTTAGCCTCCATCGTATTTACACGTACCTATCTTTCAGCCTCATCAGAGGTTCCTGCGATTTGCCGTAGAGGAAGGTCATTTCCAGTTTGTGGCACTGCCCTTCGGGCTTACCACAGCACCTCAGGTGTTTACAAAGATCCTAGCTCCTGTACTGGGTCTTTTAAGGGTCCAAGGGATCTTGGTGCTTGGATACTTGGACGACCTCCTGCTCAGAGATCACTCATTACAGGCCCTGGAACATAGTGTAGCCTGCACAGTGCAGTATTTAGAAAACTTTGGGTCAAAAAATACCGAAAATTCAGCCTTAAGACCAGCTCAGAGTCTCAAGTATCTAGGTCTGATCCTGGATACGGTCCAGGCAAAGGTATTTCTGCCACCCGTAAAGATCTGTGCCCTGAAGGATCAGGTGCATCAGGTAAGGGGCATCAGGCAACCCTCCATTCGGCTCTATTTGAGTCTTCTGCGAAGGACGGTGTCCTCCTTTGAGGCAATTCTCTACGCTCAATTCCATTCCAGGCCTATACAACAAAACATCTTGTCAGCTTGAAACAGGAGAGCCTTCATATATAGCCTTTTAGCCTTCATATCTCAGTCCTTTTCAAAGAGACTTAAAGCGGGACTGTACCTGAGAATTTTTTTTTTAAAAGCCAGCAGCTACCAATACTGCAGCTGCTGACTTTTAATAAATGGACACTTACCTGTCACAGGTTCCAGCGATGTCGGCAGCAGAGGCCGATCAATCGCTCGGCTCTCTGCTGCTGCTAGCGCCATTTTGGTTGAGGGAATCAGGAAGTGTAGCGTTGTGGCTTCACTTCCCGGTTCCCTACTGCGCACGCGCGAGTCGCGCAATGAGAATTGTCCGCGCTGTCTGCTGGGACCCGTGTGTGTCACGGCAGACAGCGCGCCGGGACAGGAAGTGGCGTAAACTCCTGTGGGAGTTAATGCCCGGAAGTGGGTGTAAATACCTGTCTAAGACAGGTATCTGCACCCCCCCCCCCCCTGAAAGGTGCCAAATGTGACACGGGGGGGGGGGGGGGGTTCCGATGAGCAGAAGTTCCACTTTAGGTTGGAATCCCGCTTTAAGTTTGGCTTTGATGTAAATAATCATATCCATCCATACTAATTTACAAACTTTGTTTTTCTATATAGTTTGGTAAAGTATCCCTATCCCTATCGGAGGAATATGCAGTCTGTCACTATGGTCTCCTTCAAATGCTTGTTGCCTGGCATTGCATAGACCTCAAACAGCATGTAACAAAAGTCAGGGAAAAGCCAGACCTCTTTTTTTTTTAAATCAGAAAAAAAGTTTATTGAAAAACTAAACAAGAAAAAACATACAATATAGCATACAGATACATCCAAAGTTCACCAGCGGAATACAGTACATCATGTCAAATTAAATAAATGGGATAAACATGACCAAAATTAACAATAGTGCAATGTCATGTCTAACTGGCAAAGTGCCAAATACTTTACATTACTCACATATGAATTGACTTAGACACGAGAGGTACTTCCTGCGGGGTATTCAAAGTGCTACTCGGAAAATTGTAGAGGAGACTCGCACAACCTGAATTACATTTATTTTTACGTAGACAATGTAGGAAATGAAATCATGTGTGCATCCTTCAGACCCGAGTACACATGAACCAAGAATGCGTAGAAAACCAAAGAAAACAGAAAGAAAAAAACTAAAAAATAGAGATCTAAACTTTTTTTCTTTTGAAATAATGCAAGGATTCAGTCCTCTTCTAGTATCTTATACTTGTGTATGCTTTCACCATGAGACATCCTGTCAGGACCTGTGCTTCTGACACATTCTAGATCCGCCAGTCATTTACTTATAATATACCAGATTACATTTGTAGTAACCTATCAGTTATTAATTGGGCCGGTGCTAACCCAGGAACGTCTAGCCAGTTTTGCCATAAATTGTAGAATTTTTTGGGTGCATTCCTATGCTGATAAGTGAGCTTTTCTCGGATTAACATGCTATTTACCATGTCCACCCAACCTTTTCCTGTAGGAACTCTAGGGGTTATCCAGAATCTTGCAATCGCCTTTCGTGCTAGGTATAATAAACGCAATACTGCCGTATGTCCACCAGGTGAGAGAGATGGTATTTCCAACGCTCCAAGGAGACAAACTATCGGATCATTTAATACTGGGAGTTGGAACACCTGTGAGATGGTTGTTAAGACAAATTTCCAATACCGGAATAATTTCGGGCATTTCCACATCATATGTAATAGGTCTCCCTCCTCTCTAGTACACTTCGGACACAGTGGAAAGTCCCTAAGGCCCCATTTATGTAACCTGGCTGGAGTCCTATAGACCCTATGTAGTAAAAACAGGTGAGATAATCTGTGGGAGGCAGAGACCGATACCAATGGAGCCGAAGTTAAACACAGCTCCCATTGCTCTCCGTCTAGAGGACCCAAATTTTTGGGATTTATTGTGTGATGTGTTGAGCAGCCTCACGTACACTCTGGAAATCATGCCCTTCCTGTCGCCCGCTGACAGCACATCACTCATCAGCCAGACCTCTTTAAAACCCTTTCATGACTAAGCCTATTTTTAACATTTGGTGTTTACAAGTTAAAATCCGTATTTTTTGCTAGAAAATTACTTAGAGCCCCCAAACATTATATATATTTTTTATCAGAGAATCTAGAGAATAAAATGGCGATTTTTGCAATATTTTATGTCACACAGTATTTGTGCAGCGGTGTTTTAAACGCAACTTTTTGGGAAAAGGGACACTTTCATGAATTAAAAAAAATAAGGAAACAGTAAAGTTAGCCCAATTTTGTTTGTATAATGTGAAAGATGATGTTACGCCGAGTAAATAGATACCAAACATGTCATGCTTTATAATTGCACGCATTCGTGGAATGGCAACAAACTACGGTACCTAAAAATCTCCATAGGCGATGCTTAAAATGTTTTTTAAGGTTACCAGATTAGAGTTACAGAGGAGGTCTAGTGCAAGAATTATTGCTCTCACTCTGACGATCGCAGCGATACCTCACATGTGTGATTAGAACACCTTTTACATATGCGGGTGTGACTTCCGTATGCGTTTTCTTTGCTGCGTGAGCTCGTAGGGATGGGGGCACTTTAAAAATAAAATAAAAAATTCTTATTTATTTTATTTATTTTTATATTATTAAATTGTGTTTAAAAAAAAAAATCTATGCATTTTGATCACTTTTATTGCTGTCACAAGGAATGTAAACATCACTTGTGACAGTAATAGGTGGTGACAGGTACTCTTTATGGAGGGCTCGGGGGTCTAAAAGACCTCCAATCCCTCTCTTGTGCTTTAAAGTATTCAGATCGCCATGAATACCGTATATTTTTTTTAACCAGCGCCATTGGCAGCCGAGTAAACAGGAAGTGGCGTTGTGACGTTGCTTCCGTGTTTACAATCAGGAGACTGTCACAAAGCCGTTTCCGGCTTCGTGCCAATCTGTCCCTAGCCGCCAGAAGTGGCGGATCGTGGATCTGGTCTCCTGGTGGGACGGGAGGCCCGGTCAGAGCTTATCCGGGATAACAATCGAGCGGCTTATTAGCCACATCGGTTGTTATCCCTGGAAAGCCGATAGTCTGCTATAAAAAACTGTACCATCCCGGTATAACCCCGAAAGCCGAGTATCTGCGTACGCTTGGCCCGAAGTGGTTATATCTATACTTGTTCAGGGGCATTCATTCAGAATGTAATCACTCCAAAGTAATAATTATATCAATGAGGATGTTATCCCCTAAATGGACTTTTAAGGCACTCAAATAGTTTATAGACCTATTTTATAGTAAGGGGAACCCTGAAGAAGGAGACATAGATACTCTGAAACGCGTCGGGTGAACTACAAGAAACTTACTGTCAATCATTGTGGGGATTTTGTACTTTGTACACAATAACTGTTATCATTCTAATATATTTTATCTTTATAAAATATGTATTTTCTATAAACTGAGTGCCTTAAAAGTCCATTTAGGGGATACCCTTTTGTTGTTTAATGCCAAAGTATGACAACCAGGCATTTTCAGGAGGAGTGGATAGCAATGGAATCCTACGTGTATCCTAATTGAATGAGCTTTATATTTAGTAACATTCTGTTCCCTCCCAGCAATCAACTATCAATTGCACACACTGTGGCGCAATGCATAAGCAAGCCCCCATAGTCAGACATGGCCTTGATTTTAAGACAGCTGCTGGGAACTTATTAGTAAACTTCAGTGCAATTGCAATAAAAACGCACAAGTTCCTGAGGATTTAATTTTGCTGAAAGTTTTCTTTATGCTTCATGTAACTTGGCTATTAACAATTAGCATTGTTCTTTTGTCTCACTTTCCATTTCTCGTTTCCAGGGGGAGATATTTACAGTGATGCCACTGTCCTGGTGTCCTCATCTGGAGTCAGTGTGTGAGCTGCCCCCTTGTGGGCTGGAGGTGACACAGCCGTGTGCTGCTTGTGGTACAGACATAGAGAACTGGGTGTGCCTGACATGTTATGTGGTGAGGAAGGTTTCCATCTCTGAGGATAAATGGTGGATATCTCATGCTGTAAAGTGACGGTTAATTTCTGTCTTTCAGGTTTTGTGTGGGAGGTATGTCTCTCAGCACATGATATCTCATGGAGTTTCGTCTGGTCACAATCTTGTACTCAGCTTCTCTGACTTGTCTGTCTGGTGTTATGGCTGTGACTCCTATATCCATAATGAGGTAAAGAGGTCATATAAGAGAAAATACTGTTGATATGTCTGCCAGCATTTACAAATGCCCCAAAAGGAACATACAATTTCTTTCTATGTTTTCTTTGTTATGTTAAAAACAAAAAAGTACAGCTTTTTTTAAAATATTTTTACGTGTCAGGTAACTTAAGCATTGCACATGAAAATTTTGTATTTACAGTGCCTTGAAAAAGTATTCATACCCCTTGAAATTTTCCAAATTTTTTCATGTTACAACCAACGTGTCAGATGAAACCAAAATTGAACTTTTTGGCCTAAAAGCAAAGCGCTATGTGTGGTGGAAAACTAACACTGCACATCACCTTGAGCCCACCGTGAAACATAGTGGTGGCAGCATCATGTTGTGGGGATGCTTTTCTTTGGCAGGGACAGGGAAGCTGGTCAGAGTTGATGGGAAGATGGATGGAAATACAGGGCAATCTTATAAGAAAAAAAATATATATATTTTTTCAAGTCACTTCAAGAATTTTGTTTAAAGACACTTTAAAACTTTATTTGCTTCAGGATTTTTCATTCACTTTTTTGTCACTTTTTGAAACATTATCACTACAAGTAACAGTTTATGGACTTTTGTTTGGATTTGTTTTCCTTTTTTGGACACCTGCAAAAAATATATAATCACACTTCACTTTAATTTTTCACTTTATGTATATAGGTGATTAATTGTGTTGTTGTTTTTTTTTTTTTTTTTTTTTTAGCACTGTTTATACATATTTTTCAGTATTGTTTACACAGGTTAAATATTTAGTTTATTCACAGACACTGTGATTATTAGCGCTACTGTTTTATTCATTTAAAATCACTTTACAATCTTATAAGAAAACCCGTTAGAGTCTGCAAAAGACTTGAGACTGGGGCGGAGGTTCACCTTCCAGCAGGACAACGACCCTAAACATACAGCCAGAGCTACAATGGAATGGTTTAGATCAAAGCATAATGTGTTACAATGGCCCAGTCAAAGTCCAGACCTAAATCCAATTAAGAATCTGTGGCAAGACTTGAAAATTGCTGTTTACAGACGCTCTCTATCCAATCTGACAGAGCTTGAGCTATTTTTCAACGTAGAATGGGCAAACATTTTACTCTCTAGATGTGCCAAGCTGGTAAAGGCATCCCCAAAAAGACTTGCAACTATAAATGCAATGAAAGGTGGTTCTACAAAGTATTGATTCAGGGGGGCTGAATACAAATGCACGCAGCACTTCAGATATTTATTTGTAAAAAAAATGAATTGAATGAAAATGAAATACATTTACGTTTTTGGTTATAACATGACAAAATGTGGAAAATTTCAAGGTGTGTGAATACTTTTTCAAGGCACTGTATATATTTAGAATGAATATGGAGCTCAGTTGTTTTTTTCACGTTTACCTGGTTCCTCTTAGCTGTTGTGTTGACAAAGCATGTTTTTATAGTGCTCAGTAACTGAAATTCTAATTTACATTCAGAATTCAATGTGTAAGGTCTGACTCTTCCCATCTCCTTCTCTCCCTCCCTGATTGGTATGTTATAAAGAGAGAGAGTCAGAAGTCAAAAAGCTTTTGCTAAAAAAAAAATAAACTTTGTGGCACTAGCATCATGATTGTGCTTTTATTGATAAAGGTGCAAAAAGGGAGAAAGGCTGGTGCCATTGAGGTCAGCTAAAACATTGTTTTATTTATACAAATGATGGCTGAAACGCTTTGGCTTTTTTGACTATTGTTTACCTGTATTAAAAAAAATATGTTTTAGCAGACCTCCATGGCACTAGCCTATCTCCCTTTTTGCATGGATTGTACATGGAGGTTTGCACATGGAGACTTCCCAGTGCCATGTTCTTGAGGCTCATCAGACATTACACAGGACGCAATGGCTTGGATGCACCTGTTCCTGTACTGATAAAGGGCCTGTATATATTTTTTTATTTTGATGGTGCTACTGTTGGCCATGAACCCATATTACAACATGGCCTATAATCCTTTCTCTCATATGTGTACTTTGTCTCTCTCTTGCAGGTCTTGATTCCAGCAAAACAGTCAGCCTACTACAGTCGTGGCCAAAATTCAGTGCACATAGGTTCCAATAAAGGCGATTCACTGGGAACAGTCACTGAAGTCCAGGTTTTAGAAAGAACGCCAGATATTTTGATGTCTGATGACCGGAGAGAAAGCTCAGTGAATGAACTCCTTAGAGACTTGAAGCTGGAAGATCGTAAAAACACATCAACCACCAGCATTAGTGATGGTGACCATGAACCTGCTGGTGGGGCTAGAAAGAAGATATTTCCTCTAGTGCAGCAAGTGGCTGAAAGTTCAGTGGAAACTTCTGTGAGTGTTAATACTGAACACAGCTCGTGTTCTGTGTATTCATATTTTATCAATTGCTGTCTCAATACTCTTTCTTTCAGCTTTTTCTTATTTCACCCTTTTCCCTCTTTCTCTTCTTTATCATTTTATTACTCTCATTTTCTATCTTCCTTACTCTGTTTTACTCCTTTTTTTCCCCTATGTCTCTCTCCTCTCTCTTTACCTTCTTCTCTCTGGCTTTCCTCTCACTCACTCCTCAAATCACTCACATACTCCTCTCTCTCTTACTCCTCCTCTCCCTTCTCTCCTCTTGAACTCATGCCTTACCTCATTCACTCCTCCCCTTACTCATCCCTACTCTCTTTCACTCCTCCCTTCACTCACTCCTCTCCCTCACTCCACCCCTCACTCACTCCCTCTCCTCTCACTTTTCTGCTTACTCCCCTTACTCATCCCCACTTTCTCACTCCCCGCTTCACTCACTCCCATCTGTCACTCCTTCCTTCACTCACTCCTCTCCCTCACTCACTCCTTCCTCTCTCTTGCTTCTCCGCTTACTCCCCTTCCTCTCTCACTCCTCCCCTTTCTCATCCCTACTCTCTCTCACTCCCCTCTTCACTCACTACCATCTCACTTCTTAGTTCACACCCTCCTCTCTCTCACTTCTCCAGTTACTCTCCTCCTCTCTCAGTCCTTCATTCACACTTTCTCTCCCTTTGTCTTCTCTGTTTCTGTAGTCTCAAGATATTCACCTGGAGGAAAATCTACTCTCAGAAGCTGCTGGTGGTTGCTCAGCCTCATGTCACCAGCTAGACGTAAAGTCTTCACTGGAATACTCTGTAAGTTCTGACACTTTTATTGCCTGTTCGAAGCCATTTTGCTCAGTTTCTCAGAAACCTAACCAATTTTTGCAAATTTCTGGTTGATTGTACATGTTAATTGAAAGAGCTGGTCACATTGATCTCTATTCCATGGTCTTCAATGTGGGAGACGGACAGTCTGCTACTGGGGTCTCTTGCTATAGTCTGAAGGTGTTCTGTGTTTATACTTGCTGCATGATAAAGTGTATTGTACCTTCTGAGCTTGAAGTCGGCAAGTTTGACCTGGAATGAAACCTCTGAGTCATCCAGGTGGCTAATTAATGTAATGTTTATAGTATATATATCAGTTGCTGTAAATATGTTTCTGGTTACAGTTTGTATTGTTAGGGTAATATGATCAGGAGGGGATTTCCTTCTGTGGGATATAAAAGTATGTGTCTAAGTTTCAAATAAAGTGTTCCAGTTTCGTAAGTGGGCCAGTCTCGCCTGGTTCTTGGTTGCAATACGTGGCTGTAATATCCGATCTCTGGTGTTCAGACTGAAGGAGGCTGTATACTGACAGACGCACCAAAGCTGGGTGCTGGGAAGGTTCCGTGACAGTTGACCTGTGGACAGATTCTCCCACCTGAGCTGTGGATCTCTGCAGCTCCTCCAGAATTACCATGGGCCTCTTAGCTGCTTCTCTGATTAATGCTCTCTTTGCCTGACCTGTCAGTTTAGGTGGACGGTCATGTCTTTGTAGGTTTGCAATTGTGCCATACTCTTTCCATTTTTGAGTAATGGATTAAACAGTGCTCTGTGAGATGTTAAAAGCTTGGGATATTTTTTTATAACCTAACCCTGCTTTAAAATTCTCCACAACTTTGTCCGTGACCTGTCTGGTGTGTTCCCTGGCCCTTATGATGCTGTTTGTTTACTAAGGTTCTCTAACAAACCTCTGAGGGCTTCACAGAACGGCTGTAGTTATACTAAGATTAAATTACATACAGGTGGGCTCTACTAATTAGGTGACTTCTGAAGGTAATTGGTTCCACTAGATTTTAGTTATCAGAGTAAAGGGGGGCTGAATACAAATGCACACCACACTTTTCAGATATTTATTTGTAAAAAAAATGTGGAAAACCATTTATCATTTTCCTTCCACTTCACAATTATTTGCTACTTGTTGGTCTATCACATAAAATCCCAATAAAATACATATTTATGTTTTTGGTTGTAACATGACAAAATGTGGAAAATTTCAAGGGATATGAATACTTTATTAAGGCACTGTAGATGCTTAAAATATATTAATATTCAAAAAGAGGATTTGCTTAGGTAACATTCAGTAACATTAATTGTGCCCAAACAGTACCTTCAAAAATGTACCCTTTGTCTGGAATTCCTCCTGAAATATAGAAGTATACTTCCTGTTATGTGAGAGTGCCTAGGCATTCCTGTACCCACTTCCTCATAGCTTTATAGCTGTATATCTGCAGTGTGAGATCTAAGACACTCACTGGCCTCTCACTGCTAGTCTTAAGAGATTCAGAGTGAGAATTGGTGATGCCACTATTATACCTCTCACCTTTTCCTTTGCTGGAGGTTGTGACACAAAGGGCCAAAAACCTTCCTCTACCAAGATGCCTTCCTCCACACAGTGAGTGCAAGGCACGGGACCATAGTAATGAGGAAAGAGCAACTGCAGAGAGATCAGGACAATACTGCTGACTAGTACTATAGTACTTTGTCCTCAGCCTTCTTTTTTGGAGGGCACCGTTTTCAGAGTTTAGTTCCTCTTTAGTGATTGTAAGGGTTTTTTTTTTTTTTTTTTTTTAAATAACAAACATATCATACTTGCCTCCACTGTGCAGCTCATTTTGCAGAGTGGCCTTAAACCTGCTCTTCTGGGGTCCCCCGGTGGCGCTCGCGGCTCCTCAACACAGATAACACATATATCAGATAACCCCCCGGGAGAAGACGGGGGATTACCTTGTGGGCGCACTCCCGAGTCCAGCATTCAGCGTCCATAGAGGCCGAATGCAGGACCCGTCACCCGCGTCATTGGATTTGATTGACAGTAGTGGGAGCCAATGGCTGCGCTGCTATCAATCTATCCAATCAAGAGCAGAGAACCCCAGGCAGAGAGACAGCGCATACATGTGGGTGAAGTTCCAGGGCTCAAGTAAGTAAAACGGGGGGGGGGGGGGGGCTGATCACTGCCTCCTATGACACGTAGGTTTACAACCCCTTTAAAAGGACATGGTAAAAGGACAATGTCACTCTTTCTTGTGTGATTATTATCTGGGACATGTTCTGGTTCTTGTATCTATATTTGACCTATTCTTAAGCTGATCCCTCCATGGGATTTTGACGCCTTGTCCGTAGACTTTGCCGAAGCTCCCCACCTCACCTCCCCCCTCCCCTCCCCTCCCCTCCCCTCCTCCCCTCCCCTCCCCTCCCCTCCCCCTCCTCACCCTCCCCTCCCCTCCCCTCCCCTCCTCCCTTACTCTTTACTCCTTTCCTTCTTTTATCTTTTCTTTTTACTCCCTTCCCAGACACCTAGAACAGTGGTTCTCAACTCCTGTCCTCAGGACCCACTAACAGGCCAGATTTTAAGTATTACCTTGTGGAGATGCAGACTAGAATACTGCAATCACTGAGCAGCAAATTATATCACCTGTGATGTATTCCGGAGGACAGGATTTGAGAACCACTGAGTTAGGGTGTCGTCCTTTTTCTCCATTACACAGAAAAAGCCACTCGGTATGTGTTGATCACTTGGGGCAGCTACTGTGAGGATAAAGCTAAGGGCCTTGTATCGTGTAACGTCCAAGTTTTTCTCCCCACCTAACAGTGGTTTGGTACCTGCTCGATAGTGTTTTTTTCTTTTCGGTATGTTCATGTCAACTAAGTTTCTCTGTTTGTCTTCTACCACACTACAGGATATAATACAGGATTTATTTTTTGTAGAGGCTACAGCCCATGGATTTCAGATGCTTTATATTGCTGTGCTAAAACCTTGTCTGTTATTTTGTTGATATCCATTGATTCTCTGTTGTGGTTGTGTTAATGTCTATTAATGGATTTCATCAACTATGGTATGTCATGTCATACTGTTATGTTCTACTGCATACCTTAAATAAAGAATGTAAAGGCCAGTTGAAGTCTACACTTCAATGCAGTGGACCGGTAATTGCTGCAAGTCTTACGGTTGGTATATGTGTTAAAGAAGGAAGAAGATTCAGAGGCCATAGAACAGGCTGCCCCCCTAATACGTACTCTGCAGCTGAAGACCACTGCAATGGTACGACTTGCAGCACTTGCCATTTCAACTCTAATGTCCTTTTCAAAGAGACTTCAGTTGGGCTTTTATGTAAATAATCATATCCATCCATACTGTTTTCCAAAATGTGTTTTTCTATATAGTTTGGTAAGGTATCTCTATCATTAGAGGACGATGCAGTCTGTCATTATGGTCTCCTTCAAATGCTTGTTGCCTGGCTGTGCATAGACCTCAAACTGCATGGAACAAAAGTCAGGGAGTAATAACGCCAAAGTATGACAACCAGGCATATAGAATTTTCAGGAGTGGATAGCAATGGCATCCTACTATATTTAGTAACATTCTGTTCCCTCCCAGCAAATAAACTGTCAATTGCACACACTGTGGTGCAATGCATGAGCAAGCCCCCATAGTAAGCAAATACCTTGATTTTAAGACCCAGCTGCTGGAATCTGATTAGTAACATTCAGTGCAATTGCAATAAAAATGCACAAGTTCCTGAGGATTTAATCTTGCCAAAAGTTTTCTTTATGCTTCATGTAACTTGGCTATTTACATTAAGCATTTTTCTTTTGTCTCACTTTCCATTTCTCGTTTTCAGGGGGAGATGTTTACAGTGATGCCACTGTCCTGGTGTCCTCATCTGGAGTCAGTGTGTGAGCTGCCCCCTTGTGGGCTGGAGGTGACACAGCCGTGTGCTGCTTGTGGTACAGACATAGAGAACTGGGTGTGCCTGACATGTTATGTGGTGAGGAAGGTTTCCATCTCTGAGGATAAATGGTGGATATCTCATGCTGTAAAGTGACGGTTAATTTCTGTTTTTCAGGTTTTGTGTGGGAGGTATGTCTCTCAGCACATGATATCTCATGGAGTTTCGTCTGGTCACAATCTTGTACTCAGCTTCTCTGACTTGTCTGTCTGGTGTTATGGCTGTGAATCCTATATACATAATGAGGTAAAGAGGTCATATAAGAGAATATACTGTTAATATGTCTGCCAGCATTTACAAATGCCCCAAAAGGAGCATACAATTTTTAATTTAATTATGTTAAAAATTAAAAAGTACAGTTTGTTTAAATATTTTTACATGTCAGGTAACTTAAGCTTTGCACGTGAACATTTTATAATTAGAAAGAACTCAGAGCTCAACTGTTTTTCCACATGTTTACCTGGTTCCTGGTTAGCCTGGTACACGTGGGCCGAATGTCGGGAGACGTTGGCCGGTTCAACAAAAGAAAAAAAAAAACAGCCGAAATTTGGCCCATGTGTATGTAGGTCTGTCGGGCGAGCAGGCTAGAACACCAGCTGCCAGTTGACTCCCGATCAGCGCTCTCAGCCAACAGCAGAGAGCGCTGACCAGAATGTTGTGGGTGGGCCGTCCCCCTGTCAGAACATAACAGCTCTGCCGGGGAAATCGCTGCACAAAATGCATTTACAATGCATGCAATGTAAATGCAGGAAGTTTAACCACTTAAAGTCTAAATTTTTTTCTGACACTTCTTTCTTAAAGCGGTTCTGCACCGGGGTTTTTTTTTTTTTTTTTTTTTTGGGGGAATATGCTAAGGGGTAATAGGGAAATTAGGGGACTCACCTGTTCCATCTTCATTCGTGATCGCTGCCGGTTTTCGTCCGATGAAGTTCTTTATCTTCTTCTTTTGTCCTGGGGGCCATCTTGCCTGTGGGCATGTGAAACCCCACAGGCACTTTAGATGGCCCAGCATGCACCGCCGTTACTCGCGCGTGCGCAGTAACGGCAGAATGCAGCTCACGTTCTCCGAAATCTCACGAGATGTCGGCACATCTGCCGAAATCTCGCGAGATTTCGGAAGATGTGCCTGAAATCTCGCGAGATTTCGGAAGATGCCCGCACAGGCTCCTGGGATCAATGACACCAGATCCCAGGAGACAGTGCGTCGTGACGAGGATCCCCGCACAGACCCTGCCCACCCCCGCAGAGACAGAGGACCGGAAGTCATCGATTACAAGGTAAGTGAAAAAAAAAAAAAAAAAAACACATTTCATTTAGTACTCTTTGCCTCATTTGGAAGGCAAAAAGATTTACTAAATAAAATGTGTGCAGAACCGCTTTAAGTTAAAATCAATATTTTTTGCTAGAAAATTACTTGGAACCCCCAAATACAAGACAGAGAGTCAAAAGGCAAAAGGCTTCTGCTAAAAAAAAGCTTTGTGGTACTAGCATCATGGTTAGGCCTGTACTGATAAAAGGCCTGTGTGTTTGAATTAGGACATTTCTCTTGGCATAATATGAAGTGCAGTCACAAGTGTTTTTTTTTTTTTAATTCTGATGGTCTTGCTGTTGGCCATGAACCCATATTACAACATGGCCTATAATCTTGTCTCTCATATGTGTTCTTTGTCTCTTGCAGGTCTTGATTCCAGCAAAACAGTCAGCCTACTACTCCAAATTTGGCGAGGAAATGCCTGGAGCATAAATTATGCTTAACACCCCCAGATTCAGCATTTTCGTCACACGCTCACTTTAGCATGGATCTATGATGGACAGCTTGTTGAAGACACACAGATTGAGCAATGCTGTGTGCCGGACTTGGGTTATCTGGCTTTAATGGAGCAGTGAACCTAAATTGTATGAAAGCTTATAAAATCAAGCAAATAATATTTATGTGCTACAGTGTATATAATGACAAAGCTTTTTTAAGTTTTGGATGGAATGGGACAGGGTTAGAACCCCAGTTTTTTTTTTTTTTTTTTGCTGTTTGTGTCCCACTGGGCAGATTCACCCTCTCTGGAAATGCAAACTTTTAAAGATGTTACCAGAATAGGAATTGACAGGAAATCTAATGTGTGTATCCTTTACGATAACTGTTTCTATGCCCATTCACATCAGAAAAACCTCCTCCAGACTCATTCTGGATGCGTTTTTGGATGAGCGATAAAGTGCATTTTTTTTATGCATTTCTGGTTGCATTTTAGATGTTTTTTTTTTTCCCTCCTTTTTTCTTGTTTTTTTTTTTTCTTTGTACTGAAAGCTGGTGCGTTTTTAAAGCTTTTTACCACATTCCAGTACAGTTCTGTGCAGGAAAAAAGCAACATCCCTTTTTTTCTGGAACTGAAAAGCACTGGACTACATCCACTACATATATCCTACATATATCCTACTATCATGCTTTTTTGATGATGTTTTAAGGGTAGCTTTTGATGCTCTAAGGGCCAGTTTGCACCACATGCAGTACAGTGCTTTTTTTCTGCATAAAAAAGCATGGAAGTTGGTTATGTGGGTTCCAATGTCATAGTTCACACCAGTGCAGTGCTTTTCGGTTCCAGTAAAAAAAAGTGCAACATGGGGCTTTTTTCCTGTACAGAAATGTACTGGAATGTGGTAAAACACTTAAAAAAAACACTCATGCAGAAAAGCATCCAGAACAGATCTGAAGGACATTTTTGTGGTGTGTAGGGGAAATTTCTTCACTTTGAAAAGCTTCCCTCTGACTACATGTTGTGTTTCCAGGAAATGAAGAGAAGTTTCCCTAAAGGGACACAAACAGACAAAACCTGGGGTTTTAACCATTACCTTCTCTATTCAAAACTAAAAAAACAATGTTTTGGCTTTTGATACTCTTTGAAGTTATTTTTCTCTTTTGATAAGAACTGAACGTAACAATAGTTCTGCAGGGGGTGACAATATCCTGTGGAAACAGAATTTCTTTCTGGTATCCAGTGAAAGATATTGTAGTAAGCCTTTGAGCCTCCTTTTGCCTAAAACGGCTGATCACATATTTTCTCCTCTTTATGTTAATATATAAACAGCCATATTTCTTAAGTGTTTTTTTTTTTTTTAAAGCCGTGCAACCTCTTACATATTTATAAATTGTGTTAATAGCTTCTGTATGTAAACGTGGCTCATAGTTTTTGATTTCTTGTGCTTTTTTGTATTTCTTTGACTTTTTGTCACTAAGAAAAACGCAGTCGTATGGGGCTCCACCCACCCGGCCACAACATTTATTCAGAGTTCTCTTCTTGTCAGTGTGCATCTGACAGGCAGATACACTGACAAGTCTGCAGGAGACTTGCATGGCACCCGCGATCTGCCGTGATGCACTTTTTTTTTTTTTACCTGCAAAAAGATGTGCATTTATTATTTTTTTTAAAAGGGTGAACTTATCCTTTAAGCTGCTTGACGAATATAATTTTTTGAAGGGATAGGTAATTTTCAAAAGACAGCTGCACCTATGCCTGTATTTTGATACTACGGTAAGGTAGTAAAGATCAAAGTATTTACCTTATGCTTGTGCCAGCTGTAGAAGTGTCCATTGTACCCAAAATGTAAATGTTCTTATTTTTATTGGTATGTTTATTGTCTTTTGCTGTTGTGAGCAAAATGCTAAGACTCAAAAAACGATATTATCAATGGTTCTGACATGGCAGAAAAAAATAACATAACCCCAAAGCAGAAAAGCTTGGATGTTAGTGTTGAGGTCTTGAGTTGCATTCTCCCAAGAACACTACCTGTATGGAGTTTTTATCTTTTTTAATGTTTGTGTGGGTTCCCTCCCATTGTCCAAAATAACTGGTTACTATGGATACTTTAAAAGCCTAAGCACACATAAGAGCACATGATGGGTAAAAAATACTGTATAGAGGTATTACATACATGTGTCAGGTATTGGCAGAAAGGTGAAACAAAAAGTCCTAGGTCCTCTTATAGTCCTAGTCCTCTTATAGGTTTCAGGTTATACTGCCACCTATAAGAGGGTTGGACACTGACAAACAGGAAAAAAAAAAAACTGTAGGCCGGCCCATGCTAACCCCTCCTACACCTAGTATGCCTCAACTTTATGCTGGTGTCTTTGGAGCATTGATGGTTTTTAGCTCTGATGTTTTAAGGGCTAACCTGTGATTTTTATAGCATTTTTTTTCTTCTTCACTTTTTACTTTATTCAAGACTCATACTGTATTTACAAGGGCTGCTGAAATCTTTCACCTCTGATTTGCAGCTATCTGGCACGATTGTTCTCAGCCTGGCTTTTAGACCCTACTGTATCCAGGCCCTGCTTGTTTTTCACGTATCCAGGCCCTGCTGGAATGGACATTTCAGGTCTAGCCTTGAAAATACCTTTGTGAGTAGTTTTTAATTATGTTTTTTGAATAAATGTATCAAAGGATAATGCACAAGGCTGGTGCACCCTCTCTTTTCTGTTTTTTTCGTTTGCTAGCCTTGAAATTACCTTGGGGCATAGGTTACCTTGTGGGATGCTTTTTAGACTCAGTTCAGGTTAGGTTAGCTGCAGAACGTCTTCCAGGTCCAGTGGCATTGGCATTGCCTTGTCTTTAAAGACTCACTTAGTGAGGAGGCCAGCGGGTTGCTCAGCACTATATTTCTCTGTTTCCCATGAGCGATGCCATGGAAAGGGTTCACAATGTGTGACAGCACATTGACATCATCTGTATACTGCTGTTCCTGTTGCAAAGAGCCACATAGAACTTCAATCTTCAATCTGTTACTGCTCCCCACCTTCAGTCATCTGAACTTATGGTCATAGACCCTTACCTGCTACCAGCTATCTGAGTTTCAGGAGTACTTGAGGCCTATACGTTGCCCAACCAAGTTGTAGCTGCAACATATCTGATTCTAGACACAACGGGATGATAGTCCCACTGTACTTTTGTGCCCCCAGCTAATTTTTTACTAATGGGTTGGCAGATTTTTGCAGTGCACCTACTGATGGTGCCAGCACTTGCAATCTGGAGTCATGCTGTCCTCTGCAGTTAGAGTCTCGTCTACTTACAGTCCATCTTGGCTTTGTTGGGTGTGGCTGGGTCCGATGCGTTCTCAGCTGATGTTTTTACTACAGTCATGTTTTTTGGTTCTGATTGCAGAGGCAAAAAGTGTGTTCCCATGCCCTCCATCAGATTTTGAATCTGTCTTACCTGCAGCCTTACTGGCTTCTGGGTCATTGGCTGCAAAGATCATTGGCTGCTAATTCTGAGGTGCTCAAATCATTTTCTGATAAGCTTATCCCTGAGGAGTCACAATCTACTAAGTTATCACTTATCTCTAATCAATAAGGTGTGTACCACCCTGAAGCTAGAGAATCAGCCTGTTGCTTCTATCAATGTTGTTTCCAGCCTTGGGTCATATAGGGCCCCTAAGGCTGAAAAGACTCTTCCTTTTACGCTCGCTTTTCCAGTTGTTTATGTAAAAGAAGTGCTGTTACAGATTCTAAGCTTTGCTGGCTTTTTATCCATTTGATACAGATTTTGTTCAGAAGTGGTCTATTACTTCTGTGGATCTGGAAGTGTCTATTATACAGATGGAGAATGCTCCTGCCTTTAAGGACCTAAATGATAAGAGTTTCGAGGCTCTTTCCAGAACTCTGTTCTCACTGGTGGGTCTTGCCCTGCACCCAATTCTGGCTGTGATTTTGCTTTGTCAAACCATGCCTGACTGGTCCAAATCCATTAAAAGACATCTAACCACCGCTGCTGTTGGGAGCAGATAGCTGTGATGGCTTACTGGAATTCTCCCAACTTATACAAATATACTTAGAGTGTTTTGGCTAAAGTGCTGGACTGTAGACCTGTCTTGTAAGAAATATTTAATGTACATGGCCCTTTACGGAAAGCTCCTCCCCGGGCCAGCCTTAGATGTTTTTTTATCAAGGATGTTACTGGTGGCAACAGCACCCATCATCTTTAGAGAAAGAAGCCTCAAAAGTTATCTCCTTCTCTGACCATAAAGAACTATCTTTCATTTCTTTACTCTTTTGACTTCAACATCGAGGCCCTTCAATTTCTTCTCCCCTTCCACTCTCGAAGTGTGGGATTCCAAGTCTGCCAGAACCTCAGGCAAGTCTTGCTTGGTTTGAAGGTGTTCCCCCACTTTCCAAAGTGAGACATCTGTTGACTGTTGTGGATGCTTGGACAGCTTGCATTACAGTAACCTGGGTGCAAGAGGTGGTGGTGTCTCAGGGCTACAAACTAAATTTTGTTATCTGCCCTTTTTTGTTTCTCATCTCTAATCTTCCTATGTCTCCACGCAGACTGGCAGATCTCCATCAGACCCTCCCAGGCATTCTGGACCAAGGTATCAAAGCCCTGGTCCTAGTGCAGAATGGTTTCAAGGGTTATACTCTAACCTGTTCTATTTCAAAACCCAAAGGGGGCATTTGCCCCACCTTGGACCATTAAGCCATGATGGTTTACATTCAGGCCCAAAAATTCCAGATGGAATCAACCAGAACTTGCCACAAGCTCTATCATTGGACATGGAAGGTTTACTTCACCCAAGAGTTTCTCATTGGGATGGATCCTCTCCTTGCATTTTATCAGTCCAGATGGGCCCTAGAAGGGTTCACCAGCTTCTTGTTTTACAATCTCTTAATTGTCTCAGAGAGACCTTTAATTCAAGTTCATGGTCTCAATGATGAGGTTCCCCTTTTCCTGTTAACACTCACTCCACTAGGGCATTGATCAACTTTTAAATTTCAGGCAACTGTTTCCCAGATTTTCAAGAATATTCTTCTGTTTATACTATCTCTTAGTTCTGCCATGTGGAAGTTTTGGCCTTACCTGATGCCAGGTTCGGACATAAGGTTCTTCGGGCGGCTCTTTGAGCTGCAGCCCCTAGTTTTCTGTTGGACTTTTTGGCAATTGTTAGCTGTGTTGCCAAACCCTCATGTGGGCTGCTTTTGGATATCCCGAAGGTTAAGACTTTCTGTGTCCTTCAAAGAATGAGAAAGTACAGTAATTGGGAATTTTGTCCTTTTCTTGTAGTTCGTTGAGGGACACCTGTCCCATCCCTTTCCCCTCTTATGTTTTGTGTTTGTAATCATGCTCTCTTGGTATTGCTTTGCTACAATTCTGAGGCATGCTTGGTAATAGGAGGTGGTATGGTTGACAAGAAAAGGAGTTTACAGTGAGTTCAAAAATCCTGTTTTAAACAGTCACTGTTTGTATTGTATGGATTTTGGATTACCAAAGGGGGGCAACTGATTGGATAGCTTTTCCAGAATGAGTTATCAACTTCAGCCTTTCAGCTCTGGGGATTCAATTAGAAACGTATCACATTCTATCAGCATTTATACTCTGAACTATTAAGAAGAAATGTAAAGAAATGGATAAAGTTTGTAATATGACTACACATCATTTTTCCCCAAAAAGTCTGTTGTTTTAAGAGTCACCAATAATTATTTAATAATATTTTAATTACACACATACATTTTATAAAGCCTGTCTCTGTGTTTGTCTCTCAAAGCAATTGTGAAGCCTTTAAATGTAGGGACATTTGTGATACTTTGGCAATGGTATGTGGCTAGTAGCCTTTATGTGAACTTGTATTAATATTATGCAAATAAGGCACCTTCTCTATAAAGTATGGATATTATTCACAAAACAGTCTGAAGGCCACAGGAAGTGACCCAAGTTACTGAAATGTGAGTTGGATGAATTGTTGCACAGTGTTTGCAGCAAGAAAGGTAAGTGAGGGCATATTTTAAAGCTCATTCGCTGCTTGTTAAGAATATGTAAATATTTTAATGCCACTTCTACATCCACATCCTTCTACTTTAAGGTTAACTCTCCAGATATTTCAAAGAAAATGTAAATTTGAATAATATACGCCACAGTGCTAGAAAACTAGTGAAATTCATTTTGTTGTAACAGCGGCCCTTGCCTAATGAGAATGCTCTTACTGGTTTGGGGGACAGGCAAGCTGGACAGGGAGGTGACAATTTGTGAGGTATAGCGCTGTAAAGTCAATCAAACCCTAGTAACAATGTGAAACTAATTTTAAAAAAGCACCCAAGAAGAATTTTTTTGCTGACAAAATAAGAGTGAAAACCTTGTGACCGACAGGTTAATTTTACTACTAAACTTGAGACTATATATACAGTGTATATACACTCACCAGCCACTTTATTTAAGTACACCTTGCTCGTACTGGGTTGGACCCCCTTTTGCCTTCAGAACTGCCTTAATTCTTCGTGGCAAAGATTCAACAAGGTGTTGGAAACATTTCTCTGAGATTTTGGGCCATATAGACATGGTAACATCATGCAGTTGCTACAGATATTATGCAAATCTCCCGTTCCATCACATTCCAAAGGTGCTCTATTGGATTGAGATCTGGTGACTGTGGAGGCCATTGGAGTACAGTGACCTCATTGTCATGTTCAAGAAACCAGTAGTGAGATGATTTTAAATTTGTGACATGGTGCATTATCCTGCTGGAAGTTGCCATCAGAAGATGGGTACATTGTAGTCATAAAGGGATGGACATGGTCAGCAACAATTCTCAGGTAAGCTGTGGCATTTAAACGATAGTCAATTGGTACTAAGGATCCCAAAGTGTGCCAAGAAAATATCCCCCACACCATTACACCACCAGCCTGAACTGTTGATACAGGGCAGAATGGATCCATGCTTTCATGTAGTTTACGCCAAATTCTGACCCTACTATCTGAATGTCTCAGCTGAAATCGAGACTCAATCAGACCAGGCAATCCATTGTGCAATTTTGGTGAGCCTATGTGAATTGTAGCCTCAGTTTCCTTTTCTTATCTGACAGGAGTGGCACCTGGTGTGGTATTCTGCTGCTGTAGCCCATCTGCTTCATGGTTCAATGTGTTGTGCTTTCAGAGACGGTATTCTGCATACCTTGGTTGTAATGAGTGGTTATTTGAGTTACTGTTGCCTTTCTATCATCTCAAACCAATCTGCCCATTCTCCTCTGAGATCAACAAGGCATTTCATCCACAGGACTGCCGCTCACTGAATATTTTCTCTTTTTTGGACCATACTCTGAAACCCTAGAGATGATTGTGCGTGAAAATCCCAGTAGATCAGCAATTTTTAAAATGCTCAGACCAGCCCATCTGGCACCAACAACCATGCCATGTTCAAAGGCACTTAAATACCCTTTCTTCCCCATTATGATGCTCGGTTTGAACTTCAGCAAGTCATCTTCACCACGTCTAGATGTCCAAATGCATTTATTTTCTGCCATGTGATTGGCTGATTAGCAATTTGTGTTACCAAGTAATTGAACGGTTGTACCTAATAAAGTGGGCAGTGTGTGTATACAGCGCATTGAAAAAGTATTCACACCCCTTGCAATTTTCCACATTTTGTTATGTTACAACCAAAAATTGAAATGTATTTATTGGGCTTTTTTTCTGATAGACCAGGGTTCTCCAAACTTTCAAAAAAAAGGGCCAGTTTACTGTCCTTCAGACTTTATGGGGCCCAGACTGTGGCCAGTCGGAGGAGAAAATGCCCCAGCATCAGTGGAAGTATTAGTGGAAGGAATAGTGCCCTGTTGATATCAATGGGAGAAAAAGCACCCCATCCTTGGTGTCAGTGGGAGGAACAGTGCCCTATCATTAGTGTCAGTTGTGGAAGGAATAGTGCTCCAAGGGCTGGATAGAGGCAAGCAAAGGGCCACAGTTTGGCGACCACTGTGATAGACCAACACAAAGTGGCATATTGTGAAGTGAAAGGAAAATGATAAATGGTTTTCAATTTTTTTTTTACAAATAAATATGTGAAAAGGGTGGTGTGCATTTGTGGGGGTGGTGTGCGGTTTGTGAGGGTGGTGTGCATTACTCTGATACCCCTAACTAAAATGTAGTGGAACCAATTGCCTTTAGAAGTCACCTAATCAGTAAATAGAGTCCACCTGTGTGTAACTTAATCTCAGTATAAATACAGCTGTTCTGTGAAGCCGTCAGAGGTTTGTTAGAGAACCTTAGTGAACAAACAGCACTGTGAAGGTCAAGGAACAAACCAGACAGGTCAGGGATAAAGTTGTGGAGACGTTTAAAGGAGGGTTAGGTTATAAAAAAATATCCCAAGCTTTGAACATTTCACAAGGCACTCTTCAATCCATCATTCCGAAAATGGAACTGGAGTGCAGAAAAATGGCAGCAGGTGCTCTGGACTGATGAGTCAAAATTTGAAATATTTGTCTAGCAAAAGGCAGTTTGCAATTCTTCAAATCAGATACTATTTCAACCAGGTTGGTTTAAAAGGATAACACCAATGTGGTCTGCCCCGGGAGCTGGGGGGGGGGGGGAACCAGAGACCCCAAACAGAGGGGCAGAGAGAGCGCAAAGTTGTGATGGCTAGAGGACCACTATAGCAAATCAGTAGTAGTAAAGACGTTAAAGATACTAATAGTGTGCTCCATAAAAAAATGTGTACTAATATAGACATAATAACAGTCTCCCCTATATTGAAGAACCTAATACCTTGGGGATCACAGAATATCCTAAAAATATGTGACATAACACATAGAAATAGGTTAAAGATCAGGCAGAATAACATAACTACTGTATTTGTAGGCAAAAAACTTTCTAACAATATTAACAAACACTCTCCTAAAAAGTCCATAAATTCAAAAAGATTTTTACATGAGGGTCATACACAAATAGTAAATAGCTATTGGATCTGTACAAATGTCTATCACCCCTAAACATATCCCCCTACAAAACATAGAGTGCATATCTGCTCTAAAGATGTTCCTAGGAGAAGAGGAAAAAGTCTTGTGGTCCAAAAACAGTGAGTGTCCTTCTGTCTTGTGGGACCACACCTCCCATACCCCTTGCATTTATGGCTCCCTACCCCCCCCCCCATGTCATGCAATGCCACCAAAATTGAGCAACCCAAGCCGTGCCATAAAGCCACACAGTCAGAATTGGTGCCAAGCGCACACCTCCTGCAGCATGATGACACACAAGCAGAATGACAGCATCCCATGACACTGATGTGCAATGCCAGTGTCGGCAACATGTATGACATCACTGGGTTTGGCTGTCCCTTTCCCCTGTCACTATAGCCAGGGAAGAAATGAATAGAACGCAATATACATTAGCTTCAATCAGGTGAGTTATTAGGGGTATTTAAAAAATACCTGTCTAAACAAAAGAATAATGCATAGGGGACTTTTTTTCCCTATGTGATAAAAAATAAAGTTCAGTAAAAAAAAAAAAAAAAGTTTAAAAAAAGCACCTAATGCACATACCGGTCCCTTGGCTCTATTATTTCCCACCGGGAGGGCATAGGAGAAATATTTAAACTAAATATACTCGTAGCAGCACAAGGGAAGCATCATGTTGTCATCATGTAAATAATGCCTGTGTATTCAAATCCAATAACAGAGCTAGGAAATGAGGAGGGCTATAAAGTGGACTGGGGTGCAAATAAGGTAGGGACTGGGACACAAGGTAAGGGGGGGGGGGGGGGGGGGGGCTGTGAAGAGGACTGAGATGAAAGTAAGGGGGGCTGTAAAGTGGACTGGGGTGCAAAGAAGGGGGACTGTAAAGAGGACTGGGATACAAGGAGGGGGGCTGTGAAGGGGACTGGGACACAAGGAAGGGGAGGCTGTGAAGAGGACTGAGATAAAAGTAAGGGGGGGGCTGTAAAGTGGACTGGGGTGCAAAGAAGGGGGGCTGTGAAAAGGACTGGGATATGAGGGGGGCTGTGAAGGGGACTGGGGGGCTGTGAAAGGGACTAGGATTCAAATAAGGGGGGCTTTGAAGAGGACTGGGATGCAAGGAAGGGGGGCTGAGGACACTGATGTAAAGGGTGGGGGGGGAGCTGTGATGTGAAGGGGGACAAAAGACATTTAAGTAAAGAAGGCGCTGTGATGTAAAGGGGGACTGTGATGTAAAATGGGGGGGCTTGGATGCAAAGGGGGCTGTGTTGTAAAGGGGGGTGCTGTGATGTAAAGGGGGGTTCTGTGGTGTAATAAGTGGGGCTGTGATGTGAAAAGGGCTGTAATGTAAAGAGAAGGACTGATGTAAAGGGGTGGGACTGTGATGTAAAGAAATTGAGCTATAGCATGAACATGAGACTCTGACCCCTGCTGGATGAAAATGTTAATGACTGGACCTCAATGAATTTTATTTCAATACCCCTGATATAGACTATAAAAGGGAGAAGAAAAAAAAGATTCTATATTAATGTGCAGAAATATATGATTGTAAAACTGTGGTCTTTAATACTAGATACTTATTGTTACCATTCATCTGGTCATATGAAGCACCAACATATTGTCTGCTGGACACATGCTTTATGGAGTGCAGACTAAAAACTTGGATTAAATGCCACCTGACGTCTCATAAATATGCACCTGTTCTGCATGTCCCTTTCCACTCAGCAACCGCCTTTTGGCCAAATTTCAACTCTTGTTTCCCTGGTGCAAACAACTGCACCAGGACATCATGTATCACGAGAAAATGAGGACAGTTAAAGTGATACTAAATTCTTGTTTTTTTTTTTTTAGTTAAAAATAACAAACATGTTATACTTACCTGCCCTGTGCAGTGGTTTTACACAGAGCAGCCCCGATCCTCCTCTACTCGGGTCTTTTTTCGGTACTCCTGGCCCTTTCCTCTTGTTGAGTGCCCTCACAGCAAGCAGCTTGCTATGGGGGCACCAGAGCTGAGCCACAGCTCCCTGTGTCCATTCAGACATTGAGCCATGGCCCGGCCCCACCCTCTTTATCTCCTCATTGGTCAACTGACTTTGATTGACAGGAGCCAATGGCGCCGCACTGCTGTCTCAGACAATAAAGAGGGGAGTCTCGGGCAGCCGAGACACTCCTGCAAGATCGCTGGATCTAGATATGGCTCAGGTAAGTATTAGGGGGGCTGCTGCACACAGAAGTTTTTTTTATTTTAATGCAAAGAATGCATTAATATAAAAGAAAAACACCTGTCTTTACAACCCCTTTAATTCTTGCATTAACCTTTGTATGGCATATGAAAAAATGACTACCTTGGATGATAAACTGCCTGAATTTCATAAAATCTTGGATCATTGAATCATATACAGTATATACACTATCTACCAGTGGATTTTGACCCCCTTCCTCTCACTATTTAATCTTTTTTACTAGGGTCTATGGTGTTTGGACCTTGCCCCAGCAAGCATTGGTTATCACCATCAAACAAAGATTTCCAAGCTCACACTTACCAACCAGCCAGCAACCAACCAAATTGACCTGTCTAACAATATGCGTTAAGAACAGATTTAGTCTGCACACATTTGCAAATAAATGCGTAAGCTAAAGGCCCGTCACCTGTTTTCTGTAGTCCCTATCTCTAACTTCAGTGATTCTCTACAATGGGAGCACATGCATTTTAATGGATAGGCAGAGGGCAGGTGGACCTGGAAGGAGCCCACCCCTCCTTAAAGGTACAGGGGCACACTGAACTCTCAGCACATAGCACTATGGCAGCAAAGATGTTCTTAGCTACTGTTGCTGTTTTGCTGTATCGCATGAGATGTCACTACTTTGGATTTTATCTTTTGCCTAATAAAGAAGTTTTTGCTGAAGTGCGGCCATCCAGACTTCCCTTTTTCCTCTCAGCAAAGATGTTCTTAATGCATATTATTAGCCAGGTCAAATCGGTTGGTCACTGGCTGGTTGGTAAGTTTGAGCTTGGCAATCTTTTTGTGTTTCTTTGACATATGTTGCCCTTCCAGTGCTCCTTGCTGCAATAGACCAGTTATAGGTGGGGGCAGTGGTCACTTGTTTTTATCTTGATTATATTGATCAGGCAACACACTGACATCTTTGCTGCCATAATGCTATGTGCTGAGAGTTCAGTGTGCCCCCGTAAGGAGGGGTTGGCACCTTCCAGGTCCACCTGCCCTCTGCCTATCCATTAACCAGGTAAGGACCAGCCATCATAGTTGTACTGCGGCAGGTTGGCTCTCCTGGGCAAATCATCATCATTGTACACCGAGCGCTCGGCCGCCTTAGGTGCCGTGCGCGCACCCCGCCTGCGATCGGATTCGTTCCAGAACCGATCAGTCTTCAGGCCCAGGCCAATGATTTGTGGCCTGGACCTGGTGATCGGTTCTGGCGAATGAGAGACTGGCCTCTGCCTGTGAATGTAAACACAGGCAGAGAAAGTGATGTCACCTCCTCTCGTGGAGCCCTTTTCGGTTCCAGAGAGAGGACATCTAACCGTGAGTTGCACCAACACTAGACTGACATCAGGACACATAGGCACACTTGTCACCCCCTGCTTGCCCCAGTTAACCCTTTCACTCTCTGTGACAGTGTCACCAAGTGCAGTTTTCAGATTTTTCACTGATCACTGTACTGTTGTCACTTGTGACACTAATCAGCGTTAGGGAAGTTAATGGTAGGTCTAGGGTACTCCCCATTAACCCCCTAACAAAGGTTTAACACTCTGATCACCCCCCCCCCCCCCTCAGTTAACTCACCCCCTGTCACCAGTGTGACTAATATAGTGTACAGATCTCTTTTCTGATCACTGTATTTAGTGTCACGGGTGCCGCTAGTTACTGTCACTGTGAAAAAAAGATATATCTAAATATATAACTCGCGCTGAGGAAACACTAAATCAGGCGGGAATGAAGCTGCTATACACAAAGTTCTACACACTTGAACATAATAAAAGAAATAATACAGCACTTAACAAACATGTGTCCATATAAGTGAAAACAAATAAACAATGATATATAATATGTAACAAAAGTCCATGTGAACTGTGAAAATAATAAACAACTAAATAGGTGCTTCACATCCAAAGTGTAAAGTTGCAGGGGATATTTCACATCTAATAATCAAAGATATAGGGAAAAAAGTTGCGCTATCCTAATGGGTTAAAGCTGCTGCTCGAAATGTTATACTACAAAATACAAAAATGGCTGTGGGAAGGAGCTGCGCTAAAGAATGAAAATATTAAGAAAATTGATATGTGATACGAAGTGTAGTACCAAATGAGGACTGAAAAGTATTTGCCCAAATAGCTATACGTTTCATATAAAAGTGTCAAAAAGGAAGTCTGCATACAATCAGATTAATATAAAAATGAATAAATAAAAACCCGGCTGAGCTCTTCCTATTTGTGTGGAAGTGAAATGGGATGTGCACAGTGGATGTACGCTGATTAGTGAAATCAAAAGACCACATAGAAAACATGCATTGACATAAAATGAAAAACTGGTGTAAATAGGTAAACACCCTACTGAGCATTCAATAGTGTATGGTACCTGTTATCAACTGTTGTAAAGAAGATACAAATTTATATATCATATACTATAAACAGTGTGCAAACTAAATCCTGGACTGTGGCCAGTAAACCTTGGTAAAAATAATCCAAAAAAAGGATAATATTTCAACTTGATAACAAAATATTGATGAACACCCTACAGGGCATTCAAAACAATATTAACCTTGTTATTGGCTATTGGAAAATGAATGCCAACTTGGTACCCTAACTGGAATATAACCAGTGAACTTTTAGTGAAAAAAGAATCTAAAAAAAATAAAAATACAAATAAAAAGTAAACACCCTACAGAGCTTAAAGATTGCAATGGTGACCAAATATGTGTATAATCCCCAGGGAATGGAAAAACAATCCCTTAGGGGTTGAGTGACAACCGCTTCACCAAAAAAAATTATATTCAAACATAAAAAAAAAAAAAAAAAAAAGTTAAAAAGTAAACACCCTACAGAGCTTAAAGATCACAGTGGTGACCGAGTATGTGTATAATCCCCAGGGAATGTATGGAGACAATCCCTAAGGGGTTGTGTAACAACCGCTTCACCAGAAAAATGAAATCAGTCACAAACAATATAAATAAGTGCGTCTTGAAATGCACAATGTAGCAAACAAGTTCCGTGCTGTTAACAGTCTATGTGAGGACTCCAAATATCTTGAAATGAAAGTGACTTGTATAACACCAAGAAAAGATGTGAAGACCTCCACCATAGGGCAAACTTGTCTCCTTACCGGAACTATATGGTCCCTTTTTTAGGGGGACCTTTCACACAGGTGGCTCTTAACCCTAGCCAGGGGTATACAGGGAAGAACGTCCGGTATCCAACCGATCACATTGACTCGTCCAGAATAGCTCCCAACCAGGGTCCTTCTCTGATGTCAGCTCAAGATTAGGCTCGGTGGCCAAATTGCAGTTGGAACCAAAGGGGATTAAAGAGAGCTCACATAGTGTGAAATCCAACGATATTTTATTAAATAAAAATAAGTAAACACTTACAGTGTAGCAAAATTCAATAGGCTTGAAGCGAGCCGGCCGGTCTCGCAAATACAGCCCGTGGTATGGGATCACGTCTTACAGCGGTAGCGTCAGGACGTAGCTCCTCCTCCCTACGCGTTTCGTCATCAACGGACGTCGTCACGGGGCACGGGCTGCGTCATGACGCACCGCTTTATATACAGGCACTGATCCCCCAAGCCTCAGTGTGAATCTCAGACTCGGGAACAGCGTCCGCCATTTTGGAAGAGGGAAAGAACACTCTAAACCTCATGTGAACTGAAGGATCAGTTGGTAATAAATTTGTTCCAACCAGTAGTAAGGGCAAGTGGTCTACACCGTATCTAATTGGAACGAAGCGTTCCTAACAGATTCACATTGAGTGAGAGACATAAAACAGGTTGGAAAATATAAAAATAAAAACATATATAAAATAAAAATTGTGCAGTTAGCCTTGCCAGAAAGGTTTTGTATAGCCTAATTGTATGACAGGGACTGCTCAGATTTACGGAACTCGAAAGGTCCAATACAATATATTAACCCAGTGCGGGGTGAGGGAAAGTTGTCTATTTAGCAAGGTGAGTACACATTGGTAGACAGAACTCCATTATAGACTGGAAAAATAAAGATAAAGATAAAAATAAAATTAAAAATAAAAATAAAAATGAAAATAAAAAAAATATAAATAAAAATTGGCCTCTTTGAAGAGGTATATATACGTTTATGGACGGAACTCCATTATGGACCGACAAAATCGAAATTTGAAATCTCAAAATGTTAGGTCCTGAAAGGGAACTCTATAAAGAGGGGTACATACAAAAAGTTATAGTAAAAAGTTCCCTTGCTTCAAAATTTTAATCGTCATTATGTATGTTAAAAATGTAAAAAGTAAAATATTCAAAATTACCGTTAATAAAAGTATAAAGGAGACTAGTTTTTGAGCGGGCTATATGGTTAAGGTGGAGAACGGTCAGGATGGGCTGTTCTTACTGTCAGAGATCCACAATGATGGCCATACCAAATACAATACTATATAGGCATATAATACATTTCGATGAAATGGAGCAAACCTATAATTTAGAAGTATATAAGCTCATATATTGACAATAACCAACATGATAGTGGAACCAACCCACATGACTATAATACGTAGGAACATATGTCGCAAATGACCAATGCAAGAAAACATAATGTTGTCAGAAACTACCATGCACACGATGTTAATATTGTGTGGACAGCTTAAAGGCAAGCTACTATGAATTGTCTATGAAACAGTTAATGTCGACATCTATATTGAGTCCGAACGGTGTGTAACTTTTGAGTTTGTGGACCCATGACATTTCCAATTTTGAAATACTGTTCACCATATTGCTCCCTCGCCAGTGTGGCCTAAATTTATCAATGCCCAAAAATATGGTGTTATTGGGATCCCTGTTATGAACTCGGAGGTAGTGCTTGGAAACTGAGTGCTTTGTGAAGCCCCGACGTATGTTATTTATGTGCTCGTTCAATCTGACCTGTAGTGGTCTTTTAGTCCGGCCCACATATTGGAGCCCACACGGGCATTGGAGCATGTAGACCACTCCTACTGTAGAGCATGTAATGAACGGCTCTATGTCATACTGTTGGGAAGTGCAAGTAGAAACAAATGATGTAGTTCTTCTGGTTTTTATTTTGTTAAGTGTGCAGACTTGGCAACGTCTACACTGATGGTAACCTTTGAGCATCGGAAAAAAGCCAGTCTGAGTGAGAGGAGGATTTAGAATGTTGGGAGCTATCTTGTCCTTCAGAGAGGGAGCTCCTCTGAAAACAACCTGAGGTCTTTCGGGAAGGATAGCCCCCAATATTCTATCACTCCGTAGGATGTGCCAATGCTTGCCAATGATATGTTTAACATTAGCATGCTGGCAAGAAAAGCTGGTGATAAAAGGGTTACAAAATGAATCCTTTTTTTGACCTGGCGGCTTTTCAATAAGTAGTGTATTCCGATCAGTCTTGTCCACTAAGGCAAGGGTGTCGGTAAGGAACTCTGGTGTGTAGCCCTTATCCCTAAACCTGGAGGTGAGAACAGATGATTGAGCTAAAAAGGTGTCATGATCGGTACAGTTGCGTTTTAAGCGGAGGTATTGGCTCTTTGGGACTGATTTCAACCACGACAAGTGATGGCAGCTGTCTTGTGGGATAAAAGAGTTGCGATCAGTGGGTTTGAAGTAAGTTGACGTCTTAAAGGAACCGTTGTCAATGGATATGGAAAGATCTAAGAAATGTATGGATTCCTGGCTTGCCTCATAGCTGAGGTGTATCCCTCTGTTGTTGTTATTAAGGTGGCGCATGAAATCGGATAATTCCGATTCTCCACCCTTCCATAGGAGGAGGATGTCGTCTATGTAACGTGCCCACAAGACTATTTGAGGTCTTGGCTGGGCATAGACGACATCCTCCTCCCATTTGGCCATATAAAGATTCGCCAGACTGGGAGCATATTTTGCTCCCATGGCGACACCCCTATCTTGCCTGTAGTATTGCCCATCGAACCAGAAGAAGTTGTGCCCTGCGGCAAACTCTAATAGTTCCATGATATAATTAATCTGTATGCGGGGCAATTTGGAATTTTTTTGCAGATAGTATGACACAGCCTCTAAACCCAATTGGTGTGGGATTATCGTGTAGAGGGAGGTCACGTCCGCGGTTATCAACCATAATCCTTCACATGGTGTTATAGTTGAGAGGAGGTTGATAACATGTCTGGTGTCTTTTGTGTAAGATGGCATTAATTGCACCAAGGGCTGTAGGAAAAAATCTATATATTTGCCCACCCGGGACGTCACAGAGTCGATCCCACTCACTATGGGACGTCCCGGGGGGCAAGTCTGATTCTTGTGCACCTTGGGCAAATAGTATATAATCGGTATCCTCGGTACCTTCGGGATCAAAAAAAGGCTCTCCTTTTTGTTTAATATCTTTAGGTCCAATCCTTTAATAACCAATTCCTCTAAAATCTTCCTATATTTGGTATTGGGATTGGATGGCAATAAGACGTATGTGGCCTCATCAGCCAAAATACGTCTCATTTCCTGTAAGTAGTCACCTTTATTTAGGATGACTATGCCGCCCCCCTTGTCGGCGGGGCGGATCACTAGATTATTGTTAGAACATAGGGTGTCAATACCCAAATCGATATCCTTTTTGTTTCTGAATACCTTAATTTTCATCTCGTCTAGGTCTTTGAGGGCTAAATCCCTAAAAACTTTCAGTGAAGGGGGCAGATGGCCTCCTTATTCAACCCCCCAGGCCATCTGCCTCCTTCACTGAAAGTTTTTAGGGATTTAGCCCTCAAAGACCTAGACGAGATGAAAATTAAGGTATTCAGAAACAAAAAGGATATCGATTTGGGTATTGACACCCTATGTTCTAACAATAATCCAGTGATCCGCCCCGCCGACAAGGGGGGCGGCATAGTCATCCTAAATAAAGGTGACTACTTACAGGAAATGAGACGTATTTTGGCTGATGAGGCCACATACGTCTTATTGCCATCCAATCCCAATACCAAATATAGGAAGATTTTAGAGGAATTGGTTATTAAAGGATTGGACCTAAAGATATTAAACAAAAAGGAGAGCCTTTTTTTGATCCCGAAGGTACCGAGGATACCGATTATATACTATTTGCCCAAGGTGCACAAGAATCAGACTTGCCCCCCGGGACGTCCCATAGTGAGTGGGATCGACTCTGTGACGTCCCGGGTGGGCAAATATATAGATTTTTTCCTACAGCCCTTGGTGCAATTAATGCCATCTTACACAAAAGACACCAGACATGTTATCAACCTCCTCTCAACTATAACACCATGTGAAGGATTATGGTTGATAACCGCGGACGTGACCTCCCTCTACACGATAATCCCACACCAATTGGGTTTAGAGGCTGTGTCATACTATCTGCAAAAAAATTCCAAATTGCCCCGCATACAGATTAATTATATCATGGAACTATTAGAGTTTGCCGCAGGGCACAACTTCTTCTGGTTCGATGGGCAATACTACAGGCAAGATAGGGGTGTCGCCATGGGAGCAAAATATGCTCCCAGTCTGGCGAATCTTTATATGGCCAAATGGGAGGAGGATGTCGTCTATGCCCAGCCAAGACCTCAAATAGTCTTGTGGGCACGTTACATAGACGACATCCTCCTCCTATGGAAGGGTGGAGAATCGGAATTATCCGATTTCATGCGCCACCTTAATAACAACAACAGAGGGATACACCTCAGCTATGAGGCAAGCCAGGAATCCATACATTTCTTAGATCTTTCCATATCCATTGACAACGGTTCCTTTAAGACGTCAACTTACTTCAAACCCACTGATCGCAACTCTTTTATCCCACAAGACAGCTGCCATCACTTGTCGTGGTTGAAATCAGTCCCAAAGAGCCAATACCTCCGCTTAAAACGCAACTGTACCGATCATGACACCTTTTTAGCTCAATCATCTGTTCTCACCTCCAGGTTTAGGGATAAGGGCTACACACCAGAGTTCCTTACCGACACCCTTGCCTTAGTGGACAAGACTGATCGGAATACACTACTTATTGAAAAGCCGCCAGGTCAAAAAAAGGATTCATTTTGTAACCCTTTTATCACCAGCTTTTCTTGCCAGCATGCTAATGTTAAACATATCATTGGCAAGCATTGGCACATCCTACGGAGTGATAGAATATTGGGGGCTATCCTTCCCGAAAGACCTCAGGTTGTTTTCAGAGGAGCTCCCTCTCTGAAGGACAAGATAGCTCCCAACATTCTAAATCCTCCTCTCACTCAGACTGGCTTTTTTCCGATGCTCAAAGGTTACCATCAGTGTAGACGTTGCCAAGTCTGCACACTTAACAAAATAAAAACCAGAAGAACTACATCATTTGTTTCTACTTGCACTTCCCAACAGTATGACATAGAGCCGTTCATTACATGCTCTACAGTAGGAGTGGTCTACATGCTCCAATGCCCGTGTGGGCTCCAATATGTGGGCCGGACTAAAAGACCACTACAGGTCAGATTGAACGAGCACATAAATAACATACGTCGGGGCTTCACAAAGCACTCAGTTTCCAAGCACTACCTCCGAGTTCATAACAGGGATCCCAATAACACCATATTTTTGGGCATTGATAAATTTAGGCCACACTGGCGAGGGAGCAATATGGTGAACAGTATTTCAAAATTGGAAATGTCATGGGTCCACAAACTCAAAAGTTACACACCGTTCGGACTCAATATAGATGTCGACATTAACTGTTTCATAGACAATTCATAGTAGCTTGCCTTTAAGCTGTCCACACAATATTAACATCGTGTGCATGGTAGTTTCTGACAACATTATGTTTTCTTGCATTGGTCATTTGCGACATATGTTCCTACGTATTATAGTCATGTGGGTTGGTTCCACTATCATGTTGGTTATTGTCAATATATGAGCTTATATACTTCTAAATTATAGGTTTGCTCCATTTCATCGAAATGTATTATATGCCTATATAGTATTGTATTTGGTATGGCCATCATTGTGGATCTCTGACAGTAAGAACAGCCCATCCTGACCGTTCTCCACCTTAACCATATAGCCCGCTCAAAAACTAGTCTCCTTTATACTTTTATTAACGGTAATTTTGAATATTTTACTTTTTACATTTTTAACATACATAATGACGATTAAAATTTTGAAGCAAGGGAACTTTTTACTATAACTTTTTGTATGTACCCCTCTTTATAGAGTTCCCTTTCAGGACCTAACATTTTGAGATTTCAAATTTCGATTTTGTCGGTCCATAATGGAGTTCCGTCCATAAACGTATATATACCTCTTCAAAGAGGCCAATTTTTATTTATATTTATTTTTATTTTCATTTTTATTTTTATTTTTAATTTTATTTTTATCTTTATCTTTATTTTTCCAGTCTATAATGGAGTTCTGTCTACCAATGTGTACTCACCTTGCTAAATAGACAACTTTCCCTCACCCCGCACTGGGTTAATATATTGTATTGGACCTTTCGAGTTCCGTAAATCTGAGCAGTCCCTGTCATACAATTAGGCTATACAAAACCTTTCTGGCAAGGCTAACTGCACAATTTTTATTTTATATATGTTTTTATTTTTATATTTTCCAACCTGTTTTATGTCTCTCACTCAATGTGAATCTGTTAGGAACGCTTCGTTCCAATTAGATACGGTGTAGACCACTTGCCCTTACTACTGGTTGGAACAAATTTATTACCAACTGATCCTTCAGTTCACATGAGGTTTAGAGTGTTCTTTCCCTCTTCCAAAATGGCGGACGCTGTTCCCGAGTCTGAGATTCACACTGAGGCTTGGGGGATCAGTGCCTGTATATAAAGCGGTGCGTCATGACGCAGCCCGTGCCCCGTGACGACGTCCGTTGATGACGAAACGCGTAGGGAGGAGGAGCTACGTCCTGACGCTACCGCTGTAAGACGTGATCCCATACCACGGGCTGTATTTGCGAGACCGGCCGGCTCGCTTCAAGCCTATTGAATTTTGCTACACTGTAAGTGTTTACTTATTTTTATTTAATAAAATATCGTTGGATTTCACACTATGTGAGCTCTCTTTAATCCCCTTTGGTTCCAACTGCAATTTGGCCACCGAGCCTAATCTTGAGCTGACATCAGAGAAGGACCCTGGTTGGGAGCTATTCTGGACGAGTCAATGTGATCGGTTGGATACCGGACGTTCTTCCCTGTATACCCCTGGCTAGGGTTAAGAGCCACCTGTGTGAAAGGTCCCCCTAAAAAAGGGACCATATAGTTCCGGTAAGGAGACAAGTTTGCCCTATGGTGGAGGTCTTCACATCTTTTCTTGGTGTTATACAAGTCACTTTCATTTCAAGATATTTGGAGTCCTCACATAGACTGTTAACAGCACGGAACTTGTTTGCTACATTGTGCATTTCAAGACGCACTTATTTATATTGTTTGTGACTGATTTCATTTTTCTGGTGAAGCGGTTGTTACACAACCCCTTAGGGATTGTCTCCATACATTCCCTGGGGATTATACACATACTCGGTCACCACTGTGATCTTTAAGCTCTGTAGGGTGTTTACTTTTTACTTTTTAACTTTTTTTTTTTTTTTTTTTTTATGTTTGAATATAATTTTTTTTGGTGAAGCGGTTGTCACTCAACCCCTAAGGGATTGTTTTTCCATTCCCTGGGGATTATACACATATTTGGTCACCATTGCAATCTTTAAGCTCTGTAGGGTGTTTACTTTTTATTTGTATTTTTATTTTTTTTAGATTCTTTTTTCACTAAAAGTTCACTGGTTATATTCCAGTTAGGGTACCAAGTTGGCATTCATTTTCCAATAGCCAATAACAAGGTTAATATTGTTTTGAATGCCCTGTAGGGTGTTCATCAATATTTTGTTATCAAGTTGAAATATTATCCTTTTTTTGGATTATTTTCACCAAGGTTTACTGGCCACAGTCCAGGATTTAGTTTGCACACTGTTTATAGTATATGATATATAAATTTGTATCTTCTTTACAACAGTTGATAACAGGTACCATACACTATTGAATGCTCAGTAGGGTGTTTACCTATTTACACCAGTTTTTCATTTTATGTCAATGCATGTTTTCTATGTGGTCTTTTGATTTCACTAATCAGCGTACATCCACTGTGCACATCCCATTTCACTTCCACACAAATAGGAAGAGCTCAGCCGGGTTTTTATTTATTCATTTTTATATTAATCTGATTGTATGCAGACTTCCTTTTTGACACTTTTATATGAAACGTATAGCTATTTGGGCAAATACTTTTCAGTCCTCATTTGGTACTACACTTCGTATCACATATCAATTTTCTTAATATTTTCATTCTTTAGCGCAGCTCCTTCCCACAGCCATAATAATCAAAGATGCAAGGCAGAAAATCGCAGACAAGTTCAGGTGTGTCAAAACACCCCCACATGTGTCCCCACTCCCCGTATCACGATGACACCCAGCTTTGCAGTCTGGGAGTCAGATTAGCGAACATATTAGAGCGCACACATTCAAGAATGATGTTTCCTGCAGGGCTAGTTAAAAACACCTGAACATATTCAAAAAATACGGGGGTTTGGTCACACTATATGGTTATATAGTGCTAAGCCCACTTACTGCGACAAAGTACCCCGAATTAGTGGGTCCTACCCTAGTAATAGAATGAAAGATCCTGCGTCTCAACCATGGGAGCCAAACTCCTCTATGTGGGAGAACTGAAAGGATTCCTCCTATACACTGGTGGCCACTAAATAAGAGTTAATGAAGAGGGGGAGGGGTGCTCTAACATGTTCAGGTGTTTTTAACTAGCCCTGCAGGAAACGTCATTCTTGAATGTGTGCGCTGTAATATGTTCGCTATTGCTTGTTGGTCTTATGGCAGCACCATCTTGAATTTAAACGCATTGGTGAGTGCTTCCCAAATATGTTTTTGTATGTTGTAATAAGCCCTGACCAGGTTTTTTTTGGGTTAGAGCACCCCTCCCCCTCTTCATTACCTCTTATTTAGTGACCACCAGTGCATAGGAGGAATCCTTTCAGTTCTCCCACATAGAGGAGTTTGGCTCCCATGGTTGAGACGCAGGATCTTTCATTCTATTACTAGGGTAGGACCCACTAATTCGGGGTACTTTGTCGCAGTAAGTGGGCTTAGCACTATATAACCATATAGTGTAACCAAACCCCCGTATTTTTTGAATATTTTCAGGTGTTTTTAACTAGCCCTGCAGGAAACGTCATTCTTGAATGTGTGCGCTGTAATATGTTCGCTATTGCTTGTTGGTCTTATGGCAGCACCATCTTGAATTTAAACGCATTGGTGAGTGCTTCCCAAATATGTTTTTGTATGTGGGAGTCAGATTAGACTTGTAAAAATATCCACCGGGAATTGCTGGATGGCAGGAATGGCTGATGAATATTAGGAAACAAACGATCCTTCCACATCAATTCTCAATCATGAGAGAAACAGGAACCCATAGAGGAAAGAAAGGGACCAATAGTGAAGTATGCTAGGAAAAAGGGATTTATTGCACATACAAGGGCATACTTACAAACGTAAGTTAAAAGTATGCATTGGAAATGGTATAAAACTGCTGCAAACAAGACCGGAAGTGATGTCAGAACCGGAAGTGTGTCACGTCAATGCATTTTGCCCTCCCACAGGGCATCATCATAGGATCTGGTTTCCGATTGGGACACAATGCCTTAAATATCAAAAAAGGGAGTCCCCTCCCTTTCATCCCACCAATCAGATAGGCAACAGCGGCCATTTTGTTGGTTGGGAAAAACATGTCCCCATATGGATAGAGCACAATCCATATGGGAGACAAAAACGCCATGACTTTGGTTGGAAAACTTCAACATGGTTTGAACATCAGTTCCGGTGCCATGAAAACCATAAAATTATAAATATTTGATATTTAATAAATACAAAAAGAAAAATACAATAATCCTACAAAAATATGAAAAAAAATAAAAATATGAAAATAATAAATAAAAAATAATTAAAAATATAAAAATAAAATATAAAGGAAAATGAAAAAATTGAAAAAATATAATAATAAATAGAAAATAAACAGTAATAAAATAAACGAAAATAAGAATAAATAATAGAAATAAAAATAAAATAGAATAAAATAAAAATTAGCAATAATGTTAAAAAACAAACTATATGTAGAGAAAAAACAATCTGAACCCCTGTAGAAAATGATTAAAAATTAGATAAAAAACAATTCAGATCCAATTCGATGTTTAACCCCTTGGGGTGCATCGTTCCCAAACGATAAATCCATTGGGTCTCATTGCGATAAATGGCTCTCTTGAGATTGCCTCCTCGCCAGTGGGCTTCAATTCTGTCAATACCACAAAAAGTAAGGCCAGTATTGTGGAATAACCTAAAATGGTTGGACAGTGTCAAGGATACCCTGTGGCAGGACAGGCACACGGACGTGCGCGCGTGCGCACACATGTTCCCACGAGAACAGGCCGCACTGGGCAGCGGCGCATGAACGTGCGCAGTGACACACGACAGGCACGCGTGCGCAGGAATGCACAACAGGTGCATGTGCACGCGCGCTAACTCAACTTGGTGCCAGTTCCCCTTTAAAAGGACAGCAGCTGCTCCAGTGCAGTGCTGTCTGATCTGCAGCTCTACCTGAGTCTGATCCTGTACCTGCTGTTGTTATCTGATCCTGCTACGTTTGACTACTGCTGCCTTCTCCTCTCCTGACCCGGCCCGCCTTGACCCTGCTATTTCTGAACCTGCTGACCTTCTGTTGCCAAATCTTTGCCTGCCTACTGACCACTCTCTGCCTGCTGTAACTACCTGATTACCTGTGTTTGACCCGGCTTGTCTCACCTGCTTCAGTCTAGTCCTGATCCAGTCTCTGCCTAGATCCAGGGATCGCTGACCTACACCTGTTACCACTGCTGCTACTGCCTCACCAGTCCAGTTCATCAGGTGGATCTTCTCTACTCATCTGTATCAGCTACCACGGATCATACAGGCACTCCTACCTCGCTGCGCTCCTGTACCACTGTTGCAACCCCAGTGGTCCTCGAGCCAGGGCTGTAAGAGAGGTCTCCTTCTACAGTTGGGCTCTGATACCAGGTACGTTACAGTATCAGACAGCCATGACTGAGCCTACAGAAGGAACCTCACAGATGGAGGAAGTGGGCCGCCACCTCTCAGCCCTTACACAAGCTGTTCAGTCCCTACATGAGGGGTATCTTAAGTTGGAAGGACAAATTCAGGCACTTCCTGTCAGCTCAGCTCCAGTATCCTTCACTACACCCCCACCTGAGCCCAGAGTCCCCATTCCTGAGAAGTTCTCTGGGGAACGCAGCAAGTTTCGGGCCTTCCGCAACGCATGTCACCTGCATTTTTCTTTGCAACCTCGGACTTTCACGCTGGAATCCACCAAGGTAGGATTTATAATTTCCCTGCTGCAAGGGGATCCTCAAGCCTGGGCTCACCGGTTGCTGGAAGGAGACAACATACAGACGCATACCATGTCATCTTTTTTCGATGCTATGTCTCTATTGTATGACGATCCACTACGCACTTCCACGGCAGAAGCCACGCTCCATGCACTCCGGCAGGGCCACAGAGCAGCTGAGGACTATATTGCAGACTTTAGATGCTGGAGCGCAGACACCCAGTGGAACAACGCAGCTCTGCGGCACCAGTTCCGCATGGGTTTATCTGAGAAGTTAAAAGATGAACTTGCTCGAGTGGAGATACCTGATACCTTGGAAGGACTTATCCGTCTAGTAATTCAGATTGACCGACGGCTCCGTGAGCGCCAATCAGAGAAAAGCACCCAGCGGAATCACCCTGTATGGATAACACCCAAGATCCCAGTTCAGCTCCCTGCCAATTCAAGTTCTGTCTACCCTGCACCTGCCACTCCCAGGCCCATGCCACTCGGAGTAATGCGACACACATTATCCCCAGAGGAGCGTTCACGCCGCCGGCAGAGGAATCTTTGTCTTTATTGTGGAGGAGCCGGCCATTATGTTCATGGGTGTCCCGCAAAATTCAGCAGGTTCTCCCCCACTAACCTCACAATGCTGCCTGCCCAGGCGAACCATCTTACTCTTCCTCTGCTGGTCCAGCTTCCAGGAAAGACTATTCCAGTTAACGCTATTGTGGACTCCGGAGCTTGTAGTTGCTTCGTTGATTTAAATTTTGCCGCTCAGCAACATATTCCCTTGCGGCCAAAAACGCATGGACTATGCGTCTTTTTAGCTGACGGCTCACGTATCAGATCTGGGCCAGTAACCCAAGAAACACCTCCTTTGCCTGTTACTTCCTCATCTCAACATAAGGAACTATTGACTCTTGATGCTATCACCTCCCCTTTGTTTCCGGTCATCCTGGGTCTACCTTGGCTCCAGGCCCATAACCCCCAGATCAACTGGGTGTCCGGGGAGATCAAGTTTTCATCACCCTATTGTCAAAAGCATTGCCTGCCAGAACCTATAAGCACACCAGCAACCCTACTCTGCATGAACTCTGATCAAGATGTTCTTCAGTCTGTACCTAAAGCCTATCACCAGTACCTTGATGTCTTCAGCAAACAGGGAGCAGATACCTTGCCGTTTCACCGCTCATATGACTGTCCTATTGACCTCTTACCCGGAGCTGCGATCCCGTTTGGACGTGTATTCCCATTATCAGAACGAGAACAAGAGGCATTGAAAGAATATGTCGATGATAACCTCAAGAAGGGGTTCATCCGCCCGTCCACCTCCCCGGCCGGAGCCGGGATATTTTTCGTAACTAAGAAAGATCACTCTCTCCGTCCTTGTGTGGATTATAGGGAGTTAAATAAAATTACGGTAAAGAACCGCTATCCTCTGCCCCTCATGACTGAGTTGTTCCAGAAACTGAGATCTGCACTAATTTTTACTAAACTGGACTTGAGAGGTGCCTATAACCTGATACGCATTCGAAAAGGAGATGAGTGGAAGACAGCCTTTCGTACCAGATTCGGGCACTTCGAGTATCTGGTCATGCCCTTTGGGCTTTGCAACGCCCCGGCCACCTTCCAACATTTCATTAATGACGTGTTCCGAGATTTACTGGATATCTTCGTAATTGTCTACTTGGACGATATCTTAATCTTCTCTGGGTCCCTTGCTCAACACCGAGAGCATGTCAGCATCGTCCTAGGCCGACTTCGCCAACACAAACTATATGCAAAACCGGAGAAATGTGAATTTGAGCGGCAGAGCATCCAGTTCTTGGGATTAGTAATTTCTACAGCAGGAGTTGAAATGGATCCCCAGAAGGTGTCCGCCATACTGGAGTGGCCTGTACCCACAGACAAGAAGGGGGTACAACGCTTCGTAGGTTTTGCGAACTTTTATAGAAAATTCATTAAGGGGTTCTCTGCCATAATCACCCCAATAACACAACTAACTAAACAAAACCTGCGATTCTGCTGGAACTCTGAGGCGCAGAGCGCCTTCGAAACGCTAAAGAAGCTTTTCACCTCGGCTCCTATCCTGAGCCATCCTGACCCGTCCTTACCCTATATCCTTGAGGTGGATGCCTCCGAAACAGCAGTGGGGGCAGTTGTCTCCCAACGGCAAGGGGTTAAGGCCTTAATGCACCCTGTGGCCTTCTTTTCACGGAAACTTTCTCCAGCAGAGAGAAATTACGATGTAGGAGATCGTGAACTACTGGCCATCAAAGCAGCACTGGAGGAGTGGAGATATTTGTTAGAGGGCGCTAACCATCCCATACTAATATATAGCGACCATAAAAATTTAGAGTATTTAAGAACTGCCAAAAGACTGAAGCCACGACAAGCTCGATGGGCTCTATTTTTCACTCGTTTTTCCTTCCATATAACGTACCGACCTGGATCAAAAAACACAAAACCGGACGCTCTATCCCGTATGTACGATGATCCCAAGGACTTATCAACACCAGATACCATCCTACCTACAGGGAACTTCCTACTGTTGCAAACGGATCTCTTGTCCCAAATCAAACAGGCTTCCAGGAACATGCTCAGCCCCCCTGGAGTCATGCTAACCTCTAGAGATGGTCTGCTCTGGAAAGAAAACAAAATTTTTGTTCCTGAGAATGTGCGAGTTGGGGTCTTGAAGATGTTCCATGACCATCCGCTGGCAGGCCATTTTGGCATACATAAGACCCTTGAACTTGTACGACGTACATTTTGGTGGCCTGATCTAGAAACTTTTTGTAAGAAATATGTGAACTCATGCTCTGTTTGCATTCAGAACAAGACAGCAAGAAGTAAGTCCTGGGGCCTGCTGAAACCTCTACCCATTCCTGATAAACCATGGAGGATGATCTCCATGGATTTTATAGTAGAACTTCCACCGGCCGAGGGATGCACGGCAATCTTTGTAGTAGTGGACCGATTAACCAAGATGGCTCATTTCTTACCCTTAAAGAGTACCCCATCTGCTATGGAGACGGCCCGAGTATTTATTAAGGAGATCGTCAGGTTGCATGGGGTCCCGGCAAACATTACATCTGATCGTGGTGTACAGTTCACCTCACGTTTCTGGAGAGCTTTATGTAAAGCGTTGAAAATTGAGTTGGCATTGTCCTCAGCTTACCATCCCCAAACCAATGGGCAAACAGAAAGGACAAATCAAACGCTCGAACAGTACATCCGTTGTTTCACTTCCTTTACTCAGGATGATTGGGTATCTTTACTACCACTGGCAGAATTTGCCTACAACAACGCCAATCACTCAGCTACAGGTCAATCCCCTTTCTTTTCTAATTATGGTTTCCATTTATCATTTCTGCCTGATTTCATTTCAGAATCTACAGTTCCGGCAGTACAAGATACCATGGATTTCCTCAACCACAACAACAAAATCTTGCAGGAAGCAATGGCCAAAGCACAAGCCGACAACAAGAAGGCTTTTGATAAAAAGAGGAGAGGAGAACTGAACCTGCAGCCGGGTGACCAGGTATGGCTTTCTACAACCAATCTTAAGTTAAAATGTCCGTCTAAAAAGTTGGCACCCAAATTTACTGGTCCCTTCCCGGTGAAGAGGAGGTTAAATGAGGTATCATATGAACTTTCTTTACCTGACTCATTTAAAATTCATCCTATATTTCATGTTTCACTACTAAAACCTGCAGTACCTGATCCCTTCCCTGACAGAGGACCCAAGCCACCGGAACCTGTTCTGATTGATGGGAATGAGGAGTTCGAAGTGGAGGCTATCCTGGACTGCCGGAGAAGGCGAAATCAGGTACAATTTCTGGTTAAATGGAGAGGATATGGCCTGGAGGATAACTCCTGGGAACCCGCATGCAATATCCATGCAAGAAGGTTAGTTCGTGCCTTTTTCCTTGCTCACCCTGAAAAGAAGAGCCTGTTGGGCATCCGGAGGCTGCCCCTTGGGGGGGGGCAATGTCAAGGATACCCTGTGGCAGGACAGGCACACGGACGTGCGCGCGTGCGCACACATGTTCCCACGAGAACAGGCCGCACTGGGCAGCGGCGCATGAACGTGCGCAGTGACACACGACAGGCACGCGTGCGCAGGAATGCACAACAGGTGCATGTGCACGCGCGCTAACTCAACTTGGTGCCAGTTCCCCTTTAAAAGGACAGCAGCTGCTCCAGTGCAGTGCTGTCTGATCTGCAGCTCTACCTGAGTCTGATCCTGTACCTGCTGTTGTTATCTGATCCTGCTACGTTTGACTACTGCTGCCTTCTCCTCTCCTGACCCGGCCCGCCTTGACCCTGCTATTTCTGAACCTGCTGACCTTCTGTTGCCAAATCTTTGCCTGCCTACTGACCACTCTCTGCCTGCTGTAACTACCTGATTACCTGTGTTTGACCCGGCTTGTCTCACCTGCTTCAGTCTAGTCCTGATCCAGTCTCTGCCTAGATCCAGGGATCGCTGACCTACACCTGTTTGACCCGGCTTGTCTCACCTGCTTCAGTCTAGTACTGATCCAGTGGTCCTCGAGCCAGGGCTGTAAGAGAGGTCTCCTTCTACAGTTGGGCTCTGATACCAGGTACGTTACAGACAGACTGTGGTGTTTAAAACCCTTTTTGATCCGATTAACATGCTTGTGTAAACGGACCCCTAATACTCTGGTGGTCCTGCCCACGTACTGTAGACCGCACAGACAGGATAAAAGGTAAGTAACATGGGTAGTACCACAACAAATAAATTTTTTTATCTTAAAGGATTCCCCGGAAGACTGGGATGTGAACTCAAATGTTTTCCTAGTTTTATATTTAGACGTTTTGCACATTACACACCTTCCACAGCTGAAAAAACCGACTTGATCTAGGAAAGTGACAAGCTTCTTGGGGGGGTCAACTACATTAGGTGCCAGTTTAAGCCTTAGCGAGGGAGGTTGGGTGTAAATAAAGGTTTGTCAGGCAATGATTTAGCAAGATCACTGTCTTTCAACAGTAAATGCCAATGCTTGCGAATAATTTTTTCTATTTGTCTATACTGTCGGGTGAAACCTGTCATAAACGCAATTCCAAAATCTTTCTTGTTTGTCTCTTTTTTCTTAAACAAATCATCTCTATCTATACTCCTCACTGAGAGCAAGGTATTGCTAAGCTCCCACGAGGAATATCCCTTTTCAATGAATCTGTCAAAAAGTTTTTTATAGTGTCAGGGTACCGCCATATATTACCTAATAAAGGGTTAACCCCCTGATTCCCCCCCCCCCCCCCCCCCCAGTACAGGTTTTAATGGCAGCCCATGACCCTAATCTGGAACGTTTGCAGTTAAAAAAAAAAGTAAAAAAAAAAAAGAAAGCCAAAAATAGTTGTCGTTTTATTTTTCCTCTCTCTCTCTATTGTTCTCTCTCTGTTGTTCTCAATCTATTGTTACTGTATTTTATGTGTAACTGTAATGTTTTTTTTTTTTTTTACTGTGTTTTATTGTATTTTCTTTGCAGGTATGGTATGTCTTACTGTTATATTGTAATGTTACTTTGTTTTATTGTTAACCATTATTTGCTTTGCAGGTACTCCATTCAGCTGCAGAATAAGTTTATTTATTCTGACAGCAACAGGGTTTGCTCTCATGATACATAAAGCCGTGACTCCAGCGCTGTAGGAGGTGATTTCACCACCACAGTTAAAAAGCATGTATGAGACTTTTTGGGAGCCTAGCTGAGTACAGGACCCCAAAAACCAATCACCGCCTTCAGGCTTTCCAAGGGCGTAATATGGTGATTTCACTTCCTTACTACCTATCACAGTTTCGGACAAACCCCCCCCCCCCCCCCAATGACCCTATTTTGGAAAGTAGACACCCCAAGGTATTTGCTAAGAGGCATGGTGAGCAGACTAAACCCGTGTTCTTAACGCATATTGTTATACATGTTGGTTGCTGGCTGGTTGGTAAGTATGAGCTTGTAAATCTTTTTGTGTTTGTTTGACATACGTCGCCCTTCCAGAGCTCCTTGCTGCAAAGACCAGTTATAGGTGGGGGCAGTGGCCTCTTGCTTCTATCTTGGTTATCACCGCCCCCAGCCCCTTTCTTTGTTTACTTGTTCATCTTGTCCTGCAGTCTTTTTGACCTCCCCTTTTCCTCCAATCCAGGGAATGGATAGCTCTGGGATTACTGTTTATACTGCTATTGCTCTTACGCAGTGTTATCCAACCTGAGGCCCATGGGTTGGATGCAGCCCTTAGGGCACTATTCTTCAAACTGATATTAGGCACTAACACCAAGATGAGGTATCATTCCTTCCACTGACAACAGAAGTGGGCATAACTTCTCTCACTGACTCCAACAAAGGGACACTATTCCTTTCACTGACACCAATGATGGGGCTCTATTCCTTCCATTGACAGCAAGAATCAATTCCTCTAACTGATCAAAATGATGGGGCACTATTCCTCTCACTAATACCAACGATGGGGCACTATTCCTCCCACTGACACCAACGATGAGGCACTATTTCTTCCACCAACACCAACTAGAGATGTGCATGATGGAAAAAAGTGTTTTGTTTCGGATTCATTCGATACATTAATAATTTAGTTATATTTCGTATATTCAGATTTGTTTTGCATATTTGTTATTTTCTAATTAAATCAAAGATTAATTTGAAATGGAAACATATTGCAATAACTACATGAAATAAGATGATGCTTGCTACTTAGGCTGTTTTTCAAGAATATAATAGAAACTGAATAGAATAAAAAATAAAAGAATAGAAAATGTTATTCTAATCTTTATTTTCTATTCTATTCTGTTTTATTTAATTCTATTTAAATTCTATTCTATTTTATTTTATTCTATTTATATTCTAGTCTGTGTTATTCTATTCCCTTTTAATTCTATTCTTTTTCTGTCTGTTCTTTTACTTTCTATTCTCTTCTGCTTTTGCTATTTTCTATTCTGTTCTATAAAGCAGCCAAAGAAGGATGCAATCATCTTATTTTATACCTACGTATTTTTTGCAATATGTTCCCATTTCAAATACATTTTTTAATTCATTTTCAAATTCGGATAGATTTGTTTCATTATAATTTTTTTCAGATTAGTTGAAATTCATTACGATTGTGATTCGGAAATTCGGATGCATCAGAAACTAAAATTTCATCCAAATTTCTAATGAAACAAATCGCACATGTCTAACAACAACAACGATGGGGCACTATTGCTCCTACTGACACCAATGAAGGGGGAACTATTCCTCCCACTTACACCAATGATGGGACACTATTCCTCCCACTTACACCAATGATGGAGCACTATTCCTCCCACTGATGCCAATGATGGGGCACTAAACCTCACACTTACACCAATGATAGGAAACTATTCCTCCCACTTACACTAGTACCTCACACTTACACCGATGAGGGGACACTGTTCCACCTACTTTAACTTATGACAGGGCACTCTTTTATTCACTTACACCAATAACGGGACACTCTTCTGCCCACTTATACTAAGGATGGGGCACTATTCCTCCCACTTGCAACATTGATGGGGCACTCTTCCTCCCACTGATACCAGTGATGGGACACTATTCTGAGAGTGCAAAATCTTGTGCAGCTATGCATGGTAGCCAATCAGCATCTAACTTCAGGTTGTTCTGGTAAGCTAATGCCCTGTAAACACAAGCGGAATTTACGTCGGGAAAATCTTGGATTTTGGACGGAATTCCGCTCAAGCTTGGCTTGCATACACACGGTCACACAAAAGTTCTCTGTACTTTCTACCGTCAAGAACGTGGTGACGTACAACACTACGACGAGCCAAGATAATTAAGTTCAGATATTGCATGCTCCATTTTTAGGAATTTACCCCCCCATGTGTCATTCATCTGAAGGAAGCTGATTACAAACACCAACTGCTAATAATCCTAAAGCAGACTGGGCAAAGGTGACAAATTACACTGATTGCCTAGAATAGGATATTTGCTAAACTGCACATGGTCTACCTACCCAACCTCCATATATGTAATAAGTTATTTATAGAGATTTGAATAAATCCATTGATTGAACCTTTTCCTTAAATGAATATGCAGGTTCACCCATTAGAAAATATGCCTGCTGGCTTATGTAGAATTGGGTGAGAGCACCGGTGTAGGCAATACAGGACTAGCAGGAAGAAGTGATGTATATGGTATAACGGAGAGAAAACTGGAGGGGAATTGAGAAGGGTTGTAGGTTGCCTGTATTCTGTAGATGGTAAAGGATTTGCAGGGAGAGGTGATGTACATTGCATGTAGTACAGCAGGGAGGGGGCTGCTGAACTGCAGAAGAGGGGAGGGGTCACTTTCAGCTCTAAGATGCAGAAACTGCTGCTACCGAAGGCATAGAAAATGGTGCATTTGTAATGAATACAGCATCTTGGGATCAAGGTAAGATACAGGATGTTATTGTAATATAATATATTCCTTTAGTCTGCAGGATGTGCTCATAATGGAAGACCCAACGATATATATATATATATAATATATATATATATATATATATATATATATATAGACAACTTTTGGATTCACCTTCATTTAAATAAAATAGGTGATGAGTTCTGGATCAAATATCTGGAGGTGGAGGTGGCGATAGGTTCCTAATTATTAGATATCAATACAGGGAGGAGGTGGATCAAGAGCTTGATATTCACATACATTGGAGGAGGAGGACAGATCTCATGTCAGATATTGTATCTGTATAGTAAAAGGAGGATTTAGATTTATAGAGTCAGAGATGCATGTGAAGGATTCTAGCTAAGGTATGCATAGAGAGAAACATATACATGGTCTAGAGAACATTTAGACAGGAGAGGACAATTTCTGGGCCAGCTCTTCTGCAGATGAGGTGGTGAGTTGTCTGTGTGTCCAAGGTTCTAAAAAATGTATAGAGCTAGATTTAGGATCAGATACTGTATACAGAGCAAGACCTAATTTCTACATGTGTCTTTGCCAAAAGGATGAAGTGACTTTTAGGAGATATATAGGAGATGGGCTCCAGATAAGGCATAGCTCCCAACTCTCCCTGATTTTGAGGGACTGTCCCTCATTCCTCCTCATTTGTCCCTCATTTTGGTCTGATCTATATAGTTGTATATAAAATGCACTTTTTATCTTTCAAAAAGTGTTTCCCAGTGCTAAACCTTTCATCTAAATTCTAAATTGCTACTGTATATACTCGAGTATAAGCCGAGGGACCTAATTTTACCACAAAAAACTGGGAAAACGTATTGACTCGAGTATAAGCCTAGGGTGAGAAATGCGCAGCTACTATAAGTGGAAAAGAGGGTCAACAATGCCCATTTGCATGCCTCACTGTGCCCATTTGCATGCCTCACTGTGCCCATTTGCATGCCTCACTGTGCCCATTTTCAGCCATAGGTCCCCCAAACTTGGTAGTGAAGGGTTTTGCACTACAATGCCCCCTATCTGCAGCCAAAATTTGGAGTCTCTGGACCCAAAGGGTCCTGAAATGACATTGCTGCAGATGGACACAGTTGACCGACTTTGGGGCTACTTGGTGCTAGGAACCCCATCTTTGGATATTTTGTAGTGCTGGTTCCACTGGGTTTGCACACCAAATCCTAGCACCAAGTGGCCCAGAGATATTGGGCCCCAATATCGGGTCGGAAAATGTCATTCTCTGCTGCAGAAAAGTGCTTGACTCAAATATAAGTCGAGGGGGGCAGTTTCAGCATAAAAAAATGTGCTGAAAAACTCGGCCTTCTACTCGAGTATATATGGTATATTTGTTAAGTTTAAAAGCCAATATAAAGGATTAGTAGTGGTAAAAAAAAAAAGCCCTTGTGGATTTAATTAACCTTTTGTTTTTGGTTAATTCTCCTTTAAGGGGGTGTGGCAGGGGGCATGTCCTATGCCTACATACGTTTGCTAGTAGGTGTCCCTCATTCCCATCTCAAAATGTTGGGAGGCAGGGATAAGGTATAAAGTGCAGAAGACTGAAGACCGTATATCTATTTAATGAAAGAAACAAGTCTTATGCCGCGTACACACAACGGGAATTTCGGCCAGCAAAAGACCAATGAGAGCTTTTCATCGGAAAATGCGACCGTGTGTAGGCTCCATCGGAATTTTGCTGGCCGAATTCCCGCCAGAATTTAAGAGCATGTTCTCAATTTTTCAGACGGAAAAGGTTTCTATCGGAAATTCCGATCGTCTGTAGCAATTCCGACACGCGAAATTCCTATGCATGCTCGGAAACAATTTGACGCATGCTCTGAATCATTAAACTTAATTTTTTTCTCGGCTCGTTGTAGTGTTGTACGTCACCGTGTTCTTGACGATCGGAACTTGGTGTGACCATGTGTAGGCGATTCCGTGTGAGCGGAATTTCGTTGGGAAAACCATCAGAGCTTTTTCCGACGAGAATTCCGATCGTGTGCATTAGGCCCTGTATCAGACTCAAGGCCATTCCTCTCGAGAAAAAGGAGACAAGTCCTAGGTCCTGTATCAGAATGTAGACCATGTGATTACAGAATGAACAAAACAAATCATAGGTTCTTTAGGAAACCATATATCTATGGAATGAAAGAAAGAAGTCCTAGGTCCCGTATCATACTAGAGTTACTAAGAAGAAGGCACTGCACCAATACATACATTAATTGGTGCGCCGGAAAAGTCATTAATTGAACGTGCGAACCGGCGCACATTGAATCGCAAATGACGATAATAAATGCCTGCATATGTAAACTGCAACTGGCGCTAGGGGAACTGCGGTTTTCTCATTGATAATAGCGCACCCCCAATACACTTGGTTAATTTCATCTCATTGGATGTCTCTTGTTAGGCAATTAGTAGGTGTACCTTTTAATTCTAATCTCATTCCTATCACTTTAAAATGTGTTTTTTCTTTTTTTTTACCCAAATCTTTCAATACATTACAAAGAACAGAGAAGTGTTTCTAAACCCAATACATTTATATTTTCAGATCTTGATCTTTAAAGGTGACCATATACTGCAATCAGTTAGATTATAAATAAATAAATTAGATTTAGTGCAAGAGCCTGTTTGATTTCCTATATTTTTAATTAATTGTTTAAGTGCGTCTTCCTATTACCGATTTTGCCTAAATATCGAGTTGTACAGAGATTGGCCAATCAGATTGCATAGTGCATGACCATCTTAAGTGCCAAAGTTGGAATGTAGATGTGCCATGACCCACTTGCGTTTTCCTAACGATATTTCTTGGGCATTACACATCCCATGAGGCATTGTAAAACTCTGACATACACAGACATGATGGGAATTGTAGTTCCTGAACAACTGGAGGGCCGTAGTTTAAAGACCCCTGTGCTAGACCATTATTATGTCTCCAGAATTGGGAGTGTGGCATCTACCCAACTTCTCTCTGCTGGTGGACTCAAGAACCTACATCTATAGATATATCTATATATACACACACTGAAGCAGGAAGCAATATACATTGGCCCGGAAGTAAATCTGTACATAGGAAGTAGGTGTGTGTTTTGAGGCCAAATCATTTAGACATACACACAACCCACACAAACACCACCCCCTGTAAAAATAAATCAAAAATTATCTTAATTGGTCAATAAGGATCATCTCTTCCACAGAGAACAGTGAGCGGGGCATGGTGGTGGGAAAAAATTAGCAGCAGTACAAGCAACTTCCTTGAGGGGCCTGATATCATTCCTGTGTACTGGCCACCGCTTCCGGGAACCAGATATACGCCACGCAGCACATCTCACACAGCGGTCGTGCATCTAGATGCAGAAACCCAATTTTTTATGGAAATGAATAGTAAAGCAGATGCAGATTTCCAGGACTGGACTAACAAATGTTTATAGTGAAAGGCAAATTGTGTTTTCTATTAAACAAGGTCTAAATGGGCCATTGACATGCATCACAGTTGAAATTAGAAATGTATCTTTGCAAAGTTAAACTAAATGAAATTCTTTCTTATTTTTGCTTCTAGATAGAGTGCAGAGGGAGTAGAAGTCTTGTCAGTTTTTGGGGATGTCTGCACACCTGATAGGGTGAAGACAACTCCCAAATTTTGCCAGTTTCTCCTTTAAATTTGTTCACTTCCTGTCACATAGCCAAACAGGAAGTGAGGGTAAAACCCTACCAATGTCTTTCCTTGGGGACACACAGGTCAATCTAAATGGTTTCTCCATTGGGTAAATTGCACTCTAGCATTTTGCTGTGTACACCATAAATTATTAGGTATCTTGGACTTTGGGGTTTATTTACTAAAGGCAGATCCACTTTGCACTACAAGTGCACTTGGAAGCGAAGTTGCTAGAGATCCAAGGGGGCCATGCAAGGAAAATAAAAAAACAGTATCTTTGCTTCTACATGTTTGGATGATAAAATCACCAGTGCTTCCCCTCAGATTGACAGCGAGTACACTTGTATTGCAGAGTAGATTTGCTTTTAATAAACCCCAAAATACCTAATAATTTGGGGTGTACACAACAAAGTGCTAGTTTTATTGACCTGTGCGTCCCCAAGGAAAGACATTGGTAGGGTTTTACCCTCACTTCCTGTTTGGCTATGTGACAAGAAGTGAAGCCAATTTTCAGAAAATGGACACAAAGCCCAATCTAAAAAAGACAAACAAGGGTTCTAACACTCACTTAGTTTCCCTCAAATGCCCACAATTAGAATAGGATTGTCTTGAGCTAGATTTTAGCTCAGTGCTCTAAATCAGTGGTTCTCAACCCTGTCCTCAATACCCCCAAAAGGCCATGTTTGCAGGTTTACCTTCATCTTGCACAGGTGCTTTAAATCAGAGTCAATGGCTTGGTATTTTGGACAGCTATTTAGCTAAGATAAATTCCCAAAACATGTCCTGTCGGGGGTACTTGAGGACTGAAGCTGAGAACCACTGCGCTAAAATGGAAAATTGAATACTTACCTCCCTGTAATTTTTCTTTTCTGGTGCCTATCCATGGCAGCATGCGCACAATCCATGTGTATGCTACTATGAAGGCACCAGGAAAGTAGCTTTTAGACAAATCACACCTTTTTTTGTTTTGCCATGCCAATCAACCTAGTTAAGCTGCAGCTGGGAAATCTGTTGCATGAAAATTGTTTAGGGGGAAGGGGAGAGTATAAAATGCATTACTTGGATTGAGCATGCATCTGCAAAACAAATTATTAACAAAACACATAAAACGTAAAAATTTGCTACAAATTTTATTGGTCAACAAAACAGGACTTGGAAAAGAGCAACGAAAGCAAAAAACACATGTATGTTAATTTGAGACACTAACAGAATATGGTTTTGAGGTCTGACCATTTTGCAGAGGAAATTAACAGGAGTTAAAAGGACTACGCCACAAACGGACAGTCTCTTAAGGATTTAAACACACACACACGTAAAAAGAATGCTATCTGCAAGCATAGCATAACATAGGTTTGTGTGCTAACGAGGCAATTGAAAAAACATGCACAGTCCATGAAACACACAAAATTGAAGTTCACCCAGTGTAGAGACAGAACTTCAAAGTGGTTACACCTGTTAGGATGACCTTAAATTACTAACCCAAAAAACACATTCTCTGAGCATGCCCAGAAAAATCCAAGTTTTTTTCACACACAAAAAGCACAAAAAAAAAACAAAGTCCTGCCCAGACCAACCCAAATGCAGCTAGCACAAAATAAGCCACCCGCTATCCAAAATTAAGCACATCATCTAGCATGCTACAAAATTACAGATGGGACAAACACCCCCTGGTCCAGGGGGCAAACAAAGAGCCTAACATGGGCAAAAGTTACACAACAAATACCATTGCAGTCTATTGGAATTGACTTGTTAATTATGCTAGTCCCCACTTGGCTGGCTTATATTCTAGTTATTGGCCTTAAAATGGGTATGGGTAGGGTTGCCACCTCATCCCTTTAAACCCCTTTAAATTACACAGGTTCTGAGGCTAATTAAATGCAGATAAGGCACCAAGTGAGTTTAATTACCACCTTAATCAGCCACAGAACCTGTGTAATTAATGTGTGTTCGGGTTTAAAGGGATGAGGTGGCAACCCTAGGTATGGGGGCCCAGGTCCCACCCTGAGGGACATATATCAATGTCACCAATTTGGACAACCCCAAAAACGAAACAAGGAGAAGTGCCTTTAAAAATGCAAAATTTCTGAAAAGCTAGTAACGGGGGGGGGGGGGGGGGGCTTGCTCTGCCTGTAAAGTGGTGCAGCAGTAGCATGTATCCAAAATGAAAAATACCATCCCAAACTAAAAAAAATATTGTGCCCATCCCACACACTAACAAACCCCTAGCCAAACCCACAGCAAGCCAGCCCATGAAAGGAGGGTGGATGCTTGGGGCAGGAGGGGCACTGGCACCCCAAAAGTCAACCACCTTGTTCCCATATTCAGGGGGTCAAGGGCCTCTTCCACACAACCCTAGGCTGGGGTTGTGGTGGGCTACAGGCAGGGGGCTTTACAGAATGTGGAATCCCCTTTAAACTAGTGGGTGCAAGGTGCTTTGTGGTTGGTATTGGGCTGAGCCCAACATGCCCCAAAGGCAGCCAGCTATGTTGACTGCATGTGGCCTTGTTTGGTTCAGGAGGGGGTTGGGCGATCACTCTTCTTGTCCCTTTCCTAGCTGGCCCTGTTGTATGCTCTGAAAAAGGATGTGGTTTGGATTGGTGAAGGCAGCTCACAGCCTTTGGAGAATAGAGTGGAGTGTGGAGTTCCCCTTTAAAAGCAAAAGTTAGCCCATGGAAATCCAAGGGGTTATAGGGGGGAGACAAGAGCATTGGAGTGTGGAGTTCCCCTTTAAAAACTAGCCCAAGGAAATCGTATGCATTAGAGGGGGGAAGGTTAAATGCCCTTTTAGGAGGAGCGAGAGACTTTTTGCATAATTTTTACAAGGTGCATGTCACATGTTGGCAACGTAACTATGCTAACATGACCTGTGTGCAAATCTCCTTAAAAAAAAATACATAAAGGTGAACCAGCGTAAAAAATCATTTGTCATGTTTAGAGGTGGCCTGTTCAACCCATGCTATTGCATGTACGTTGCTTAAGTCCTGTAGCAGACCAGAAACAATGGGGGAATTTAACAAAATTGGAGCAGACAGAATCCAGAACAGCTGTTAATAGTAACCAGTCAGCTTCTAGCTTAGCTTGTCCAGCAGAGTTTTGAAACTGAAAATTAGAAACTGATTGGTTGCCATGCACAACTGCTCCTGTTTTAGTAATTTCCTCTTAGTAAATGTCCTAGGTCCAGACTGAAGATCATACATCTGAATAATGGGGCCAAATCCAAGCTTCTATATCAAACTGGACATTTATGGATTGAAGTCCTAGGGCCTGAAACACAATGGAGACCATATATCAATGGAATGAAGGAGACAAGTCCTAGGTCCTGAAACACAATGGAGACCATATATCAATGGAATAAAGGAGACAAGTCCTAGCTCCTGAATCACACTGGGGACCATACATTCAGCGGCATTTTATTAGGTACACCTTGCTTGTACCAGGTTGGACCCCCTTTTGCCTTCAGAACTGCCTTAATTCTTTGTGGCATAGATTCGACAAGGTGTTGGAAACATTCCTCTGAGATTTTGGTTCTTTTTTTTTTTTTTCAAATAGATTTTATTGAAAGAAAAGGTAATACATGGAAACACAATAGAGGGTATACAACATTTTCTCAAAATAATATATATAAGCCAGTAGTCAAGGCACTTACAAACATGGATGGAAACAAGAAACTAGGGTATAAATAACAGGTGTCTCAAAACAAAAAATACCATGTCGCAGTATCTGGATGGATCAAGATTGAGGGTCCCTAGAGAGCTACTGGTGGTACAAACAAAAAGGGAAAATAGGAGAGGAGGGGGGGAGATGGGGGGGGGGCAACAACACTATTGCATAGTCCACAAGATAATAGAGAGATGAAGGCTAAGACGAAAAGCCTCTTGGGCTAGGGTTCAGACACGGGTTGCGTGCTCACGTGCATAATAGAATTGGTTGAATTAGACGGAAGTGAGGTAGGGTGGGTATGATGAATGACATCCGAAATGTCTGGATCCACATGAGAAGGGTTGGAGGCAGAAGTGTCAGCTTCTTCAGGGGTGAAAATGCGGGGTTCATAGTAGGAAAAAGAGACATTTTCAAAATTCTGTAATTCCTCATTTGATAGGGTTGAATGCATGAAAGCCCACCATCTGGAGTAGAAACGTGCGCTAGATTTGGCTTGTTTGAAGTCGGTGTTGAGCTTGTCCTTGTGAAGTAGATTCAGAAGCTCCCTTTTAAGTTGTGAGATCTGTGGGCAGTGAGAGGAGGTCCAGTTTTTCAGAATTAATCTTCTGGCTAATAAGAGTCCGATCAAGGCCCAGTCTTTGTAGCTAGGGTGGGTGGTAGGGGACCACGGTAACAGTCGGTCGTCCCAGTACCCAAAAATGAGTAGAAGGGGGTCTTTAGGCAGTTTTAACAGTGTTATGTCGAAAATATAGGAGATGACCTGGTTCCAGAAAGTGGAGATAGAGGGGCATGCCAAAAACCAGTGGGAGAGGGATGGTTTTGGTTGGCGGCACATGGGGCAGCTGGCTGCGCCTAAGTCCTTTTTATCCGAGAGAAAGGGTAAGTAAGCCCGGTGTAATATCTTTAGTTGGGTTTCTCTCCAAACCTCATTGGGGATCAGCTGATGTGTTTTTTTGTAACCTTGCAGAATCTTTCCCACTAAGTCTGAGTCCGGAAAATCTTAACCCCAGTTTGCTACCGACGATGACAAAATTGAGGGAGTAGACTTCAACAAGAAAGGCTTGTATATGTCCGAAATTTTAGAAGAGTCACCTTGTAGTAGCAGATCTGTGAAGGAAGTCTGAAATCTTTTGCGTTCTTCTCTGCAGGAGTCCCTCATGAAACTGACGCATTGTGCGTAATGTAAAGCATGGGATTGAGGGAGGGAAAAGGTGTCTGCGATGGCAGAGAAATTAAGGGGGCGACCCGTTTCCCCGTTGCTCAGGGTGGAAAAGTTAGTCAGGCCTTTTTGTCACCAGACAAAGAATTGCTGGTATTCCAGTCCCTGTGGGAAGCTAGGGTTTCCTTGAATCGGGAGATGTCTGGACAGAAAGGGTGATAATTTTAGTGCTTTTTTTACTTCCCTCCAAGCTATAGCAGTGTCTCTGAGAAGAAGATTGTGTTGTAGGGGTGGGGGTATAGATTTCCACCTGCAGTGAAGGAGGGCCACCAAAGAGTAGGGGTGGGTCATTGAAGATTCCAGGGAGTAATTTGAGTAGTGAGAGAGTTGCGATATCCAATCCAGACTTATCCTTAAATGGCAAGAAAAGTTATAGGCCCTAATATTCGGGAGACTAATCCCTCCTTCGCGCATGGGAATAAATAGCTTTACAAAGGCTATACGTGGTCGTTTGTTGTGCCATCGAAATTTGGAGATGGCTTTGTTTAGGATTGAGGTATATTTGTGTTTCAGAAGCAAAGGGATTGTTTGTAGAGGATATAATAATCAAGCAAAACTGACCACCTTTACTAGGTGACATCTTCCCATGAGCGAAAGAGGTAGATCCATCCAGTTACCCAATTCCTGAGTAATTTTTTTTTTTATCAATGGGGGATAGTTGAGGTGGTAGATAGAGGAGGGCAATTTTCCTATCTTAATATCTAGATATGTTATGTGGGAGTTGGCCACCGAGAAGGGTGAGAGGCGAGCCCAGGGAGGGACAGACAAAGTGCCTATGGGGAGGATTTCGCTCTTGCTGTAGTTTATGCAAAGGCCCGAGCAGAGTCTAAATTCATCAAATATTGTTTTAATGGTGAACATGTTAGAGGAGGGATTTGTCGAACAAATAAGGATGTCATCTGCGAAAAGTGATGTGCGGAGTTCTCGAGAGCCTATTTTGATTCCGTGTAGTGGGGCCTTTTGAAGGAGGTAGTGAGAGAGGGGTTCTAGTGCAATGTTGAAAAAAAGAGGGGAAAGGGGGCAGCCCTGTCTCGTGCCTTTATGGAGGTGGAATTCGTCTGAGAGGAGGCCAGCCACCACCAACCTGCCGCGGGGGATGTGTACATGGCTTGTACAAGCTGTTGGAAAGGGCCTGTGAAGCCAATTTTTGATAAGGACAATGATAGCCAATCAAAGCTGACATTGTCGAAAGCTTTTTCCGCGTCCAGGGTGATGATGGCATGGTCCCCCCCCGGGTTGTTTTTAGCATGTTCTAGGGCTGTCATGACCTTCCGGATATTTATAGTGGCCGTTCTTCCTTTCACAAAGCCTGATTGGGCTGGGTGAATCAGAGAGATAATGGTGGCTAGTCTGGAAGCTACTATTTTTGAAAGTATCTTTACGTCCAAATTGAGGAGAGAAATGGGTCGGTACGAGCCTGGTTCTTGGGGGTCTTTGCCTTTTTTAGAAAGTAATTTGATGATGGCCTGGTTCCCGGTTGGTAAATAAGGACCGCCGGACCAAATACCATTATAAACTTCGAAGAGAACAGGCTCGGTTATAGAATGTAACGTCTTATAAAATTCCCCCGTGAACCCATCTGGGCCCGTGGCTTTAGAGGGAGCTAGGTTCCGAATGGCGGTCGATATTTCAGGCAAGCAGATAGGTGCATTGAGGGCTTCAAGTTGGGAGGAAGAGACTGTGGGCATGGACAGTCTGTCTAGGAAGGATTTAGCTACGTTCATGTCTATGGGGTCTGTGGCATAGAGCGAGGAATAGTATTTTAGCATAACTTTGTTTATATCCTGTTGTGAGGATTTTATGGTGCCTGAAGAGTCCTGTACTGAGGTGATGTGTGTCGGGCGAAAAGGACCTTTGCAGAGTCTTGCTAGCAGTTTGCCAGCTTTATTGCTAAATTTATGGAGGGTGGCTTCTAAGTTGGCCCTATGTGTCCGTTCGAGGATATCTGCCCAGGTGTGGAAAGACCGTTTAGCTGCCTGGCACTTTTGTCTGTTTTCGGGGGAGTCCCTAGTGTAGAGAGAGCGCTGTGCCAAGCGTAAATCTGCACTGGCTTTCTTATATTTTGCCAAGGTGTTTCTCGTAAGAGATGACGCGGCCCCTGAGGAAGGCTTTACCTGCTTCCCAGAAAAGGTTCGGATTTTCCGCATGAGAAGAGTTGGCTGCAGCGTATTCAGACCAAGCTCCCTCCATATAGTGTTGAAAATCTGCATTGTTTTGGAGATAGGAGGGAAATCGCCAAATCTGGGAAGAGGGATGTAAGTCAGGGGTGTCTAGTGATATTGAGATGGGTGCATGGTCTGAGATGGCGATGTCATGAATGTCAGCCCCGGAGATCATTGGGATAAGGCTGTCAGTGCAAAAGAGGTAGTCGATTCTAGTAAAGATGTTGTGAGGGTTGGAGTAAAAAGTGTATTCTCTGTCCGCTGGGTGGTGGAGTCGCCAAACATCTTGGAGGGAAATGGAGTCCATAGTGTATGCGAAGTGTGTACGGTCATAGGGCGTAGGTGGTGGTCGCAGTCGTTTGGGGTGAGATCTATCTTCTGATGGGTGCAGGGTACTGTTAAAATCTCCCCCAACTATATGTGGTAGGTGCGGGGCACGTAGCAACCAGGTGGACATCTCACCGAGAAATTGCTTACCGGGAGTGTTCGGGGCATATATGTTGGATATCATCAGTTCTCTATTTCCCAGTTTTATGTGTATAGAGATAAAGCGGCCCTGGCTGTCAGTGTCTACGGATAACACTTCGCATGGGAGGTTTTTGTGGCTCAAAATGATAACCCCTGCTTTGCGATTTAGTGCACTTGAGCCCAGGACAGTGCCCACCCAGAGTTTTTTTAGGTGTTGGAAGTCAGAGGGAGTTGGGTGGGTCTCCTGGAGTAGAGCAATATCAGTGTTAAGTCTCTTCAGGTGACAAAGTATTTTAAATCTCTTGAAGGGAGACCTTAGCCCTTTCATGTTCCAGGAGGTGACTTTCATGTGGGAGATTGTGTGTGTGTGTTATGGGAAGGTTTACTATACACAGCATGTAAAGACCCGAGAGGAAGGGTGAAATTGACCGTGTGCACCAAGGTGTACTGACTGTGGGATAGTGGTGTTGCCTCAGTGTCTGGTGATTGAAGAGTGTAGTTGAGGAGATGGATTGGAAGAGGGGGGGAGAAGGGGAAGGTAGGAGCAAGTAACAAAACCATCACAAAACAGTGAAAGAACTTCTCTTTTTTACGCAGCTCTCCCTAGCGATCCAGGTGCTGTGGTGGGTGCACGCCCTAGATAGCTCAGTGTCTTTAGCCGCGAGGGTGGACCGCATAAAGGAATGGGATCAGGAGGAGGGCATACACAGTGAGGCTATAGGAGGTATAGCAGAACACTAAGGGATGGAGGAGAGGCGAGAGATATCAATAACATAAGCAGTATCAAAAAAAAACAGTCACTAGTTAATGAACCAAATACCTGAGTTGACAGTTGAAGTAGACATAGGTGTTATGAAACAAGCAATTGTTAGGGATCATAAGGGAAGCATGGCGGACGATGAGACTCCGTGTCAGCGTGGGGAGTTGCGGTGGACAGGTCCAGACGACCTGAAGCGTTTCGGGGAGTCTTTTCTCGGGCTTCGCTGTCCATAAGGCGGTTATTCGGAGAGGCTTTGTGCGGGGAGTCAGTGTGTGTATCAGATCGCAGTGAGCGTAGGAAGGCTTCCGCTTCTGAGGTGTCCTGGAAGGACAGCTGATCCCCATTGGGGGCTTTGAGACGGAGAGTCGCAGGGAATGCCAAGGTGAATTTTATCTGTCGCTGGTACAATTTCGTACAGATGTGTTGGAATGCTTTCCTTTTTTTGGAGACCTCCAAAGAATAGTCAGCGAAGATCAAGATTTTGATGCCGTCAATTTGGAGAGATCTGGTATGCCTGAACTTTCGCAGGATGGTGGTCTTGTCATTGTAATTGAGGTACTTCGCTATGATCTGGCGGGGAGATTTGCGGTCAGGAGGACAGCTGATCCCCATTGGGGGCTTTGAGACGGAGAGTCGCGGGGAATGCCAAGGTGAATTTTATCTGTCTCTGGTACAATTTCGTACAGATGTGTTGGAATGCTTTCCTTTTTTTGGAGACCTCCAAAGAATAATCGGCGAAGATCAAGATTTTGATGCCGTCATCCAAACGTCATCCGTTTGATCCACCGCCTTTTCCACTGAGTCGGTTATCATGGGGGACAGGAGAGCAGCTACAGTCTGGGCTATACGGTCAGTATTGCTGTCCCCTAGCTTTGAGGATGAGGAAACGGGATGCGGGGAGAGGGAGGTCTGAAGTGAGGAGGGAGATTGAATGTGTGTGCTCACCTCCATAGCTGGTTCGTCTGCCGCGTCATCCAGAGAGACCGAAACCGGGGCCTCGATTTGGGACTGGCCCGAGTGGCTCGATGCGGCCGTGTGAGAGCGTGTGCCGGTCTTCTCCACAAATCGGTCCATAGGTGAGTGGAAAACCCCCAACGAGGCCGCAGTGTGCTGGGGGAGGGGGGGGGGGTCAGGCCGGTTCTTTCTTCCTAGCTCCTGACTAAATTTGAAGGCCGAGACCGGGGGCCTCGATTTGCGGCTACTCCGGGTGGAGCGATGGGGTCGTTTGTCAGGATGCGCTGGAGCTACGGCCCTGGAGGGTCCGCGTGAGGCTGGGGGGGCACCCGGTGAGATGGCAGGTGGCTGGAGGGGGTCCGGGCGGTAGTACCAGGCCCTGAATTAGAAGACGCTGACCGTGAAAGCCGAAGCCAGGGCCTCGATTTGCGGCTATGCCGGGTGAGTTGTTGCGGCCGTTCGCGGTAATGCGCCAGTTCCGGGGCTCAAATAGGTCTCTCTGAGGGTGGGGGGGACACCCGGTGAGGCAGCAGGTGGCAGGAGGGGTTTCCAGGGCCTGATTCGGATGTTGCGGTCCGTGTAGGCCGAGACCGGGGCCTCAATTTTGCGGTCAGGCCGGGTGAAGCGTCGCGGCCGTGTAAGTGCCCGTGCAGGCGTAATTAAGAACCGATCGGTTCGTAGGGGGGGTTGGGGGACACCCGAGTGTGCTGCAGGCGGCAGGAGGGGGTCGGGCAGGTATTTTCAGGCCGATTTATGGATCGTGGTGCGGGAGCTGAGAGGAGACTCAGCTACTCCATGCGGCGCCGGATCCAGAAGTCAGGAGATTTTGGTTCTTATTGACATGATAGCATCACGCAGTTGCTGCAGATTTGTCGGCTGCACATCCATGATACGAATATCCCATTCCACCACATTCCAAAGGTGCTCTATTGGATTGGAATTTGGTGAATGTGGAGGCCATTGGAGTACAGTGAACTCATTGTCATGTTCAAGAAACCAGTTTGAGATGATTTGAGCTTGTGACATGGTCTATTATCCTCCTGGAAATACCCACCAAAAGATGGCAACACTGTAGTTATAAAGGGATGGACATGGTCAGCAACAATACTCAGGTAGGCTGTGGCATTTGAATAATGCACAATTGGTACTAACAGGCCCAAAGTGTGCCAAGAAAATATCCCCCACACCATTACACTAGCCTGAACCATTGATACAAGGCAGGATGGATCCATGCTTTCATGTTGTTTACGCCAAATTCTGACCCTAACATCTGAATGTTGCATCTGAAACCGAGACTCATCAGACCAGACAATTTGTTTTTCCAATCTTCTATTGTTTAATTTGGTGAGCCTGTGCAAATTGTTGCCTCAGTTTCCTTTTGTTAGCTGACAGGAGTGGCACTCAGGGAGGTCTTCTGCTGCTGTAGCCCTTCTTCAAGGTTTGATGTGTTGTGCATTCAGAGATGGTATTCTGCATACCTTGGTTGTAACAAGTGTTTATTTGAGTTACTGTTGCCTTTCTATCATCTCAAACCAGTCTGCCCATTCTCCTCTGACGTCAACAAGACATTTCTGTCCCCACAACTGTCACTCACTGGATATTTTCTCTTTTTCTGACCATTCTTTGTAAGAGATGGTTGTGCATGAAAATCCCAGTAGATTAGCAATTTTTGAATTACTCAGAGCAGCCTGACACCAACAACCATGCCATGTTCACTTAAATCCCCTTTCTTCCCCATTCTAATGCTCGGTTTGAACTTCAGCGAGTTGCTGCCATTTGATTGGCTGATTAGCAATTTGTGTTACCAAGCAATTGAACAGGTGTACCTAATAAAGTGCCCAGTGAGTGTATATCTATAGAATGAAGGAGACAAGTCCTAGGTCCTAAATCACACTGGAGTCCTTATATCTAAGGAATGAAGGATACAAGTCCTAGGTCCTAAATCAAACTGGAGACCATATATCTAAGGGATGAAAGAGACAAGTCCTAGGTCCTGAATCACACTGGAGACCATATATCTATGGAATGAAAGAGACAAGTCCTAGGTCCTGAATCACACTGGAGACCATATATCTATGGAATGAAGGAGACAAGTCCTAGGTCCTAAATCACACTGGAGACCATATATCTATGGAATGAAGGAGACAAGTCCTAGGTCCTAAATCACACTGGAGACCATATATCTGTTGAATGAAGGTGGCAAATCATAGGTCCCATTTCAGACTGGGGACCATATATCTATAAAGTGAAGAAGACAAATCTTAGTTTCTGTATCAAACTAGAGACTATATATACACAAATGTAAGGAGACAATTCCTAGAACAATATAATTATGGAATGAAGGAAACAAATCCTAGGCCCTGTCTCAGGCTAGAGTTCATATATTTGTGATAAAAAGACAATCCTGGGTCTTGCGTCACATATAAGTTCACATAGAAGGAGGTGGGATCTTTAACCAATTGATTACTTTGCACTTAAACCCCCCTCGTGACCAGAACAATTTTCAGCTTTTGGCGCTGACGACCTTTGAATGACAATTGCGCGGTCATACAACACTGTACCCAAATGAAATTTTTATCATTTTTTTTCCCACAAATAGAGCTTTCTTTTGGTGGTATTTAATCACAGCTGGGGCTTTTATTTTTTGCTAAACAAACAAAAAAAGATGGAAAAAAATAAATAAAAAAAATCATGTTTAATAGTTTGTTATAAAATTTTGCAAACAGGTAATTTTTCTGCTTCATTGATATGCGCAGATGAGGCGGCACAGGTGGGCACTGATAGGCTGCACTGGTTGGCACTGATAGGCTGCACTGATAGACTGCACTGGTGGGCACTGATAGGCTACACTGGTGGGGACAGATAAGTCGGTACTGATGAAGACAGCAAAGATGGCACTGATGGGCGCGGATGGGTGGCACCGGTGGGTGGCACCGATGGGCACTGATAGGTGGCACCTATGGGCACTGATGGATGACACTGATGGGCACTGATGGGTGGCACTGATGGGTGGCACTGACGGGCACTGATAGGTGGCACCTATGGGCACTGATGGATGACACTGATGGGCACTGATGGGTGGCACTGATGGGTGGCACTGACGGGCACTGGTAGGTGACACAGATGAGCACTGGCAGGTGACACTGATGTGCAGCACTGGCACTGTGGGCACTGAGCGATGGCACTGTAGGCACTGAGAGATGGCACTGTGGGCACTGGAAGGCGGCACTTTAATTGGGCAAAGGTGGGCACCATGGATTGGGCACATTGCTGGGCACATTGCATGTCCCTCTCACTGCCGCCGGTGATCGGCTTTTTTTTTTTCTCCTCGCGCTGTCAGCGCGAGGAGGAAAAAAAGCCAATTACCGGCTCTGTTATTATCACATGATCAGCTGTTATTGGCTGACAGCTGATCACGTGGTAAGGGGTCGGGATCGACCCCTTACTTGGATCTGTGATCCAGCGAGTCTCACAGGGGGCGCGCAGGCAGCTCGTGGCCGGGACGACGTCAATAGACGTCGTCCCGGCACATTAGATCCGCGCTGTAGCCGTCATTCGGCTATAGCGCGGATCTCAGGTAGTTAATGATATCTATTCAGAGTAATGGTGAGACCAATTCTATATCAATTATCTATGTACAAAGATACCTGGATATATGAGTTCAAAGGAGTTTTACATCAGATATGTGGACCAACTGAGGGAGAAGGGATTCTGTGATTTGTACAAAGAGAACAGATATCTGAAGAGAAAGATAGGTTCAGTGTTTTCATTCAATGATCATCTTAAAGGCTCAGTCCACCTAAAAAAGAACATTCTAGTCTTAGAAAGAGCCTGGTGCGATGTGTCAACCACTGGCTTTTTAAATGACGTAAATGTTCCAACAGAAAGATCTCTCTGCCATAATTTAATTTAGGAATAATACATTGTTGATAAAGTTGAATAAAGACACAGGTTCACTCAGTTTAGTGTGTGTATAAGTCACTACTATTGCTCATACTCCTGTACATTGTGTTCACTGAGGAACACATCTAAAAGCTGACACTGTTCTTGTCCACTTAGTTATGGGTGTCCCCATTCAGCTTTATGTGTTCCAGCTCTTCCTGTTACTTTCTCCATAATATAAATACAGGGATATTGGAAACCCATCATAATAGTCACAGAAAGTGTGCAGACCCAACAACTCAGCACAGTGATGTCACCAATAGTGTTCCTGAGAGATAGAAGTCACTGTTAGGGCAGTTAGGCTCTGTAACTGCAAACAGCTGAAATGTTATTTCTGAATGGACTAACCTTTTAACCAGTGGTTGGTTAGTCATTTACCTGAGACTACCTCTATTTAATGTTGTATTTGTTTTTTGTCATCCAGGTGATTCCCCATGGAACCTCATGGACATGTGGAACTGTACGACACAGACTTTGTCCAAAATGGCAGGGCAGTCACTGTCCTGTGGGCTTCATGTACCCTCTTCCTAGGCATCTTGGAGATTGTGGTGCTCCTGCAGCCCTCCTGGGTTTTAGGAGGGGAGGGTAGTGGGCAGTTTGGACTTTACCAGGTGTGCGAGGAAACAGACTGGGGCACCGAATGCAGGGGACCCCCAGCTGCTCTGGAGGCTCTCCCTCCTTTCCAGACAGCTGCCGGGTTCATGGTTGGAGCTCTCCTGCTGGTTCTGTTCAGCCTGGCTTGCATTGGACTGCTGTGGTTCTGTAACTCAGGGACAGTTTTTAAGCTGTGTGCCTGGCTTCAAATCAGTGCAGGTAAGACATTGCATGGGACAGTGTCAACATATCTGTGTTTTTTCCTCATACTGGGGCTTTCATTGCTTGCCACCTTCTGAAAATGCCAGTTGCATGTCTGTTATGGTGAGCCACAGTTTTTATTATTTTCTGAATGCCTGACTTGGAGAATGTATGCAGATCAGGAAAGTCTGAGTAAAATCAGAAGTCCTTATCTGCACAATTGTTCTGGGTTAATATCTCAATGGATTGAAGTCAGATAATCAACATGACAGCCAGCCAATTAGAATTTTCAAGAAAGGGGGCTCAAAGCCATTGCAATATTTGCAGAAAATTATATTTTATGTGACTGTTAAGCCTTACTAATGAATGTAGCAGAGACAAAATTTATGTCAGGTCATTTTGGTCTGTGATCCCATAATGCCGGTTCACACAGGGGCGGCTTCAAAGTTGCCCGACTCTAAAGCCGCCCCATACAGCGTGAATTCAGCGCGGCTTGCAAAACGACTTCTGTATAGAAGTGAATACAAGCCATTCAGAAGTTGCCCCATAATAGTACAGGAACCTTTTTCTATGACTTGAGTCGCTCCTATTAGAACAGTTCCATTGCACTGCATGTAGCGTGACTTGTCAGTAGGGATGAGCCGAACACCCCGGGTTCGGTTCGCACCAGAACCTTCGAACGGACCGAAAGTTCGCGCGAATTTTCGAACCCTATACGTTATAATGGACGCGAACGTTCGAAATCAAAAGTGCTAATTACAACGGCCAATATGCATGTTAATGTCATAAAACAGGTTTGGGGACCGGGTCCTGCCCCAGGGGACATATATCAATGCAAAAAGAACTTTTAAAAACTAACGTTTTTTCGGGAGCAGTCATTTTAATGATGCATAAAGTGAAAAAAAAAAAAGTGAAATTTTCCTTGTTTCCCGTGTTTAGAACTGTCCTTGCACAAAATGTCATTTGTAAAGGAAAAAAAGAAGCCATTTAAAACCACTTGCGGCTTTAGGTTTGTTCTTAAGTAGAATCTGAACAGGTACATTATGAAGTGTAGCTCCATCCCAAAAAAATCTATTTTTAAGCTTTTTGGAGAACATAGGGAGGGGTTATCACCCCTGTAACATTTGCTGTCTTTGCACATCTGTTCAGAACATGTCACCTCACTTTCCGTCCAATGACAAATGTTTTTGGAAAAAGTGGGGTTTTAATTGAAACAAGGATTGGTGATAAAGTATCAGTAGAGAGGAGATACCTTTTTCCCAAATTAAATCTAACAGGATAGAATTTCCCTTCCTAGGGGTAGATTTCCTCTCACTTCCTGTTTTCTCTTTCCATTTGCAAGTAGGAGTCGTTTGTAAGTTGGATGTATGAAAGTAGGGGCCTGGCGTATATACTCTGCAGAAATTTGCCCTATTAGATGTTGGTGTAGCCACAAGACTGGTGGGCACAGGAATGGGCCCTGCTGTGAGTTAATAGATCAAGATTTGTAATTGCATGCACCTGTTGAACAGGGCAGAAAAATTGGGGGTGGTGGTGGACGGTGTTGCCACAAGACTGTAAGCTCTCACAGTTACTCTTGGTGGGCGCAGGAATGGGCCCTGCTGTGAGTTATTAGATCAAGATTTGTAATTGCAAGCACCTGATGAACAGGGCAGAAAAATTGGGCCTTTGGCGGTGGTGGTGGACGGTGTTGCCACAAGACTGTAGGCCCTCATAGTTACTCTTGGTGGGCGCAGGAATGGGCCCTGCTGTGAACTATTAGATCAAGATTTGTAATTACCCGCCCCTGTTAAACAGGGGCTGAAAAATTGTGCCTTAGGCACTGGTGCTGGTGCCACAACACTGCAACCCCTCACAGATACTGTACTTGGAGCACAGCAGTCACACGTGTTGCGAAGCATTTTTTAAAAAATTGTAAGTACACGCCCCTGTTAAACAGGGGCTGAAAAATTGTGCCTTAGGCACTGGTGCTGGTGCCACAACACTGCAACCCCTCACAGATACTGTACTTGGAGCACATTGTTGCGAAGCATTTTTTTATAAAAATTGTATGTACACGCCCCTGTTAAACAGGGGCTGAAAAATTGTGCCTTAGGCACTGGTGCTGGTGCCACAACACTGCAACCCCTCACAGATACTGTACTTGGAGCACAGCAGTCACACGTGTTGCGAAGCATTTTTTTAAAAAATTGTAAGTACACGCCCCTGTTAAACAGGGGCTGAAAAATTGTGCCTTAGGCACTGGTGCTGGTGCCACAACACTGCAACCCCTCACAGATACTGTACTTGGAGCACAGTGTTGCGAAGCATTTTTTTATAAAAATTGTATGTACACGCCCCTGTTAAACAGGGGCTGAAAAATTGTGCCTTAGGCACTGGTGTGGTGCCACAACACTGCAACCCCTCACAGATACTGTACTTGGAGCACAGCAGTCACACGTGTTGCGAAGCATTTTTTTAAAAAATTGTAAGTACACGCCCCTGTTAAACAGGGGCTGAAAAATTGTGCCTTAGGCACTGGTGCTGGTGCCACAACACTGCAACCCCTCACAGATACTGTACTTGGAGCACAGTGTTGCGAAGCATTTTTTTTATAAAAATTGTATGTACACGCCCCTGTTAAACAGGGGCTGAAAAATTGTGCCTTAGGCACTGGTGTGGTGGCATGGATCATTGAGGAGGAGGAAGAGGATAGTCAGTGAACATAAGAGGACAGTCACTCAGCATCAGCATAGGCAGTCTTGAAGGGATGTGATGTGACATTAAAAATTATTCGGTTATATCCGCCTCAGGTGCCTGGTAGCTGGTGGTGATCCAAGACTGATTCATTTTGATGAAGGTCAGTCGATCAACCGAGGCGGTGGACAGGCGCACCCTATGATCAGTCACAAATCCTCCAGCAGCACTGAATGTGCGTTCGGACAGAACGCTGGAGGCAGGACAGGCCAGTAGCTCAATTGCATACTGTGCAAGCTCTGGCCAGTGATCCATCCTCAGGACCCAGTAAGCCAGAGGATTTTCGGTGGGAAAGGTGTCCAAGTCTGACCTTGCCCCAAGGTATTCCTGCACCATGTATATCAGACGCTGGCGATGGTTGCTGGAACCGATCATACCTTGGGGCTGCGGACTAAAAAATTGTCTGAACGCATCGGTCAGACGTCCACCTTCCCCACCGCTCCTTCTGCCACTGACCGAAGCCTCAGCAACTCGTCGCCCAGGACCAGGAGTTTGTAGCCTCCCAGTTTCTGGGAACGCGTTGCACAGACCTTTCTGCAAGGCCTCCCTGAGATGTCTCATCCTCTGCTCCCTCTGCGACGGCAAGATAAGGTCCGCAACCTTACCTTTGTACCGCGGATCAAGGAGAGTGGCCAGCCAGTAATGGTCCCTCTCCTTGATCCGAAGAACACGAGGATCCTTCCGCAGGCTTTGCAGGATCAGGGAGGCCATGCAGCGTAGGTTAGCTGAGGCATTCGGTCCGGAGTCTTCTGGGTCACTGAGGATGACATGATCGCCAGCCACCTCCTCCCAGCCACGTACAAGTCCACTGGTTTGTTGGGACTGTACATCATCCCTAAAAGACTGCTGCTGCTGATGCTGAGTGCCAGGCTCCACCTCCATGCTCACACAATCCTCCTCCTCCTCCTCCTCCTCATCCTCTTCCTGTGTGATGGGTGGGACAGGAGGAACACTGTCCGGATAAAGGGGGCCTTGAGAGGCAAGGAAGTCCTCCTCTTCCTGCCTCTGTTCTGCCTCAAGTGCCCTGTCCATTATCCCACGCAGCGTATGCTCCAACAGGTGGACAAGAGGGACAGTGTCACTGATGCATGCACTGTCACTGCTCACCATCCTCGTGGCCTCCTCAAATGGTGAGAGGACAGTGCATGCATCCCTGATCATGCTCCACTGACGTGGGGAAAAAAAACCAAGCTCCCCTGACCCTGTCCTGGTGCCGTAGTCGCAAAGGTACTCATTGATGGCCCTCTGCTGCGTGTGCAGTCGCTGCAGCATGGCCAACGTTGAGTTCCACCTGGTGGGCATGTCACATATTAGGCGGTTCTTGGGCAGGTTCAGCTCCTTTTGCAGCTCAGTCAGCCGAGCACTGGCATTATAAGATCGGCGGAAATGCACACAGACTTTCCTGGCCTGCCTCAGGACATCCTGTAAGCCTGGGAACCTGCCCAAGAACGCTGCACCACCAGGTTGAGGACGTGAGCCATGCAGGGCACATGGGTGAGCTGCCCTGTCGCAGGGCGGAGAGGAGGTTGGTGCCATTGTCAGAAACGACCATTCCTGGCTTAAGCTGACGTGGCGTCAACCACCTCTCGGCCTGCCCCTGCAGAGCTGCCAGAACCTCTGGCCCAGTGTGGCTCCTGTCCCCCAAACACACCAGCGCAAGCACGGCATGGCATCTTTTTGCCTGCGTACTTGCGTAGCCCTTGTACGCCTACGGAGCACCGCTGGTTCCAAGGACAGAGCACTGGAGGAAGAAGAAGAGGAGGGGGTGGAGGAGAGAGGTGTGTCACAACCAGTAGTAGCGTTTTGGAGGCGTGGTGGCGGAACAACCTCCAACACTACTGCACCTTGTCCTGCATCCCTCCCAGCTGCCAATAGAGTGACCCAATGGGCCGTGAAAGAAAGGTACCGTCCCTGTCCATGCCTGCTGGACCATGAGTCAGCGGTAATATGCACCTTACCGCTGACCGCCCTGTCCAGCGAGGCATGGACATTGCCCTCCACATGCCGGTAGAGAGACGGAATCGCCTTCCGTGAGAAAAAGTGGCGTTTGGGAACCTGCCACTGAGGAACCGCACATTGAACAAACTCACGGAAGGGGGCCGAGTCTACCAACTGAAAAGGCAGCAGTTGAAGTGCTAGCAATTTAGCCAGGCTAGCATTCAACCGCTGGGCATGTGGATGGCTGGGAGTGTACTTCTTTCTACGGTCCAGCAGCTGGGGCAGGGAAATTTGCCTGCTGCAATCGGACGTCGGTGTACTGCAAGTACTTGGTTGTGACACACCTAATTCTACACCTTCAGTCCTCTCAGAGCAGCTTTCAGAGAGGACTGAAGGTGTAGTGGGGATGGAGATCCCAGCTGAGGAGGAGCAAGGAGAGGTCCGCTTAGTTCTTTGGTGTGGGTCTTTTATGTGTGCCTGCCAACGAGCTGCATGGCAGGTCGCCATATGTCTGGTCATGCTTGTGGTGCCCAAGCGGCTGATGTTTTGGCCACGCGAGATACGCTTGAGACAAATATTGCAAATAGCAGTGGTGCGATCTGCTGCACTCGTCTCAAAAAAGGCCCACACCAAAGAACTTTTCTGATAACGTGCAGAGGCAGCGCCCTGCACAGGCGGAGCTCTGCGGTGTTGTACAGTTGCTGTGCTGGCCTCTACCTGGCCTCCAGGGGGCACCCTGCCTCGTTGGACATGTGACGCCGCATCCTCCTCCTCCTCGTCCTCCTCATCATCCTCTCTCCCTTCAGGCACCCACGTGGAGTCAGTGACCTCATCATCCCCTCCCTCTTCACCACTAGAGCAAACCTGGCAGTAAGCTGCAGCTGGTGGAACAGTACTGCCAGATTCCTCAAGCTGGGTATCATCATCCGAGCCTTCGAATCGTTGGGCATCCTCCTGGAGCATGTACCAAACACTGTGCTCAAAGAGTTCGGGGGACTCCTCAGGAGGACATGGTGGGTCTAGGGAAGGGGTGGCTGATGATGCTCTGCCAGTACCCTGAGCCTGGGTGAGAGAGGATGAGGAGGATGAGGAGGGCTTGGTCATCCATTCTACCAAGCCTTCAGCATGATGCGGCTCCACATGTCCAGCTGCCGAAAACAAAGACGCGCGTGTCCCATGGCCACGTGCTGATGACGATGCACGACCACGTCCACGGCCACGTCCACTAGAAACAGAGCCTGCCTGCCCTGTGTTCTTGGCTCTGCACGCTCTGCCTCCCCTTGGCGGTCTTCCAGCCATTGTAGTCGGTAGTCCTGTGGGTGCTGCTGAGAAGAATATATAGGAGCTCTGTGTGATGCCACTAACACACTAGAAGTCCTGTGGGTGCTGCTGAGAAGAAAATATAGGAGCTCTGTGTGATGCCACTAACACACTAGAAGTCCTATGGGTGCTTCTGCAAAGAAAATAGAGGAGCTCTGTGTGATGCCACTAACACACTAGAAGTCCTATGGGTGCTTCTGCAAAGAAAATAGAGGAGCTCTGTGTGATGCCACTAACACACTAGAAGTCCTGTGGGTGCTGCTGAGAAGAAAATATAGGAGCTCTGTGTGGTGCCACTAACACACTAGAAGTCCTATGGGTGCTTCTGCAAAGAAATAGAGGAGCTCTGTGTGATGCCACTAACACACTAGAAGTCCTATGGGTGCTTCTGCAAAGAAAATAGAGGAGCTCTGTGTGATGCCACTAACACACTAGAAGTCCTATGGGTGCTTCTGCAAAGAAAATAGAGGAGCTCTGTGTGATGGGACTAACACACTTCAAGTCCTATAGGTGCTTCTGGGAACAAATATATGATCTCTGTGTGATGGGACTAACACACTTCAAGTCCTATAGGTGCCTCTGGGAAGAAAATATAGGTATGTGTGATGGGACTAACACACTTCAAGTCCTATAGGTGCTTCTGGGAACAAAATATATGATCTCTGTGTGATTGGACTAACACACTTCAAGTCCTATAGGTGCTTCTGGGATCAAAATATATGATCTCTGTGTGATGGGACTAACACACTTCAAGTCCTATAGGTGCTTCTGGGAACAAAAATATATGATCTCTGTGTGATGGGGACTAACACACTTCAAGTCCTATAGGTGCCTCTGGGAAGAAAATATAGGTCTGTGTGATGGGACTAACACACTTCAAGTCCTATAGGTGCTTCTGGGAACAAAATATATGATCTCTGTGTGATTGGACTAACACACTTCAAGTCCTATAGGTGCTTCTGGGAACAAAATATATGATCTCTGTGTGATTGGACTAACACACTTTAAGTCCTATAGGTGCTTCTGGGAACAAAATATATGATCTCTGTGTGATTGGACTAACACACTTCAAGTCCTATAGGTGCTTCTGGGAACAAAATATAGGAGCTCTGCCTGCCTGCCAGGAACACACTACAAGTCCTATAGGTGCTTCTGGGAACAAAATATAGGAGCTCTGCCTGCCTGCCAGGAACACACTACAAGTCCTATAGGTGCTTCTGGGAACAAAATATAGGAGCTCTGCCTGCCTGCCAGGAACACACTACAACACACTACAAGTCCTATAGGTGCTTCTGGGAACAAAATATAGGAGCTCTGCCTGCCTGCCAGGAACACACTACAAGTCCTATAGGTGCTTCTGGGAACAAAATATAGGAGCTCTGCCTGCCTGCCAGGAACACACTACAAGTCCTATAGGTGCTTCTGGGAACAAAATATAGGAGCTCTGCCTGCCTGCCAGGAACACACTACAAGTCCTATAGGTGCTTCTGGGAACAAAATATAGGAGCTCTGCCTGCCTGCCACGAACACACTACAAGTCCTATAGGTGCTTCTGGGAACAAAATATAGGAGCTCTGCCTGCCTGCCAGGAACACACTACAAGTCCTATAGGTGCTTCTGGGAACAAAATATAGGAGCTCTGCCTGCCTGCCACGAACACACTACAAGTCCTATAGGTGCTTCTGGGAACAAAATATAGGAGCTCTGCCTGCCTGCCAGGAACACACTACAAGTCCTATAGGTGCTTCTGGGAACAAAATATAGGAGCTCTGCCTGCCTGCCACGAACACACTACAAGTCCTATAGGTGCTTCTGGGAACAAAATATAGGAGCTCTGCCTGCCTGCCAGGAACACACTACAAGTCCTATAGGTGCTTCTGGGAACAAAATATAGGAGCTCTGCCTGCCTGCCAGGAACACACTACAAGTCCTATAGGTGCTTCTGGGAACAAAATATAGGAGCTCTGCCTGCCTGCCAGGAACACACTACAAGTCCTATAGGTGCTTCTGGGAACAAAATATAGGAGCTCTGCCTGCCTGCCAGGAACACACTACAAGTCCTATAGGTGCTTCTGGGAACAAAATATAGGAGCTCTGCCTGCCTGCCACGAACACACTACAAGTCCTATAGGTGCTTCTGGGAACAAAATATAGGAGCTCTGCCTGCCTGCCAGGAACACACTACAAGTCCTATAGGTGCTTCTGGGAACAAAATATAGGAGCTCTGCCTGCCTGCCACGAACACACTACAAGTCCTATAGGTGCTTCTGGGAACAAAATATAGGAGCTCTGCCTGCCTGCCAGGAACACACTACAAGTCCTATAGGTGCTTCTGGGAACAAAATATAGGAGCTCTGCCTGCCTGCCACGAACACACTACAACAGATCTAGCCTGCTCTATCTGCGCCGGAACAGCATGTGACCGGCGCAGACGGCGTGGCGGCCTTTTATAGGGGGGGGCGTGTACGCCTGACAGGTCCCCTCTGCCCCCTGTGTGAACCAGCACTTACAGTCATCACTTTATGTCCTTGTCGCCCCTGTGTGAACCAGCACTTACAGTCATCACTTTATGTCCTTGTGATGCCTGTAAAGAAACTGGGTGACAGGAAGGAACACACAGCACTAAAAATTTAAATTTCAACACTTCTCCACTCTACTAAAAGTGTATTTTTGCTTAAATCCTCATTAAAGAGATTTCCATCACTTTTAGTCCTGGGATTATAATACAGTATTTGCCTGTCAATGCCTTAATTTTCTTCTTTTTTATTTTCCAAAAGAATGTTGCCATCTTTGTTCAGGCGTTATGTGTAGCCACCATTTACTTCCTAGACTGAGATGCTGGCTCAAAGATGACACACATGTAAACCCCAATATCTGTGCAGTGTTTGGCTGTGTTCACAAATGTCAGCCCCTTGCTGCAGCCTCATGACCTGCTACAAATTTACAATGTGCCCCAGTGATCACTGGGGGAGAAATAATTAAGTAAATGCTTCCTCATGCCTGCAGCAGACTAATGACATCATCTCAGCCTGGGCACAGTCACTTGCCAGGAGCTCAAGGACTTTGTTAATAATAAAAAGTAGAGCTCTTAAAACGTTTGTTAACCCAAAAAAAAAAAGGATCCTGTCCCTTTTAAAGCATTTTATACAGCACAGTGCTTGTGCCGTGTCATTTGGCCCCCTGAAATACCTGGCTGATCCAGCCAGTTTCTACCCTCCCCTATATAGACTGACCACGGTTCATCATGGCTGCTGAGCCCTGACACCGTGATCAGTTTATGAGCCTCTGTCATCCACAGCTTTCTTCTCTGCTCTACTGTGTCCTCCTCCTCCCCCATCCACTTCATGCCTGCCTGCCTGCCCCTGTGTCAGTGCCGACTTCCTCTGCACCTGCTGCTCTCATAACTGTTAAAACTTTATATAAGCCCCCGTGTGTCCTAATAACAAGTGCTCCTGTCTGTATGCTTTATTAAAAAAATGCCTCCTTTACCGGATTTCACAGCAATTCCCCACGATCAAGTGACCAGCCGGCTCTCTCTCACCTCTCCTCCTCATGTCCTGGCTGACGTCAGCAGGGAAATCTTGGCCCCGCCCACTACATCTGTCAGCCGGGCAGAGGAGAAAGCCGGCCAGTGACGTAATTGCAAGGAACCGATGTGAAATACGGTAAAGGAGGCATTTTTTAAATAAAACTCACAGACAGGAGCACTTGTTATTAGGACATTGAGGGGCTTATATAAAGTTATATAAGTGGGTTAACAACCGCTTTAAGAAATTATTCCCTTCTTCTCTTGGCAGTAGGCAAGGTGCCATCCTCTGTAGAAAGGGAGTAGATGGTACTACAAAAATCTGTTTTTGCAGTGTACATAGAGGTCAGAACAGGACGCTGTGCAAATATAAGAAATGGTTCGTGCATGGGACATCACACCCACAATGTAATTAAAGGTTTTCTGAGAGTCGATCAAATTAGCAATCTGACAAAAAAAATCTGACTGACTGTGTCTACCGTGGACTCTGTGTATTGTGGAGTAACTGTTTTTGTTGATTATTGGGAGTACCTGAGTATTGTGTGTGTGTATGGTGAGTACCTCTGTATAGTGAGTAACTGGGTATAATGAGTACCTGTGTATAGTGAGTACCTGTGTATTGTGAGTACATGGGTATAGTGAGTACCTGTGTATTGTGAGTACCTGTGTATTGTGAGTACCTGTGTATTGTGAGTGTTGGGAGTACCTGAGTATTATGAGTGTTAGGAGTACCTGTGTATTGTGAGTACCTGTGTATGGTGAGTACCTGAGTGTGTGAATACATGTGTGTTGTGAGCACCTGAGTGTTGTGTGTATTGTGAGTACCTGATTATTGTGAGTACCTGTGTATTGTGATGCACGTTGGCACTGAGTACATGAGTGCACATGGACTGTGAGTACACGTGGGCTGCGAGTGCACATGGGCTGTAAATGCACGTGGACTGTGAGTCACGTGGGCTGCGAGTGCAGGTGGACTGTGAGTGCACGTGGGCTGCGAGTACCTGTGTACTAAAGGAGAGTTGGGCTCGTACCCGGCAGGGGCCAGCACAGAAGTGGGTGGAGACAAAGTGCAGGCACTAGAAAAGAGTAAAAGGAAAAGGTTGACATTAGGGTTAGCCCACTAGTATCGGTATCGGGACCGATACTGAGCATTTGCGCGAGTACTTGTACTCGCACAAATGCTCCCAATGCCTGACCCGATACCTGGGAGAGAGGATTAAGCGACTTGGCGCAACTGGAAGTCAGCGGGTGGAACAGAAGTGACGCTCCGCGTTGACATCAGCGGTTGGACATCCCGACGCCCATCTTGGTACACCCTGCACTCGGCTGAAGAAAGCCAGCAGCAGACATCTTATTAAACCCAGCCTATATAGTTCGGGCTGGGTGTAACAAGATGGCCGCTGCTGCTTTTAATGCGGCCGAGTGCAAGGAGTACTAAGATGGGCGTCGCAGCAGCCTCATGGCATGACAGTACCTGCCCATCAGTGCCCATAAATGCCACCTATCAGTGCCCAATGCCCATATGTGCTGCCTATCAGTGCCAGACACCTGTCAATGCCATCTATCAGTGCCAGTCACCTGTCAGTGCCAGCCATCAGTGCCATCTGTCAGTGCCCGCCATCAGCGCCATCTGTCAGTGCCCGCCATCAGTGCCATCTGTCAGTGCCCGCCTTCAGTGCCATCTGTTAGTGCCCACCATCTATCAGTGCTGCATATCAGTGCCACCTAATCCTATCAGTATTCATCAGTGCTGCATATCAGTGCTTTTGTATTGTGCTTTGAAAACTGTCACATAACATTAAAAAAAAGTATCGGTAATCGGTATCTGCGAGTACTTGAAAAAAAGTATCGGTACTTGTACTCGGTCTTAAAAAAGTGGTATCGGGACAACCCTAGTTGACATAGTCAGCGCGGAATATATTCCAGAGGGTGGTATTGGGGGAATTATTGGTAGGTTGACTAAAGCACATAGACCCGAGGTAAGTATAGTAACAAGTCCTATTTGCAACCTCGGAACACCCAATAAGAAGGCAGTATGCGACCGGTCTAAACTATGTGGCATGTTCACCAATGCCAGGAGCCTGCCAGACAAGATGGGAGAACTAGAGATACTGTTGTATGAGGAGGATTTCAATTTTGTGGGAATTTCAGAGACTTGGTTTAACAGCTCTCATGATTGGCTGGCAACAATTCAAGGGTATTGCCTTTATCGCAGGGATAGAGAGGGTAAAAAGGGGGAAGGGGTATGCCTGTATATCAAGAATAATGTACAAGTGAATGTGAGAGATGACATCACTAAGGGAGCTAGGGAGGAGATGGAATCCTCATGGGTAGAGCTCCAAAGGGATGAAACTAAGGGGAAAGTAATACTGGGAGTATGCTATAGGCCCCCTAAACCTGAGGGAGGAGGGGAAGACGGACCTCCTATCACAATTTGGATGGCTTGCACCCAAGGGTCCTTAGGGAACTCAGTCAAGTAATTGCCATACCATTGTTCCTAATTTTTACTGACAGTGTACTGACTGGAATGGTACCAGCTGATTGGAGAAATGCCAATGTAGCACCAATATTTAAAAAAGGGACAAAATACATCCCTGGGAAATACAGACCAGTTAGCCTAACATCTGATGTTATTGTCACCTACTCCAATTATCAGAACTACCATGTCATTATTCTTCACTGCTGAAAAAACAACACACCAAAAAACCTGAGGTCAAACTGACTGGGGTGAGAACAGTATGAAACTGTTATTAGCAATTATTATAAGCTATTTATTAGCTAATTATTAGCTGTTAACTATTAGCTAATTATTAGCAATCATATTATTATATTAGCAATGTCTTAGCTGCTCTGCACTGATTGTTTTCTATGGGTTGCTTCTTTTAACACATAATCACTGCCTTGCTCTGTTGCATTGAAATAAACATATTCTTGCCACTGACCTTTGTCTGGTAACTTTTTTTTATATATATTTATTTTAAGCCTCGTGCCAAGCTTTGGGTTGCATCCTCTTCCCTGATGGATGGGATTCTGCCGCTGTCCGCCCATTGTGTGGCTACCGCTCAGACAGATATGAGCTGGGAACGTGCTCTGTGCACTGGGCATATATACTGGCCATCCTGGGAATATTTGACTGTCTTATTCTGTCTGTACTGGGGTTCACCCTCGGGAAACGCCATGATGCCCTGAATCCCAATGAGGTCAAGTACCCCAATAAAGGTGAGTGGTGCTTTCTGTATATTCTCAAGACACATTTTTCTTTTTCTGCCTGATTGTTAATGAAATTGCATTATTATTGGTATTAATAGATTATACAAGAAAAGCATATTGCATATATCCAACTTGTCCAATAGTCGCTCGTTGAGCCAGTCAGATTCTTTACTCTGCTAGGACCATTTTGCCCGGGCAATGATTGCAGCAGTTTTGCTGCTCATACGAGCAGTTAGGCCCCATTTACACCTGAGCATTTTGTAGCTTGAAGCCTAAAGTTACAAAACGCTGGAGGGAAAAAAATCAATTATTCTCTATATGGAGATGGTTCACATCTCCACTCCAAAACGTCTGAATCCAGAAGCTCCAAAACGCCTGAAGCTCAAACAAGTTCTGGAACTTCTTTTTTTTTTTAGGCAGATTTGGGCGTTTTTCTGCTTTTTACATGGGTGATCTTTTGACCTGCACAAAATCGCGGCAAAACGCAGTAAAAAACACTGTAAAAACGCGGCAAAAATTGCGGTAAAATCGCCTTTCTGCCTGAAGATGTGAATGGGGCCTTAGTGCTTTATCTGACTCAGCTCAGTTAGGGAGTGCAGGTCCAGTCTGTGAATATAGAAATCAGATCTTAAAGCCCAACTCCAACCAAAATATTTTCAATAGATGTTCAATAGAGTGGAAGGGCTGTTTATGTCTCTCTCTCCTTTGGAGGAATTTCTTTTCACTTACTGCCTACATAACGGGGTGTCAGACACAACAGGAATAAAGTAATACCTCCTCACTTCCTGTCTTTTTAGGAGGTGTCAGACAGAACAGGAAGTAAGTCAAAATCCTTCTAATAGGGACATAGGCAGCACTAAAAACACATTTTGTAATAAAGTGAGGAACATTTAGGTTTGCCTTTTGTCTAAATATATTTGTACAAAAAGGCATCCCACTTTCCCATCTCAGAAATTAGGAGGCATGATATTGTATTTACACATTTGCTGCCATTGTTGATTCTCCATGCAAACTTAAAAATTCCCGGCATCCTCTGGGTTTTGTAATTTTTTTTAACAGAAACATTTTTATTTATCTCCAATGTGAGATGTTGGGTTTTGTAATTTAGCACGATCAGCTGCTTATTTCATAAGTACATTGAAGGTTGTCTGCTCTCCTTACTAACAAAGAAATACTGTGATTCATTGTTGCGTCCTTGTAATTAATCTACATCCAGCTGGAACTGTGAGTCTCCTCGCTGACCTTGTTGGTCTGTTGCATTAACATGGTGGTAGGTGGTCATTTGCAAGAGCTGACTCAGTGTTCTGGTCAGGTCCAGAGACCAGAGAAGTAAAAGCAAAGTTTGGTGTTAAAATCGAATGCAGGTAAATACAGTAGGTAAGATAAATAGGAACTGTTTTTTGCACATACTCTTCTAATCCAGCCACCTCTGCTGTGCTATATGCCTTCCGAAAATATAAATGGTGACACCACTGTCTAAACTCTGCAATTTTGCAGGCTCCATGCCTCTGCCACACCCCATGGCAGCTGTTTGGACTATTAATGGCATACCCACACTGGTGAGGCACACACTCCTGTAAAGCCCCGTACACATGCTCAGAAAATTGCACAAAAAAATATCGATTTCGATTTGATCGTATGATAATCTGATCGCTAGTACACAGCTTTCGTCCGAAATTATATGAAGGTACAAACACGAAAACTTTTTTCGTACGATACCAGATCGTACGATACCAGATCGTAAGATTTTCATTTAATCAGTAGAGTTTTCGTCCAAAAATACATTACTATATATTACTTAAATTCCGTATTTCTTTTCTGTTGTACAAGAATTTTTACTTTATTAACCTCTTCAATTTCAATATGGAAAAAATGTGTCCGATAATCTAATCGTATGTACTAGGCTTAAATCTGCTCCATACCTCCCATGGGTTTAGAAAGGCTGTACTCCCACTACAAGCTCCATTTCAGCTGCGTTATGCTAGCTCTGTATGTAGATGTATTCCAGGTCATTATAAGAGGGAGTATAGAGTAGAGATTCTCGTGGGTGGGGCTCTACAGGGTGGAGAAGGGTCTACTTGGCACATGAGGGTCCGTTCCTGGGCCTGATTGGTGAGCTGAGGCTCCAAGAGAGGAGTCAAGCAAAGAAGTTTTGGCAGGAGTCAAGGACAGCGCAGGTACTCACTGGAGGTGAGGACCATCAGAGTGTGTGTCAGCTAATACCTGGACTGCAATACTAATTGTTTCAGCCCTATGTAATTTTAAGTCATTAGATATATATAGTATCTCACAAAAGTGAGTACACCTGTCACATTTTTGTATATATTTTATTATATCTCTTTTCATGTGACAACACTGAAGAAATTACACTTTGCTACAATGTAAAGTAGTGAGTGTACAGCTTGTATAACAGTGTAAATTTGCTGTCCCCTCAAAATAACTCACACACAGCCATTAATGTCTAAACCGCTGGCAACAAAAGTGAATACACCCCTAATCGAAAATGTCCAAATTGGGCCCAATGTGTCAATATTTTGTGTGGCCACCAATATTTTCCAGTACTGCCTCTTAGGCATGGAGTTCACCAGAGCTTCATAGGTTGCCACTGGAGTCCTCTTCCACTCCTACTTGACATCACGGAGCTGGTGGATGTTAGAGACCTTGCGCTCCTCGACCTTCTGTTTGAGGATGCTCCACAGATGCTTAATAGGGCTTAGCTCTGGAGACATGCTTGGCCAGTCCATCACCTTTACCCTCAGTAAAAGGCAGTGGTCGTCTTGGAGGTGTGTTTGGGGTCGTTATCATGTTGGAATACTGCCCTGCGGCCCAGTCATCCGAAGGGAGAGGATCATACTTTGCTTCAGTATGTCACAGTACATGTTGGCATTCATGGTTCCCTCAATGAACTGTAGCTCCCCAGTAACCCAGTTGCGGCAGCACTCAAGCAGCCCCAGACTATGACACTCCCACCACCATGCTTGACTGTAGGCAAGACACACTTGTCTTTGTACTCCTCACCTGGTTGCCGCCACACACACTTAACACCATCTGAACCAAACAAGTTTATCTTGGTATCATCAGACCACAGGACATGGTTCCAGTAATCCATGTCCTTAGTCTGCTTGTCTATGGCCTGAGCACTGACAGGCTGACCCCCCCCCCCCCCCCCTTCAACCGCAGCAGCAATGCTAGCAGCGTCTATTTCAGAGACAAAGACAAAGACAACCTCTGGATATGACACTGAGCACGTGCACTCAACTTCTTTGGTGGACCATGGCAAGACCTGTTCGGAGTGGAACTTGTGCTGCTAAACCGCTGTATGGCCTTGGCCACCGTGTTGCAGCTCAGTTTTAGGGTCTTGGCAATCTTCTTATAGCCTAGGCCATCTTTCTGTAGAGCAACAGTTCTTTTTTTCAGATCCTCAGAGAGTTCTTTTGCCATAAGGTGCCATATTGAACGTCCAGTGACCAGTATGAGAGAGAATGAGAGCGATAACACCAAATTAACACACCTTCTCCCCATTCACACCTGAGACCTTGGGCCCAATTTGGACATTTTCACTTAGGGGTGTAATCGCTTTTAGACATTAATTAATGGCTTTGTGTTGAGTTATTTTGGCTCCATGTCAAATGTTATCTGGTTTGTCTAGATCTTTTGTCACCAGATCTTTGTATCCAGAGCAAGAGGGAGGCACCTAGAGTATATACACGGAGGGGAGATTTACCAAAACCGGTGCACTCAGAATCTGGTGCAGCTGTGCATAGAACCCAATCAGCTTCTAACTTTAGCTTGTACAATTAAAGTGGAAGTAAAGTTGTTTTTAAATCAAATGGCTGACAGGCAGGGTATTAATGGCAGAATAGACCATATTGGTATTTTCTGCTTTAAATGCATCATTCTGCCTGTCAGCTATCATATTCAGCATTTATGGCCCTGATCTGTGCCGCAGAGATGTGACTTCTGTGCCCATGCGTGGGAGTGACATCATCGGAAGGCACCGGACCCGGAAGGAAGACCAGTCGAAGATGCCGGGGGCCCGGCGGAGCGATCCGACTACAGCGCTGGAGGACACCATATGACAGGTAAGTCTGCCGTTTAGTACTAATATGCTGTGCATACTACCATATTATGGCATAACCTACCTGGGGGGTTGTTTACCAGTCCCCTTGTGTTGTAGCTTTACAATACCAAACTTGTCAACAAAATATGGAGAGAAGTTGAGTTACATTTTAACCTATGGTTACATTACTGGTCTGTTCAGAATATGCCGAATCAGGTTTAATGTTGTTTATGTTTAATTAATGTTTTACAGGTCTCACATTGGAAACCTTGTGACCACCAGTGACAGCAAGAAGCGTTGTTTTCCATTGTGATGGTGTTTTTTGTTAAACAGCAAACTTATTGTTTTATGTACTGCATTTATTTTTTGTGCAATAAAAATAAATGAAAAGTGTGAATTGTATTTCAAAGATAAGGGAGGTTTTTCACCCTGGACCTACAATATGACACTATTACCTAGAGACCTCTTTGAAGTAGATTTACTAAAGGAAAATAGACTCTGTGTGACAGACTCACAAGGGACAGAGTTTTTTTTTTTTTTTGCTATGGTAATTATATTCCTGTGTACAGTTTGTATTGTTAGAGTAATATGATCAGGAGGGGGGATATCCTCCTGTGGGGTATAAAGTATGTGTCTGAGTTTCAATAAAAAGTAATTCCTTTGGTTTTTACCTCACATCTTGTCTGTGTACGATGTTTGGGGTAAAAGGTGCTAGTATTAGCTCTCGGTCTGCTTGGAGCGGTTTGGAGGACAGGAGGAGCTGTTTGGCGGACAGACGCACCTAGTCGGGGTGCCCAAGCAGTTCCGTCACACTCTGCAAGTGCAGTTGTACTCATTTCCCTTAGTAAATGTGGCAAAGCTTAAGTTTGTAAAGAAAGCCCAGTTGCAAGGAAAATTAAAGAAAAAGCATTTTGCTTGCACATGAGTGTATGATGGAAATCAACAGAACTTTACCACATTTACTAAGCTCTTGGGAAAATTAGTGCACAGTTTATCTAACTCAAGTAAATCAACCCCTTTGTTTCCATAAGTTGCCTATTAGAGCCTGTTCATACAGTTTACATGTTCACTGTTAATCAATTTTTTGGATGCACTCATTCTGAGTATTTATTATGTACAACAAAATATATTTTTTTGATGGTGAAGGCCATTGTCTGTGCCGACCTCTCTAAGCAAGGGCTACTCAGGAAGGTACTGGGAGAGGAAGGTCAGACGAGTTTTGTGGTGTAACCCTGACTAATGAAAATCCAGGGCTGAATTACTTTCCTTTCTTATCCTTTTAAGAACTATTTTTCCATTATAAACTTTATACTTTTTCATTTGACTGCTGTGCTGAGCGTCTAGCTTCAATTTCTTTTCAGCCAATGTGCTAAATCCATATGGTAAAATAAGGGATAGTGGCGCTGTTCAGGGTGAACGTGGAGAGTGCCAGATTAGTGGTCACTTGGCAGGATATTAAAAAACGTCACTCTCCACGTTCACCCTGAACAGCGCCACTATCCCTTATTTTACCATATTCATTTTATTACATACTTGTGTGTAGTACTTTTTTGGGAGGCTGCAGTTCTATTCCTAAGAGCGGATCCTTTAGTATTTTCAATGTGCTGAATCAAGTATATCTACCAGTAAAGCCAGTGAAAAGTTTGGAGCCCTTCTTTGCATATTTGTTTAAAGTCAGTGATTTAATGTACTGAATCTACAGAACTAGAATGACAGCCAGGTAACTAGCATTCCTCAAAGGAGAGGACAGCAGTGGCAGCCAGGGCCAATTTATGAGAGGGCATACCTGGGCACTGCCCAGAGGCCCCAGCTGCATGGGGGGCCCCTGCACTTTTCCCAAAGAAGCTACTCCTTGAGCCCATGCTGCCCGGAAATTGAGGGCCCCATGATGGCACTGAGAGTGATGGATACACAGGGGAGACAGGTTGGCAGTGGTGCACTGTGTTGTGCAAAATGATACCTATTTCACAGCCAGCAGGGAGGGGCGGGGCCAGAGCGCCAGTGATGCTCTGACCCTGCCTCATGCAGCTTGAATGCTCAGGAATCGGAGGCCACGGGGTAGGAGCTGGAGTGGGAGCTGCTGAGTCGGCAGCACTGAGAGCCCACCTGCGGAAGTGGCATTGTGGATGGTGTCATGGTGAGCCCAGCTATCCAGCGCTGTTTGCACCGAAGGGCTTTCAATGCCCGGAGGGATGCTCCCTCCTCCACCCCTCCTTCTGCCTGCATGAATTGATTGGTATAGGTGAGTCCTTGTCCCAGTGCTGGAGGTGGGCACATAGCCAAAAGTTCACATGCACTGTATCGCCACTGGAAAAAGGGGTACTACATGGATGGAATAATGGTGCTGAGGGATATCAAGGGTGTATGGGGGAAAACAATGCTGAGGGGGGATCTGGGGTGTATAGGGGGTAGCAATGCTTGGGGTATCTTGGGTGGCTATAGTGCTAAAGGTATCAGTGATGTAGAGAGGCCACAGTGTAGGGGGTATCAGGGATGTAGTGGGGTCACAATACAAGGAGTGTCTTATGGTATATGGTAACAGTGCTGGGGGAATATCTAGGGTGCAGAGAGGGATCAGAGTGCTGGGGGGATATCTAGGGTGCAGAGAGGGATCAGAGTGCTGGGGGGTATCTGGGGTGTAGAGGGGTCTGAGCTCCGGGGAGGATATGTGGGGTGCAGAGAGGGATCAGAGTGCTGGGGGATATCTGGGGTGCAGAGAGGGATCAGAGTGCTTGGGGGGATATCTGGGGTGTAGAGGGGTCTGATTGCTGGGTGGATATCTGGGGTGCAGAGAGGGATCAGAGTGCTGGGGGAATATTTAGAGTGCAGAGAGGGATCAGAGTGCTGGGGGGGGGTATCTGGGGTGTAGAGGGGTCTGAGTTCTGGGAGGGATATCTGGGGTGCAGAGAGGGATCAGAGTGCTTGGGGGATATCTGGGGTGTAGAGGGGTCTGATTGCTGGGTGGATATCTGGGGTGCAGAGAGGGATCAGAGTGCTGGGGGAATATTTAAAGTGCAGAGAGGGATCAGAGTGCTGGGGGGGGGGTATCTGGGGTGTAGAGGGGTCTGAGTTCTGGGAGGGATATCTGGGGTGTAGAGGGGTCAGAGTGCTAGGGGGATAGCTAGGGTGTAGAGGGGTCACAGTGCTGGGGGCGATATCTGGGGTGTAGAGGGGTCTGAGCTCCGGGGAGGATATGTGGGGTGCAGAGAGGGATCAGAGTGCTGGGGGATATCTGGGGTGCAGAGAGGGATCAGAGTGCTTGGGGGGATATCTGGGGTGTAGAGGGGTCTGATTGCTGGGTGGATATCTGGGGTGCAGAGAGGGATCAGAGTGCTGGGGGGGGGGGTATCTGGGGTGTAGAGGGGTCTGAGTTCTGGGAGGGATATCTGGGGTGTAGAGGGGTCAGAGTGCTAGGGGGATAGCTAGGGTGTAGAGGGGTCACAGTGCTGGGGGCGATATCTGGGGTGTAGAGGGGTCACAATGCTGGAGGGATATCTGGGGTGTAGAGGGGTCACAGAATGATGAATTGTTGATGTAGTTAATGCTGGGCTCCACCCAAAAGGGAAAGCTCCACTTGTCTGCTTCCTATCTACTTGATGTCTGTTTACCTGCGCTGTCTTCATTGTAGGGGCCCCAGAGCATTACTTTGCCCAGGGGCCCATGATGCTATTAAGACAGCCCTGGTGGCAGCCTCTGTGTTTCAGTTGTAATAGGTTGCCTATAATCAGAAAGAATGTAATGTACCTTAAGGACTGGTTCTATTGGAGGAAATAGCAGACAGGTGTGGATTCTATATATTGAACACCCAAATCATCCATGTGATCGTCCCCTTCCCTCACAAGAAGTTGCACAAAGAGTCCATTGATGCACAACTTTATATAACTTTTTTTGCAGAGCAATATACAATAAATTACATTTCTTTTCAGATCCAAGTGCACATCTAGGCAAGAAGCAAAGTTTAAAAAAAAATAATGCACATACAAAAATTGAAACACTCAGACATGACTCTGTAGAGAGCGCAGTGTGAAATAACAAACACTTACATAAATGCTTTATGGGCCTGTATGTCTAAAGCAGCACTGCTGCTTGCAGTTTTCTGCTCCTAGTGTGGTTGGTGGGATTGGGAAAACAAAAAATAGCTGCGCTCTATAAAAAAAACTTAGTGATACAGATATAACTACGGTAAATAGCCTGTAAAAAAATATCCTGTAAATAAAAACGTATGAGTAAGGAACCAGTGAATCTAGTGACTATTCAATAATAAGAAGTGAGAAGTAAATATTCAAAATAGAAAAAAGGTGAAAAGTCCAATGTTGATCAAACAAATTTCCAATAAAAAATGTCTTTATCAGATTGATACAGATATCGACTTGTGTTTTGTTCCAAAAACTTGTGACTTTTTTTGCAAAACAAATTGTGACTTTTATTGTAAACCCACCACCGCATAGGTTGTGCGCTTACCAGCTGACAGACAAGTAATGCCTCCACTGTTGTTTCCTTCTGAGCCACGCTTTATCCGCCATGCCCTGAGCTGCATTCAAGCTTGCATCTGACGTTCTTGCCTGCTGTTGTTCGGTCCGGGAGATCCCTCTATAGACACGGTGACTGGATCGGGACTGGAACCCCATTGAGGAAAAGGTCCTGGCTGGGTGTTAGCCACAGGCATTACTTGTCTGTCAGCTGGTAAGCGCACAATCTATGCGGTGGTGGGTTTACAAAGAAATTCACAATTTGTTTTGCAAGAAAAGTCACAAGTTTTTGGAAGTCGATATCTGTATGAATCTGATAAAGACGTTTTTTATTGGAAATTTGTTTGATCAACATTTTCCCCTTTTTTCTATTTTGAATATTTACTTCTCACTTCTTATTATTGAATACTCACTAGATTCACCGGTTCCCTACTCATAAGTTTTTATTTACAGGATATTTTTTTACAGGCTATTTGGTTATAGCTGTATCACTAAGTTTTGTTATAGAGTGCAGCTATTTTTGTTTTCCATTTGCATTTGTGTGTATCTCACATTGTGTTGCAGCTTTTGTTAGAATTTAAGTTTTTTTTTCCAGCGCAGTCTTTTTTTCTTACCATGGTTGGTGGGATTAGATTTGCAGCAAAGAAATGCCCTTGCCCTGCTGTTAAACAATGGAGGAGTCATTTTTGCAAAGCCGCCATAGTTCTCTTGCTTTTCTGTGCATCCACGATGGAGCCAACAATAATAAGATAAAGTACAGAGAACCATTTTCTCTGAGGACACTTCCATAACAGGAGCATAAATCACAAAAAAGGTCAGAAGGCTAAGAGTATGAGTCAGGTTGCTAGGAACGCTTAAGCAAGATGGAGTAGATCATAAATTAGTATGGACAACTGCTTTTAATGAAGAATAATTTTCTCTGTTGAGGACACTTTCATGTTTGTGAACTCTAATCACAGAGAGGGTCAGATGACTCTGGGGTCTTAGGGAAGGCTAGGTTATCGGCAGCTCAGGGTAACTTGGACATTATGGGTGTATGAAAATTGAGATGCCCTGAGTGGATCTTGAGGTTTAAACATTCCTGTTTCAGCACAACTGAAAATAAGTGATAGCTGTAATGTCCAGCCACACAGATTAAGCTGACATTATACAATCTATAGATATTAAAGTGCAAACTCCACCTAAAACAGCTTCTTCTGCTTTAGGGAGAATGAAGCTGGCTTGATACCTAGTCGGCTGGTTCCTGATGTCCAAGAGCTTGGAGAGAGGTCTTCCTCCCATTGATTGGGTCATGACACAGTCCGAGTCTGAGAGGTAAGGTGAACTTTTGTCCTGGCTCACTATGTGTCACACCCTTACCTGGGGTAGCAAGTGATCCCCTTCAACTAGGCTACAAGGCACTAGAGAAAGTCATATAAGGGATACAACTCTGGCCCACTCCACCCGGTACTGAGATCACTGTTTTAGGGGGAGTTACTGTTTAAGAAAAGACTTCGAACACATTATGAATGTGGAGCTACTGTCACTACAAGAGGGCAGCATGGTACACATGGCAACCATAGGTCTAATTTCATATCCAGCTGGACAAGAGACTGATGTGTTTCCAAAGTAACCGATCTGATTCCAGAGGTCACATTTTGAAAATAAAAAAATGGTTTCTGCAGGCATTTTTTTTCAGACATTGTCCACTCTAGATCCTACTGAGATCTAACAAGGGTTATATTCTAAAAGAAATGCAATAGAGCAGTCACCATAGCAATCCAAAGTTTGCTTCTATTAGTATAGCTGATGCTTGCTGAACTGATTGCTGATTGGTTGTTGCCATTTGTCCAGAACACCCACTTACAGGATGGCTACCCTTTTTCTGCTACAGGTTAGAGGTTTACAACTGACTTCGGAATTCTTGATGTTGACAGTACATTTTTGCCTTTCTAATACTCTTAATTAATTAAGCTCTCCCAATAGGGGTAAGGCCAATAGACTAGGTGCAAAAAGAGTTAGCTAAGAGCTGTAATCCCTTTGAACAAAAAGAGCCACACAGATAGTGCTCTTTATCCAGTTTTAAGTTTCCTGAAGTTTTTTAAGACTTTAGTTTACCTTCAAGATTGTATATTAAGATTGTATAATATTGTATAATAAGGCACTGCAAAGGGCACTGACTGCATGCAAAGTGCAGGGACTCATTTACAACCAGAGATTTTTCTTCAACTGAGATGTCTACACATATATTATACAAATACAGTCTGTGGGTTGCAGCTTTTTCCAAATAATCACTGCTCTAACTTGTTTTAAATGGGCAACCATGATAACAAAGCTCTTTTCTTTGATCTTTCGATTCACTTGAACACGGAGTGTACCTGGAAGGCCAGTGGCAACGGTCTGTGTGAAACAATCAGGCCTTATATTGCTTGCACAGTCAGCTATCTTGTGGCAAATTTAAGCATGCCCAGCTAGCTTTTGCAACCAATTAAATGGAGCAAAACAGGGGTAGTAAGTTACTTTTCTCTGTTAATGAGAAGCTGGTTGAAATGGTCACAAAACTGCCAAAGCCAGCATGGCCAATTTGAGTTACAAAAGGCATCCTTTTCTTGAAGATACAACTTTTGTATGGTTGTTTTTTAATGACCCACAATTTCTAATTTTAGTTAGAGTTCCCAAAACTTGTCTGAGAGGACCTATAGATGCACCCTGACACCCCATTATTTAAGTGAAACTGTCAGCCATTTTAATCTTCAATTCTTCTTGAAAAGATTCTTGTTATCATCTTAGCTAGACCGGGAAAGCCTCCTCCGTGTGCCTCACTGATGGAGTTGCACTTTGCTAAGGGGTTCGACTTCAGGAAAGGCCATTTTGCTGTCCAGTGATGGTGCCTCAGTAACCTTTAAAGAGGTCTAAATCTAACCAGAACTTTCACTTTTTAAGTTTACGTTATGGTTTTGGTCGCATATGGGCACGTGGTAGACTTTGATGGGAAAGTCCCAACATGTCAATAGCTGGCAGGGCATATTGTGGCATGTAGTCCCTCAACAATTATTAGCCAAAGTTAGTCCATCTTGGATCTAAAATGGTGGAATTGAAAAGGGGAATATGTGTGGGGCAAACAAAACACTGCATGGTTGTGAAATACAGATATGTATGTACAGAGACGGGTGTGAGCATGGCATGGAGGACTGTACGTGGAATTTTGTATAGAATTATTCAGGAAAATATTTCAAAAGCTGCTCAGTCACCCTTTGATCTGTGAAATGCTGGGATCCCCTCTGGTGATCGAGTTCTCCCTCTGGTTTTTTCCTGTGCAGCACCCCATTGGAGATGTAGTCAGGGTTGTCAGTGTCTAAGCGTTTTACACGTAGGAGGTTGGCTGGGGTGTCTTCACTGTGGTCATCCTCCAGAGAGCGCCTCATGCGTCGTGGTGTCTTTGAGGTTAAGCGTTGAGGCATTTCTGCTTCATTCATTGCTGTTAGGACCCGCGTGACCAGGTACCTATTTTGTAAAAGAACATATATTTTAAGATTTTCACATCAATGACTTATCATAAAAAAAGCATTTTATGCCTTAGGTGAAAGAACTCTTATCTGATTAATAGGTAGGACAGCTGATAATGGTTATAGGATTTTTGATTTGTTCCTGAGTTACTGAATACTCTTCTGAAGATAAGGGTTGACACACAGATTCTATTTTTTTTAATTCTTTCATGTGTGGCTGACTGTTAGATCCACGGGGACTCAAAAAAATAAGGTGGGTATGTTTATACAGAGGTGAAAGATCAGCTTTACAGATGAACAAGCTGTTTCATTATCAAGGACATTGTTTGGTACATAAAATGTACTTCCATAGAACACACATGTCCCTTCAGCTTACCTTAACATCTCTTCATCCATGGGATACCCATCATCATTGCCCTCTTCCTGTGGCAGCCGTAAAGAGGGGCCTTCAAACCCCCGGTTTTGTCGGTAGTAGCTCTGCAGAGCTTGTGCCATTTGGTTGCGGGATACCTGTGGCCGTGTCCGGCTGGTCACCACCTCGGGCTCATCATAATCTTGGTATGGTCTCTGGTAGTCTCCCTCCTGCTGAGCAGGGCCAGAAAATGCTTGCAACTGGTCAGCATAGGCCTTGTCCCGGTTGATCTGATTCCAGAGATGCAGAAGGTTGGCCAGATAGATGGTCTCCTTGTCCCTCCTCTGGCCTTCCTCTACCAGCTGTTGTAGGGATGGACCATTTCGAGCAGGGTCCACTCTGTGGGGGGAGCCCATTCTTTCCAAGGCCTGAGCAACGAGTTCTTCTTGAGGGTAGGCAGCAAGTCTGGCAAGCATGGCCTGGTTTAGGTCAGCATATAGTTGTTCATTGCGAAGAGCTTCTGGTGGAACATAGGACATCATATCAGCTTCATAAGGGATGTTAGCTGGGAGGCTTCTTCTGACCCTTAAGGGAGCTCCAAGGTCATCGTGTGTCAGTAACCCCAGAGGCTGGATGTGGAAAACAAAAGGTTTAATCAATATTACTTTCAATCTCTTACTGGTTATCTAAAATTTAGTTTAGGTATATGTAAACCCTAGCAGTAAATGTATTTACTTCCTTTTTGTTCTTTTATCTATATAATTGAAAGTGTTTTATTATCTCTGTAGAATAAATGCAACAAAATAATTTGTTAAAACTACTAGAAATGCAGTGAGCTCCTAACTTTCTGTGGACACTGCATTCTTATCTAGTCTTGTCAGACATGCACAGGTTACCTTTTGAGGGCTTCAAAAAACCTTCCCACATGGTATGGAGATGAAGAGAGGGGGAGTGTTCCATAGTCCTAATACATTTCCTGTCCTTGGGTGAGCTTGCCGTTCCACCAGAGCTACAGCACAGTGAGTATTGTCACCCTAGGACAGGAAGTGTGTTACTGTCAAGATCACCTGGAGAAAAAAAATGAGCCTGAAACAAGAAAACAAATGCAGCCACCATTTCTAAGGACTGGTAGACTGTCCCCTGCTGACTGAGAACTGAGAAAACAAACACCGCCGATCACACAGTTCTCAAAGCTCCCTGAGCAGAGGGCTGCTGACTGTCAGTCACTGGCTCTTTGCTCTGCCCCCTCCATGATCACTGGAGTACTCAGCTGGCTCAGGCTCTCAGTGGCTCGCTGAGAGGCTGAGCTGGGTGCCTGTCCAGGCACGTGGGCGGATCCTGGACTAGCTCTGTGTCATCAGCCAACAGCGGACTTCTGCACTACTGTGATCCAAATAGAAGTTGGGGGGGACAGAAGCTCCAGGAGCCCAGGAGAAGTATACTATATCATTCAATGGTATTGAGCGCCCAGGGCAAATTATTTTTGTTTATTTACTCTGGTGATCCACAGGAGAAGTACAGCCAAAGAGGTTTGACTGTACTTCTCCTTTAAGTAATTTATAAACTTGTATTATATAAGTCATTTTGTAGTCCTTTAAAGAACGTATATTAAGCAGGTCTGGGTGTGAAAACTAACCGATTTTTATATTATTACAGGAATGAAAGCATTACTTGCTATAATATAAGGTATGTTTAACAGGACGCACATCACTTTTCTAACATTTTAATATTTCATATTTAATATTTCATAGGATTGACATTACAAATATGAATTATATGTCTACAAATGTGATATCTTTACATCACAAAAAGATTTAGATTGGCCCCCTTATTTAGCTTTTAATAGTTTGCCTGTGCCTAAGCCTTGCAACACAAGGTGGTCACAGCAAAGGTATAACTAAACAGAATTTTGTTGTTTCTGCTATAGGTTGATGCATGGGTAGATAGAGAGACAGACAGACAAATTCAGGTTTTCCCATCTATTAAACTACAGCAACATTACAGTATATACCTGTTCCTCTGTGGCACCAAGCCCTTCTATGCCCAGCTAGACATCCAGGGGCACTCCTATAGATCTATCCATCCCCTACGGTTGCCACATCATTAGTATCCCTCTGTACACTCCCAGCATCCTTTAGGTCCCTGTTTGGTGCAGATTCCCTAGTGACTGTTGTATCTCCCAGTGTCATCCAATTAGATGCAGGCAGATACTAATCAGTGGTTTATCAGTATCTATGACTAATACCCCAAGCCTCTGCAGAAGGAGAAAATGTCATTACAGATAATGAGGCATCACATGAGATCCCTGGACATTATAGATTCCGTACGCACAGCAGGACCCAGGGAGGGGCTGTGTACTGTGTAGGTGATATAACATCGAGCTTCAAATATGAGCCTGAGATGGAGTCTGTAACTGAGGTCCATGGATGTATAATAATTAGAAACCACAACCACATTCTCAGAATATAATAAGAATAGAAAAGGGGGGGGGGGGGGGGGGGGGGGGGTATGCATTTGTCAATGCAGAAGAAAAAAAAGGATTTCCTTTAGATGGTGGGCCTGGGCAGCTTGATTGGGTATATGTCCCAGGTCTATTGACACCTCTCTTGAACTGTGACAGCAATGCATATGGTCACTGATCACCGAATACCAATCAATCACGGGGCAATGAATACCAATGCATAAGGGCATTAAAGACCAGTGTCAGGGGGTACAGACTACTGAACACCAATATTTAAAGAGTCGCTAACCAGCAATCACCAATGTTTAAGGGGGCACTGATCAGTGAGCAGCAGTGTATAAGGGGACACTGACCACTTAATACTAATCAATAAGGGGACATTAACCAGTGAACACCAACGTACAAGGGGGAACTGTCCATTGATCAATCTATAAGAGGCGCTGACCACTAAACACTAACATATAAGGTGGCACTGACCAATGAACACACGTCTAAAGGGGTACTCACCACTGAACAACATTTCACCACTGTTTAAGGGGGTACTTAGTACTTGCAGCTGCACTATATAAACTGTGTTATGCATAGCATAGTCTTAACCAATGCAGTCTTTTCACTGTGTTGTATATTATATAGTCCTGACCTCACACTGTATAAGCTGTGTTGTAGTTTACAAAGTCCTGATTATTGAACTCTATACAGTATGCTCTAATATAGATGACATAATCCTAACAACTGCCCTATGCTATGTTGTATATTACTTGGACTTGGGTTAGTCCTGACCTCTGCCTGTTGCACCCTATACAGTACACTATGTTGCACGTTACATAGCCCTGACCTCTACACATGATACTATGTTGTATGTTGCATAATCCTTAAAGCTCTGCATCCCAAAAATATGTTGTACATGACATAGCCCTGACCTCTGCACACTATTTGCTATGTTGTATGTTACATAAGCTTAAAAGCTGCACTCCATGAACTATGTACATTGTGTAGAAAAGCATACATAAGGAAAAAGCTTTTTTTTTTATTTAAATTTTTTTATTATCATTGTTTATGAGGCTAATCTTTGTCTGTGAGATTGCCATTTATAGCATAGTAATTGTAGCACATTTTTGGGGTCCAAAGACTTATGTGTGCCATGTATACAGAAAGTAGGCACGGGTTCTATTTAACCATTCCCCTTTAAGCCTCTCCCATGGTCAGGCACAATCTGGCCTTGCCCACCATTCGTTGTGCACAATTTATTTCCTCAGTGTGCCCTAGGGCACTCCATGTCTTTCCCAATCCTAGCAACAAGATGGAGAAAGATGAATGCAGAGAGAAAACCAGACAGACATAGAGTGTCATTGGATGGAATGGAAAGAAGACCAAAGGGTGGGGAAGGGAGCGAAACTGGAGAGACAACCTGGCAGAGAGATAGATGGAGAGAGGGGAGTAAAAAAAAAAAACAGGCGGAGGAGGGGGGAACGGAGACTTAAAGGGGTAAGAACGAGAGAGAAGATGTAAGTGAAAAGCGATTGGGGGGGGGGGGGGGTAAAAGAAAGTGGGAAAAGAACTAAGGAGAATAAAAGAGCTAACTGGAGGGAGGAAGAAAAAAAAAGCTGGGGAGGGGGTGAGTGAAAGTAAAAAAAGAGAAGGAATAAAAGAGATGGGCAGAGACGAGGGGAATAAAGAGACGGAGGAGAAAGAGGAAAGAAAGAAGAGAACAGTGGGAGGAGAAGAAAACAGAGAGAGAGGGAGATGGGGGGGGGGGGGGGGAGAGAGAGAAAAAGAGAGATAGTAACAGGAGCGCTGGGGGGGGGGGAGAGGGGCAGGAGAGGGAGAGAGAGAAGAGGAGAATAAAGAGAGAGAAAAGAAGGGGAGGTGGAGGAAAGGAAAAGAGAGAGAGAGATGGGGGGGGGGGGGGAGGGGAGAGGAGGCGAGGGGGGGGCAGGGAGAGAGGGCAGGAGAGAGAGGGAGAGATAGAGAGTGGGGGGGGGGGGAGAGAGAAAAAAAGGGGAGGTGGAGGAAAGGAAAAGAGAGAGAGATGGGGGGGGGGGGGAGCTGGGGGGGGGAGAGGGGAGGAGAGAGAAAAAAAAGGGGAGAGGAAAGGTAGAGAGAGAGATGGGGGGGGGGGGGGGGGAAGGGGGGGGGCAGAGGAGAATAAATAGAGAGAAAAGAACAGGAGGTGGAGGAGAGGAAAAGAGAGATAGAGAGATGGGGGGGGGGAGAGAGGAGAGAGAAAAAGAGAGATAGTAACAGGAGCTGGGGGTGGGGGGGAGGGGCAGAGGAGAATAAAGAGAGAGAAAAGAACAGGAGGTGGAGGAGAGGAAAAGAGAGATAGAGAGATGGGGGGGGGGAAGGGAGAGAGAAAAAGAGAGATAGTAACAGGAGCTGGGGGGGGGGGGGGCAGAGAAGAGGAGAATAAAGAGAGAGAAAAGAACAGGAGGTGGTGGAGAGGAAAGGCGAGAGAGCGAGAGAGATGGGGGGGGGGAGAAGAGAGAGAGAAAAGAGAGATAGTAACAGGAGCTGGGGGGGGGGGGGGGGGTGGGGGGGGGGGGGGGTGGGGGGGGGGGGGGGGGGGGGGGGGGGGGGGGTGGGGGGGGGTGGGGGGGGTGGGGGGGGGGGGGGTGGGGGGGGGGTGGTGGGGGGGGGGGGGGGGGGGGGGGGGGGGGGGGGGGGGGGGCGGGGGGGGGGGGGGGGGGGGGGGGGGGTGGGGGGCGGGGGGGGGCGGGGGGGGGGGGGCGGGGGGGGGGGTTGGGGGGGGTTGGGGGGGGGTGGGGGGGGGGGGGGGGGCGGCGCGGGAGGGGGGGGGAGAGAAGAGGAGAATAAAGAGAGAAAAGAACAGGAGGTGGCGGAGAGGAAAAGAGAGAGAGAGAGAGAGATGGGGGAAAAGAAGAGGAGAGAGAAATAGAGAAATGGTAACAGGAGCTGGGGGGGGGGGGCAAGAAAGAGAGGGGCAGAGAAGAGGAGAATAAAGAGAGAGAAAAGAAGAACAAGAGGCGGAGGAGAGGAAAAGCGAGAGAGAGAGAGAGAGATGGGGGGGGGGGGGAAGAGAAGAGAGAAAAATAGAGATAGTAACGGGAGCTGGGGGGGGGGGGGGGGCAGAGAAGAGGAGAATAAACAGAGAAGAGAACAGGAGGTGGAGGAGAGGAGAATGGAGAGAGATGGGAGGGGGGGAAAGGAAGAGGAGAGAGACAAATAAAGAGAGGGTAACACAAACTGGAGAGAGGGGTGAGTGAATGAGAAAAAGAAAAGGTCAAAAAGAGGGAAAGAAAGAGAGGGGTAGAGAAGAGGAGAATTAAGAGAGAAAGAGAGGAGAACAGGAGGTGAAGGAGAAGAAAATAAGGAGAGAAGGAGATGGGGGGGAAGAGGAGAGAGGGATAGAGAGAAGGTAACAGAGGCTGGGGAGAGGGGCAAGTGAATGAGAAAAAGAGAAGCAAAGAAAGAGAGGGTCAGAGAAGAGGAGAATAAAGAGAGAAAGAGAAGAGAACAGAAGGTGGAGGAGAAAAGAACGAGAGAGGGAAATGGGGGGAAAAAGAAGAGAAGAGAGGCATAGAGAGAAGGTAACGATCTGGGGGAGAAGAAGGGAGAGCGAAGGAGAGAGAGAAGGAGGTAGAGGGAGGGAAATGGATACGTGAAAGAGATGAAAGGAAATAGAAGAGGAGGTAGAGATGAGGATGAGAGAGAGAGATGGGGGAAAAGATAAGAGGAGAGAGGAAGAGAGAGGAGTGGAGAGAAATGTGATCAGAGGAGAAAAAGAAAAGAAATGAATAAGAGGAAATAGACATTGGAAAGATACTGGCAGAGGAAGAAGAGAAGAAAAAATAGAGAGATGAGCAAGGGAACTAGGAGAAGAGAGGGGGTTACATAGCAAAGGAAAAGAAAGGAGGCTGATAAGAATTACTGCTAGAAAGAGATTCCCCAAAAAACAACTAACCTTGCCAAGGGTGCTGGGGACAGACAAGCAGACAGTGACAGCCACCAACACGACACAGGGGCCCATCCTGATACGAAGACGCTGCCCTGATTCGAGAAGCTGTGACTGCTGGATGAAGAGACTGAGGTCTGCCGAAGAACAAGGGGGAGGGAGATGGAGCACCTCCCCCCCTGCTGCATTGTCACAGCAGCCTGGAGGAGACAGTGCCTGGGTACCACTGCCACTGATGCTACCTGTCACTTCATCAGAATACACTGATACAAAGACATAATGACCTTCCCCCTCCTCCGCATATAGAGAAATCAAGACATTACACCCAGGGGAAGAGGTGCAGACAATATATGTTAGAATTATTATTATTATTATTATACAGGGTTTATATAGTGCCAACAGTTTGCGCAGCGCTTTACAACATGGGGGCAGACAGTACAGTTAAAATACAATTCAATACAGGAGGGATCAGAGGGCCCTTCTCCTTAGAGCTTATTTTTAGAATTAGCATTTTTGTTTTGCGTTTTGAAGAGCTAGTGGCCATGTTTGCTGAGTCTACAGACTTTGCTAGATGTGGTGTTGTACCATTTATTTCCAGGGGACACAATGATGTTGGCCCTAGGGGTGACATCTGAGAGGCACCAAGAAAAGGTGTAGGGGTAGGCAACCTTTTGAGCACAGTGTGCCGAAAAATGTTTTCAAAGAAATTGAGCGTGTCGATTTTATAACAAAAAAATGTAAACTTTACACTCGCAATCACGAAAAGGATTTTTTATTAAGTAAATGCTGTAAACTACTTGAGTAGTGAGAAGTGAGAAATGAACATCATGCACTCACGCCTCAGATCAGCCCCAATTCCTGCAACTCTATACCTCAGATCACTGCCCCCCTGCAAATCTGTTTCACCACTGTAACCCCCTGTTTATCTGCCCGACCACTGTAACCCTCTGCACATCTACCCCTTCACTGTAACCCCCTGCACATCTGCCCCACCACTGTACCCCTCTGCACATCTGCCCCTTCACTGTAACCCCATGCACATCTGCCCCACCACTGTAACCCTCTGCACATCTGCCCCACCACTGTACCCCTCTGCACATCTGCCTCTTCACTGTAACCCCCTGTACATCTGCCCCACCACTGTACCACCCTGCTCTTCTGTCCCACCACTGTAACCCCTGCTCATCTGCCCCACCAATGTTCCCCCTTTCTCATCTGCCCCACCACTGAACCTATCTGCTCATCTGCCCCACCACTGTAACCCCCTTTCTCATTTGCCCCTCCACTGTACCTCCTGCACATCTGTCCCACCTCTGTTCCCCCTGCTATTCTGCCCCACCACTGTAACCCCCTGCTCATGTGTTTCACCAATGTACCACCTTTCTTCTGTGCACCCCTCTGTACATCTGCCCCACCGATGTAACCCCCCCTGCTCATAAGTCCTACCAATGTACCTCCTTTCTCCTCTGCCCTGCCACTGTACCCCCCTGTACATCTTCCCCACCTCTGTAACCCCTGCTCTTCTGTCCCAACCACTGTAACCCCCTGTTCATCTGTTCCACCAATGCGCCTCCTTTCACATCTGCCCCACTGCTGTACCCCCTGCTCTTCTGTCCCACTGGTGAACCCCCTTCTCATCTGCCCCAACACTGAACCCCCCCACTCATCTTTCCCACCACTGTAACCCCCTGCTTTTCTGTCCCACCGCTGAACCCCCTTCTCATCCCTCCCACCACTGTACCTCTTGCACATCTGCCCCACCACTGTACCCCCTTGCTCTTCTGTCCCATCAATGTACTCCTTTTCCCATCTGCCCCACCACTGTACCTCCCTACACATCTGCTCCACCGCCATACCCCCATGCTCTTCTGTCTCACTACTGAATCACCTTCTCATCTGTCCTAACACTGAACTCATCTGCTCATCTGCCCCACCATTGTAACCACCCTGCTCTTCTTTCCCACTGCTGAACCCTCTTCTCATCTCTTCCACCACTGTACCTCCCTGCACATTTGCCCCACCGCTGTACCCTCCTGCTCTTCTGTCCCACCTCTGAACCCCTCCTCATTTTCCCCACCGCTGTACCCTCTTCTCATCTATGATATGCGTGATATGCAGAGTGGTGAAAGGAAGCAGAGAGGAGACACATCTACCTGTCCTGTCCAATACATCCCTCGCATCCAGCCCACGTGCTTGTATGTGATGTATGTGATGTCACATACCAGCATATGGAATGGATGCGCAATGATGAGCTCAGGTCAGGTGTATTTTCTGAAAGCAGTGGGCCTGTATGCAGGATCATAAGTTGGGCCGCAGATGAGAAAACATTTCTGCGCCGCAGCAAAAGTTGGGTGTGATTTTCATGTGCTGAATACTGGCTGTGGCTTAAAGAGACACAGAGTGCAGGGGTTCAGTAGTGACACAAAGGTTCAGGAATAATTTCAACAAAGTTCCCTGAAGCTCAACAGTAATTCCACAAACTGTCACCTGATTGTGGTTTTCTCAATCAGTGAAATTCCTTTTTTTTTAGATTGGTAGTGTCAACCAAGCGAGTCATCTTCCTCCAGATGGTGGACAGGGGCTAGCAGGACTGTGATTGGCTTTAGCAGTGGCCAATGACAGTCCTCCTCTGCCTGGAAACAGAGAACGCTCCCCCCTAGCAGAACTGCACCCAATCTCTTCCCCATCACAAGAGCTGACGATTGCAGCTACAGCAAAGTTAGAGAACCAAACAATGTTTCCCATCTTTTACAATGTGTGGGCACAGTGCATCCCCCTCAGTGCAGGTGCTGTGTGGGTGGAATCCTGAAATTGGAATGCATTAGTGTTTCACTGACCCTTCCCTGAGCTGCTCTGCTGATGGGGAGGGGGTCGAGTTCCGGCAAAAGAGGCTTTGCGTGCCGAAGGTTGCCTACCCCTGGATTAGGGCATAGGTTACAAATGTAAAAAACTAGATTAAAAAACAAGAAACCGTATAAAAACCCAGAAACAAAGTCTACCAGAAAAAGAACATGGTGCCACTGTGTAACAATTTTCCTGGGTGTAGGCAAGAAATCCCAGTAGCACAATAGCAGTAATGTGAGTTTACCCCTCTTGTGCGTTGAGTTTCAAATGACGGAGAGGTATATTGTACAGCTGGAAACCACACCAGTGAACAGGACCAGTAATCACCATGGGGAACTGCCTGAAGATTTTTTTGGATAATATGCACTATAACACATGATTTCCTATAGGAAAGGCAACAAGTCAACAGGTTACAAGCTATCTTTGCTGGCTAGCTGTAAAACCCTTCCCTATTCAAACGTGCTAATGTAATGTTGACTTTATTATCATAATGGCCACGCACTTTCCTGTTATTATGTTAGTTGCCAGAGCAACCTTTTTGAAACCATCCTCTCTGAGATGTTTTCCTTCTGTGGGAGAAACGCTTTCAGGTTTTCCCTTTGTTCTTCTTTTAAGGCTCCTGTTCTTTCTTTTATATTCTGCATCATCTTTTATCATTTCGCTAGGTCCCTGAATTATTCTTTTCTTCATAGGCTGGCTTCCTTGACTATTTTGGAGGCACACTATCTATTTGATCACCTTTTTATACAGGGTCCCCAAAAGAACAGCGCTCAAGTTAGGATGGCCATACACTAGTAGAATTTTGTTTTAAGATTGTTATTTGACTTTTTGTCGCCAGGTTCTGGATTGCAGGAAAATGGAGAGGGAGACATTGTGGCTGATTTACAAAGCATTTGCGCCATGAGTTGCGGCTCACGCAGACGCGCAACGGCCGTTTTCGTATTCACAAAGCATTTGCGCCTGTAACACAGCGCAATTCCCCATTTACTATGAGCATGCCAGCGCACGGGCGGCCGCGATCTGTGCGCCGCTATAGACCTGGCGCACGCATTCTTCAACTCAGAATTAAAAGAAGCTGGAAGTGGCAATATTATGGGGGTGATGTGGGTGATGTGAGGAAGTATAGATATGACTGTACAAGTAACAAATATGCCCAAAATAGAATGGAAAATTAACTTTCTCTGAGCAAGCTTGCTGTGCCTGCAAATACACTTGGAACTGCGCCAGGTCAATTTATGTACTGAGCATGCTTAAGCGGCATTTGCGCCCGTTCAAGTGCTCTGGTTCACTGCGCCGGCAAACTCTTAGTAAATGTAATGCCACGTAGGTCAATTTGCATAAGTTGAACAAGCGCACCTCTCAACTTTTTTTTGCGCTGGTTCACTTCTATGGTTTTTTTTAAAGCTATTTGCACACAGGTCATGTTAGCATTAAGAAAATAAAAAAATGAAGAAAAAAAGATGCCCTTCAGGTCTGGCATGGATATTAAGGGGAACCCCGGGCCAAAAAAAAAAAATGGCGTGGGGGTCCCCCTCAAAATCCATACCAGGCCCTTCAGGTCTGGCATGGATTTTAAGGGGAACCCCGTGCCAAAAAAAGCACACAACCTGGCAGGCCACAGGAAAAGAGGAGGGGAAGAGAGAGCGCCCCCCCTCCTGAACCGTACCAGGCCACATGCCCTCAACATTGGGAGGGTTCTTTGGGGTCCCCCCCGAAGCACCTTGTCCCCATGTTGATGAGGACAAGGGCCTCATCCCCACATCCCTGGTCGGTGGTTGTGGGGGTCTGCGGTCTGCGGGCTGTGTGAAATGGTAAGGGAGTACCCCTACCATTTCACCAAAAAAGTGACAAAAGTGTTAAAAATGACAGGAGACGGTCTTTGACAAGTCCTTTATTAAAGTATTTTTTCATCTTCTTTCTTCTGGTCTTCTTCCTTCTTCCTTTCTTCATCCTTCGGTTTCTTCATCTTCTTCCTCCATCTTCTTCTTCCTCCGATCCGCTTCTTCTTGCTCCGGTGTTCTCGTCCGGTATCTTCCTCCACAGCGTCTCTTCTTCGTTCTCGGGCCGCTCCGCGTAATGGGAGGCTCCCGCTGTGTGACGCTTCTCTTCTTCTGACAGATCTTATATATAACGGAGGGCGGGGCCACCCAGTGACTCCCCCCCTCTGATGCATGGAACCGTGCGTCAGAGGGGGGCGGGGTCACCGGGTCGCCCCGCCCTCCGTTATATAAGACCTGTCAGAAGAAGAGAAGCGTCACACAGCGGGAGCCTCCCATTGCGCGGAGCGCCCTGAGAACGAAGAAGAGACGCCGTGGAGGAAGATGCCGGACGAGAACACCGGAGCAAGAAGAAGCGGATCAGAGGAAGAAGATGAAGAAACCGAAGGATGAAGAAAGGAAGAATACCAGAAGAAAGAAAATGAAAGAAGACTTTAATAAAGGACTTGTCAAAGACCGTCTCCTGTCATTTTTAACACTTTTGTCAATTTTTGTGAAATGGTAGGGATACTTTAGTACCCCCTTACCATTTCACACAGGGGGGAGGCCGGGATCTGGGGGTCCCCTTGTTAAAGGGGGCTTCCAGATTCTGATAAGCCCCCCGCCCGCAGACGCCCACAACCACCGGCCAGGGTTGTTGGGATGAGGCCCTTGTCCTCATCAACATGGGGACAAGGTGCTTTGGGGGGGAGCCCAAAGCACCCTCCCAATGTTGAGGGCATGTGGCCTGGTACGGTTCAGGATGGGGAGGGGGCGCTCTCTCGTTCCCCCTCTTTTCCTGCATCCTGCCAGGTTGCGTGCTCGGATAAGGGTCTGGTATGGATTTTGAGGAGGACCCCCACACCATTTTTTTTTTTGGCGCGGGGTTCCCCTTAAAATCCATGCCAGACCTGAAGGGCCTGGTATGGATTTTGAGGGTGACCCTCACGCCATTTTTTTTTTTGGCGCGGGGTTCCCCTTAATATCCATACCAGACCTGAAGGGCCTGGTATGCTCTTGGAGGGAAACCCATGCCGTTTTTTTTTTAAAATTAAAGTCACCTGGCATGGGAGCGACTTAAAGTCGTGTTGTAAGTCGCCCCAAGTCGTGTTGTAAAGTTGCCCCAAGTCGTGTTGTAAGTCACCCTAAGTCGCGCTGGAAGTCGTGTTGCCCCTGTGTGAATGGACTGTTAATGATAACGGCATGTGCTATTATCAATGGCATATTATTATCGCGGTGTGCCAGCATATTATGTGTTGCGCTTATTCGTGCGCCGGTTCATACGATCAATTAATAATTTATCTGGCGCACCAATTAAGGTCTAAACCGGCGCATCGCATTCATCTTAGTAAATCAGCCCCATTGCCTTTTATTCTTCTTTCCCTCTACTGAGATATTGACGTTATGCTACACCACTTCCCTCTGGCCAGAATGGGAGTGCTAAAGCTATGCAAGCCCATAGACTTCAATGCAGAGCGTTGAGAATCCTGAGAGTTGTAGTTTGAAACGGCTGTAGCACCCTCTAGTGTATACTAGAAGTAGAGTAGGTTTTGTTAGTGTAGGTCAATTTAGTTAGGTCAGGGCTAAGCCTGTTGAATCTGGGTCAGGGTTCAGTAACTCAAAGCTTGATGACTCATCCTGCCAGCTCCTCTAGTGCCTCCTCCTGGTCTAGAAGGTTGTAGAAACTTCTAGAGCTAGTGGGCATGAGGTTAGGAGGAGCTGCCTTCAATATTTATGAGGCCTCGGCCAATCTCCAGGAGTGGGCTGGCAGGGGGCAGAGCTTACTTCATAAATAGGCATTAGCTATGCCAGCAGGAGCAGTCGGGTGCAAGAGTGTTGAGGAGGCTGTCGGTGGCCCTCAGGGGTACCCCCTAGTCTGGGGGAGGTTGTCCTGCCTTGGGCCAGGGCTCGGGTGCCACAACACACAGAGGAAGCCCTTGCTGGAGGCACGGGAGCAAGAGTGGACATCGTGAGTAGGTCAGCACTACTGGGGACTTACAAGGGGGAAGACTGCCACATGTAGCCAGTTCTCCCTGAAGACAGTGGTGTGCTTAAGTCTTCATCCTTCCCTGGGAGATCTTCTGGGAGTCAGCTGGGTGGGCTGGTGAGAGAGTCAGCCGGGTGGCCTGGTGAAGAGTTATCCTGGAGGGCTAGTGAAAGGGGCAGCTGTAGCCAGGTGGGTTGGCAGTTCCTGAAGAGGTGGTGCTGAGATCAGTGAACACAGGTAGGAAGTAATGTGAAAGTAGAAGCTGTGACACTCTACTGTTCTACAATCATAGGGGCTGCGAGTCCCTGCCTGTATTGGGCTGTTGCTACAGTTGACTGGAGGCCGAGTGACATAGCTGGAACAAGAAAGTGTGTGCTGGAGGAAGAAGTTAAAGCTGTATATAGAGACTGTGTATAGGAAGAATGTTCCTGAAGTTTTCCTGAAGTTAAAGGTGGCATCCCATAACCTCCCATCCCTATCCAAGTTATTAACCCTTAATAAATAACAAAAACAAAGTCCATGACTGTTCTCTGACTCCAGGGTGCCTGCAAAAAATTGGTGTGCCTGGCTGTGCAGGAGTGGGGGATCCAGTTCATTTGTAGCTCCTTAGGGGTGCACTACAAGGCAGCAATATATTGTGTCCGGTTGACCCCTTACACTACAGATCCCAATAGGCACTGTGCAGAAGGAGGAGTGAGAGATGATTTTTATTATACTGTCTAGGAAAGGTCTTCCTCTAGGCACTGAGGAAGTTAGAGAACACCTCTGTCTGAATATACACTTGCCAGCAGGAGACCTCACCAGCGGAGATTTGAGCCTGAGACTAGGAGTGAGGACATCCGAGGGCAGCAAAGTACTGACCACACCACAACACCTGCACCACTGTCGCAGAGAGACTGGAGCATCCACTCACCCTCTGGTTCCCACCTCTGATCACTGATCACAGGCTTTTGGGGAGAGAGTGGGCCTTCTACAGCAAGAGGTTACTGCAGCATCCCAGGGACTGGTGAAAGAGCTATTCACCCATTGCTTATACTGCTAGCAGGGATGGAGCTAATAAGAGCAGGACACCAAGTGTGCCCAATGCAGACTGCACTCATACTGCACTCTATACTGCACTTATTCCAAACCTAGACTGCAACTTTACCAACCCTATACTGCATTATACCGAACCTTTACATCTGTCTTGCACCCGTGTCAAGCCTATGTTAAGACTATCGTTCGATCCACTCTACACCAGGTCCTGGCTTGTCGGTGTTCAGAACAGTGAATCTGCTCAATTGTTTATGCCTTCTATCAATGCTCGTTTGTGAGTATATACTTAGCTGTTTTATGCTTTAATAAAGCTTTACCAGTGGTAATGCACTAGGTCGGTGCACCCTCCTTCTTTTCTTTTTTCCTCTAGCTTATGAATACCCATTATTCTGAGGAGGGCTGCAAGACGGCAGGCATTACTGTATGAAGCAAGTATGAAGGTCACATCACGTACTGAGGAACTAGACACCCGAGCGTAGGAGAGATTTCTATTGTGAAGACTATACCGTGCCCCTGCTGTATGCAGTTTAACTGGGACTGTCGTTAGGTGCACCAATGCTCTTAAAGGGTCCCAATAGCTGTCAGAAGAACATCTCAAAGGTCTGCCCCTCCCATAATAATTATTCTTCAAGTCCCCTTTGTTTTCCTCCTCTACCACCTTCCTTTTCTTTTGGACAGTGCATACCCAGTCGGTCTAGGCTTAGCATCACCGATATTAACTGCTCGTCGACTGGCTCACGCCGATACACATCGGCAGAAAGGCACGTACAGGCAGATTAACGTACCTGTACATTGCCCGCCGCGACCTCTGTGAGTGTAATTGCGGGTCCTGCGGACATTGAGATACCTGCGTTCGTCTCACGGAGAGGAAGAACGGGGAAATGCTAATGTAAACAAGCATTTCCTCACCTCTGCAGGTTTTAATTTTTCGTGCTATAAACAAAAGAAGAGCGACTATTTTGAAAAAAAACACAATTTCTTTTACTTTTTGCTATAATGAATATCCCAAATTTTTTTTTCAAAAAAAATAATTTTTTCCTCAGTTTAGGCCGATATGTATTCTTTAGGGCTGTTATTGATTAAAATTTTTGTGTTCGATTAATCAATTTTTTTTAAATCGATTAATCGTCTAATTTAGGTTAATTATAACGCACATACAGATCCAACTACTTTTAGCTGATCTCCTTGCATTGCAACTCTGCATTAGTCATTGGTAAATGTGGTATACACTATATACAATCACCCGACACTAGTTAGCTTCCACAATCCATGACTTAACTTCACAGTTCACACAAATACGTTTTAAATTCAAACTGTAGCACTGATTTAAGTATTTTTTTTCCACAGTAGCGTGACAATCCCTCCACCTCCGGTCTAACTAATCACTCTCACCTTATGGCATGGACCCCTGTGCAAATAGGTGGTCATGCAAGTGGGTATCAAAAGGGTTAACACGGACCATAAACTTCCCTCACGTCTCCTTAGATCTCAGCAAGGACGCCAGGTCATGGATAGAAAGAAAAGATCTAAGTGCTCACCGCTTAAGTATAAGATTAAATTTTTGTGTTCAAACACAAACTACTCACATAAAGATGATAAAAACACAGCATGTAACGTCGACAATCGTGTTAGTTCCGTAGGGCAGCAGCGGGTGACGTCATACGTAGCTCCTCCCCATATGCGTTACGTTCAATCAGAACTTCAACGTCACCAGACTCCTCCCCCCTTCCCTTCGTTAGCAGACAGAGGCACTTGGGAAAGGGGGGAGGAGTCCGGTGACGTCGATGTCCGTGACGTCACCGGATCTCAGACGTAACTCCCTGAAGATCCAGAAGCTGGCTAGGAGGTGAGTACCGATCAAAAGAATTTTGATCGATCAAAAAAAAATGAATCGATTAATCGAGGAATTAATCTTTAATTTCCACAGCCATAGTATTCTTCTACATATTTTTGGTAAATAAGCGTATATTGATTGGTTTGCGCAAAAAGTTATAGCGTTTACAAAATAGGGAATAGATTTATGGTATTTTTATTATTATTATTTTTTTTACTAGTAATGGTGTCATGAAGATCCTGCCAGAAATCTAAACCCGGGCCGTCCTGGCCCTCAGATTCCATTGCGCATGCGCATGCGCGCCCGGGCGCGGGCACGTGCACAACCGCGCACAGGGAGACGGGCGCGCGCCCTAGTTAGCACCAGCCGGCCTATTTAAGCCTGACTTGAGCAGACGGTCTTTGCTGTCTGCTCTACAGCGTTGTGGTGTAGTAAAAGAAACCTGATCCTGATATACCTGTTCCTTTGACCCGGCTTGCCATAAAGACTATCCAGCTTTCTGCCTGTACCTGACCCCGGCTTCCAGTGACCATCCTCCTGCCTGATCCATTGTACCTTGCTCTAAGTTCAGATTCATTACCTGACTTCTTTGATGAACTCTGGTTCCTTGTTAAGCCTTTGTCCTGTCTGCAGTCTGGCCCTCTGTAACGAGCCTGTTCACCTGTTGGTTCCAGTCCATTCAGTGGTTCCGTTTCCTGTGTCCAGTTCCTGTCAGCTCTGCTATCCAAGCTTACCTGTGAACCTGTTCGTCAAGCCATTGTCCAGTTCCTGTCAGCTCTGCTATCCAAGTGTACCTGTGAACCTGCTTGCCAAGCCGTTGTCCAGTTCCTGTCAGCTCTGCTATCCAAGCTTACCTGTGAACCTGTTCGCCAAGCCATTGTCCAGTTCCTGTCAGCTCTGCTATCCAAGTGTACCTGTGAACCTGCTTGCCAAGCCGTTGTCCAGTTCCTGTCAGCTCTGCTATCCAAGTTTACCTGTGAACTTGCTTGCCAAGCCGTTGTCCGGTTCCTGTCAGCTCTGCTATCCAGTTTACCTGTGAGCCTGCTTTCCAGCGATCCTGCCAGCTCTGCTATCCAGTTTACCTGTGATCCTGCTTCCCAGCGATCCTGCCAGCTCTGCTATCCAGTTTACCTGTGAGCCTGCTTTCCAGCGATCCTGCCAGCTCTGCTATCCAGTTTACCTGTGAGCCTGCATTCCAGTGATCCTGCCAGCTCTGCTATCCAGTTTACCTGTGAGCCTGCTTTCCAGTGATCCTGCCAGCTCTGCTATCCAGTTTACCTGTGAGCCTGCTTCCAGCGATCCTGCCAGCTCTGCTATCCAGTTTACCTATGAGCCTGCTTCCCAGCGATCCTGCCAGCTCTGCTATCCAGTTTACCTGTGAGCCTGCTTTCCAGTGATCCTGCCAGTTCTGCTATCCGGTTTACCTGTGAGCCTGCTTTTCAGTGATCCTGCCAGCTCTGCTATCCAGTTTACCTGTGAGCCTGCTTCCCAGCGATCCTGCCAGCTCTGCTATCCAGTTTACCTGTGAGCCTGCTTCCCAGCGATCCTGCCAGCTCTGCTATCCAGTTTACCTGTGAGCCTGCTTTCCAGTGATCCCGCCAGCTCTGCTATCCAGTTTACCTGTGAGCCTGCTTTCCAGTGATCCCGCCAGCTCTGCTATCCAGTTTACCTGTGAGCCTGCTTTCCAGAGATCCCGCCAGCTCAGCTAACCTGTTTCCTTCCCACCGGTCTGTTGATCCTGCCAGGCACCCGTGCTCCTCCTCACTCCTGGCTCTCCTGTTCCCACGCCAGGGGACCAGGAGTGGGAGACGCAAGGGAGGCCTCTCCCTGCAATTTCGGGCTCGCACCACCAGGTACGTGACAGTAGCAGACAGCCATGTCTGAGCCCGAGCAGGGAGCCCCCGCCATGGAGGGGCTATGCCAACACCTGGCAGGTCTGACCGAAGCGGTGAAGAACCTCCAGCAGGGGTACACCCGGCTGGAGGAACGGGTACTGGCCCTGTCTGGTCCATCCAGTACCCAAGGAACTCCTCACCCAGCAATACCCCCAACGGGGCCTGCACCTACCCAGACTATAGTGATGCTACCACCTGAGCCCAAGGTACCTACTCCAGAGAAATTTACGGGTGCCTGTGGTAGCTTCAGAACTTTCCGTAACTCCTGTGAACTCCATTTTGCCCTGCAACCTAGGACCTTTTCTCTAGAGACCACCAAGGTGGGTTTTGTGGTAGCCCTACTAACTGGGGATCCCCAAATCTGGGCCCACCGTCTCGTGGAACAAAAGGATGCAGCATTGACCAGTCTCTCCACCTTTTTTGATGCCATGGCGCAGCTTTATGAGGACCCCCAACTCAACCACTGCGGAGGCCGCCTTACGTTCTCTCCAACAGGGTCGAAGACCAGCAGAGGACTATGTGGCTGAGTTTAGGCGTTGGGGTGCCGACACCGACTGGAACGATGCTGCTCTCCGTCACCAATTCCGCATGGGCCTCTCAGACGCACTCAAGGACGAGCTCGCCAGAGTGGGGGTACCTCAGACCCTGAATTCCCTCATAGACCTAAGCATCCAAATTGACCGGCGCCTACGGGAGCGTAGGGCCGAACGAACCTTGGGGTCCCCAAGACCTACCTGGATGCTTCCCAGGGGTCCTAGTCACTTCCGCACTACTCCCCCTGTTAAACCTACTCATGTCTCTTCAGCATCAGAACCTATGCAACTTGGACTCCTGCGGCCTTCTCTCACCCCAGCAGAACGCCAGAGACGCCGCAGCAACAATCTGTGCCTGTATTGTGGAGAGCCTGGTCATTATGTCCGGAACTGCCCGGCTAAACTCCGTAAGTTCCCCACTATTCTCTCCAGTTATGTGGATCCTGTGACCGGGGTTTCATCTCATCTTGCCCTTTCTGTTTCCTTCCAGTTCTCAGGAAGGACCCTACAAACCACAGCTATCATTGACTCTGGTGCCTGTAGTTGCTTCATGGACTCTGCTTTTGCTGCCCGGCATCGAATTCCTCTCCGTCCAAGAGAACAGGGCCTGTCCGTCCACCTGGCGGATGGGTCCACCATCAAATCTGGCCCAGTGACTCAGGAGACTGCCCCATTGCACACAGTGATCTCAGAGTCACATCAAGAACTGTTATGTTTGGACATAATTTCTTCTCCCTTGTTTCCAGTCATTCTAGGGATCCCCTGGCTGCAAGCACACAACCCGGTCATCAACTGGTCCACAGGAGAGGTGGCCTTTTCTTCTCCCTACTGCCAAAGGTCCTGCGGCTCCTTGGCCCCCGCAGGACCCTCTGCTTTGCTCTGCCTCGAAAACGAGGCAGGTCTACGTCAGTCCATCCCTGAAGTCTACCATGCATACCTGGATGTGTTCAGCAAACGAAGGGCAGATGTGCTGCCACCCCATAGGCCCTATGACTGTCCCATTGAACTCCTTCCCGGGGCCAAGATTCCCTTCGGTAGGGTTTTTCCGTTAACAGAGGTGGAGCAGGGAAAACTAAAGGACTATATTGATGATAACCTGAGAAAAGGGTTTATCCGCCCGTCTACGTCTCCTGCAGGTGCAGGAATATTTTTCGTAGAGAAGAAGGACCATTCTCTCAGACCCTGTGTGGACTACCGTGCCCTAAACGAGGTCACAGTCAAAAATCGCTACCCGCTTCCCCTGGTACCTGAACTGTTTCAGAGGCTTGGCACGGCCTCCATCTTTTCTAAACTGGACCTCAGAGGGGCATACAATTTAATACGTATAAAGGATGGGGACGAATGGAAGACGGCATTTCGGTCTCGATTTGGGCACTTCGAGTACCTGGTGATGCCGTTTGGACTCTGTAACGCCCCCGCTACCTTCCAGTCTTTCATAAATGATGTGCTTCGGGACTTCCTTGATGTTTTTGCTGTTGTTTATCTTGATGACATACTAATTTTCTCTTCCTCCCTAGAGCTGCATCGTGGACATGTTAAAAGTGTGTTGGGCCGTCTCCGGCAGCATGGCCTCTATGCCAAGGCAGAAAAATGTCTCTTTGAGGTAGAAAGCATACCCTTCCTAGGTTTGATCATCTCCAGTAGAGGCATCCGGATGGACCCCCAGAAAATCTCAGCCATCCTGGACTGGCCTGTTCCCGCAGATAAAAAGGGGATCCAGCGATTCATTGGCTTTGCCAATTTTTATCGCAAATTCATCAAGGGATTCTCGGCCATAGTAGCACCCATTACTCAACTCACCAAACAAGGTACCCGTTTTCATTGGTCCCCTGAGGCCCAAGGGGCCTTCGAGGCCCTTAAGGGGCTCTTTACCTCAGCCCCTATCCTGAAGCATCCAGATCCTTCTCTGCCCTTTGTCCTCGAAGTGGATGCCTCAGAGATAGCTGTAGGGGCCATCCTGTCCCAGAGACAGGGCATCAAAGCCCTGCTACACCCCGTGGCATTCTTCTCACGGAAACTGTCCCCAGCCGAGAAGAACTACGATGTGGGGGATTGGGAATTACTGGCCATAAAGACCGCCCTCGAGGAATGGCGTTACCTACTAGAAGGGGCTACTCACCCAATCCTGATCTTCACAGATCACAAAAATCTAGAGTACTTGAAGACTTCCAAGAGGTTGAAACCTAGACAGGCCCGTTGGGCCTTATTTTTCTCTCGTTTTACCTTTCACGTGACATATCGTCCGGGTTCCAAAAACGCGAAGCCGGACGCTCTGTCTCGTATGTATCACAAATCCCAGGATGGTTCCCCTCCAGACACTATCCTTGCCCCTGGAAACTTTCTCCTGCTACAGGAAGACCTACTGTCCCAGCTCAGGCGGGCTTCCAGTGGCCTCATACCCACTCCCGGTCCTGGGTTGCAGGCCAAGGATGGGCTATTGTGGCATGGGGATAATATTTTCATTCCCGAGGGTCTGCGGGTAACCGTCCTGGAATTGTGCCATGATCACAAGCTTGCCGGACACTTTGGTGTCACCAAAACCACTGAATTGGTACAACGTACCTTCTGGTGGCCTCAGCTAAGGGAAGACTGCAGGAAATTTGTGGAAACATGCACTGTGTGTATTCGGAGCAAAAGTCACAGAACCAAAGCCTGGGGCTTACTCAAGCCATTACCAGTCCCAGATCGCCCCTGGAAAATGCTGTCCATAGATTTCATTGTGGAACTGCCCCCAGCAGAGGACCACACTACGATCTTCGTGATAGTTGATCGTCTGTCAAAAATGGCACACTTTGTTCCCATGAAGGGCACCCCTTCTGCCTCAGAAACCGCACAAGTGTTCATCCGAGAAGTCATCAGACTCCATGGGGTACCAGCCAACATAGTGTCCGACCAAGGGGTACAATTCACCTCTCGGTTCTGGAAATCACTCTGCAAGGCCCTCAACATTGAGCTATCGTTTTCTTCCGCTTATCACCCTCAAACCAATGGGCAGACCGAAAGAACCAATCAGACCCTGGAACAATATCTTCGATGCTTTTCTTCCTTCTCCCAAGACGATTGGATCTCCCTGTTACCAGTTGCCGAGTTTGCATATAACAATGCTATCCACTCGGCCACTCAACAGACACCTTTCTTCGCCAACTATGGCTTTCATCCTTCATTCCTGCCCAATTCTCTTCCTGAATGTACTGTGCCCGCAGTCCAGGAAAAGATTGACTTCTTTGCTTCCAATAACCAACTCCTGCAGGACACCATGGCCCGGACCCAGGAACATAACAAAACAGTCTTTGACCGAAAGAGGCGTGGAGAATTGGTACTGGCACCGGGTGACACAGTGTGGCTCTCCACCTTGAATCTGAAGTTGGCTTGTCCCTCAAAGAAACTGGGCCCTAAGTTCTTAGGTCCCTTTCCAGTCAAACGAAAGATTAATGAAGTAGCCTATGAGTTGGAACTTCCTGATTCCCTCAAGGTCCATCCAGTCTTTCATGTTTCTCTGTTAAAGCCCTCCACTTCCAACCCCTTTTCCAACAGAAGGACTGTACCCCCGGACCCAGTCTTGGTAGATGGCGAGGAAGAATATGAGGTAGAGGCCATACTAAATGTTAGAAAAAGGAGAAATCAGAATCAGTTCTTGATCAAATGGAAGGGATATGGTCCTGAAGAGAATTCCTGGGAGCCCGAGTGTAATATCCATGCTAAGAGTCTAGTTCAAGCCTTCAAAAGAGCTCATCCTGAGAGATTTGCCCAGAGGGGCACCCGGAGGTTGCCCCTAGGAGGGGGGCAATGTCATGAAGATCCTGCCAGAAATCTAAACCCGGGCCGTCCTGGCCCTCAGATTCCATTGCGCATGCGCATGCGCGCCCGGGCGCGGGCACGTGCACAACCGCGCACAGGGAGACGGGCGCGCGCCCTAGTTAGCACCAGCCGGCCTATTTAAGCCTGACTTGAGCAGACGGTCTTTGCTGTCTGCTCTACAGCGTTGTGGTGTAGTAAAAGAAACCTGATCCTGATATACCTGTTCCTTTGACCCGGCTTGCCATAAAGACTATCCAGCTTTCTGCCTGTACCTGACCCCGGCTTCCAGTGACCATCCTCCTGCCTGATCCATTGTACCTTGCTCTAAGTTCAGATTCATTACCTGACTTCTTTGATGAACTCTGGTTCCTTGTTAAGCCTTTGTCCTGTCTGCAGTCTGGCCCTCTGTAACGAGCCTGTTCACCTGTTGGTTCCAGTCCATTCAGTGGTTCCGTTTCCTGTGTCCAGTTCCTGTCAGCTCTGCTATCCAAGCTTACCTGTGAACCTGTTCGTCAAGCCATTGTCCAGTTCCTGTCAGCTCTGCTATCCAAGTGTACCTGTGAACCTGCTTGCCAAGCCGTTGTCCAGTTCCTGTCAGCTCTGCTATCCAAGCTTACCTGTGAACCTGTTCGCCAAGCCATTGTCCAGTTCCTGTCAGCTCTGCTATCCAAGTGTACCTGTGAACCTGCTTGCCAAGCCGTTGTCCAGTTCCTGTCAGCTCTGCTATCCAAGTTTACCTGTGAACTTGCTTGCCAAGCCGTTGTCCGGTTCCTGTCAGCTCTGCTATCCAGTTTACCTGTGAGCCTGCTTTCCAGCGATCCTGCCAGCTCTGCTATCCAGTTTACCTGTGATCCTGCTTCCCAGCGATCCTGCCAGCTCTGCTATCCAGTTTACCTGTGAGCCTGCTTTCCAGCGATCCTGCCAGCTCTGCTATCCAGTTTACCTGTGAGCCTGCTTTCCAGTGATCCTGCCAGCTCTGCTATCCAGTTTACCTGTGAGCCTGCTTTCCAGTGATCCTGCCAGCTCTGCTATCCAGTTTACCTGTGAGCCTGCTTCCCAGCGATCCTGCCAGCTCTGCTATCCAGTTTACCTATGAGCCTGCTTCCCAGCGATCCTGCCAGCTCTGCTATCCAGTTTACCTGTGAGCCTGCTTTCCAGTGATCCTGCCAGTTCTGCTATCCGGTTTACCTGTGAGCCTGCTTTCCAGTGATCCTGCCAGCTCTGCTATCCAGTTTACCTGTGAGCCTGCTTCCTAGCGATCCTGCCAGCTCTGCTATCCAGTTTACCTGTGAGCCTGCTTCCCAGCGATCCTGCCAGCTCTGCTATCCAGTTTACCTGTGAGCCTGCTTTCCAGTGATCCCGCCAGCTCTGCTATCCAGTTTACCTGTGAGCCTGCTTTCCAGTGATCCCGCCAGCTCTGCTATCCAGTTTACCTGTGAGCCTGCTTTCCAGAGATCCCGCCAGCTCAGCTAACCTGTTTCCTTCCCACCGGTCTGTTGATCCTGCCAGGCACCCGTGCTCCTCCTCACTCCTGGCTCTCCTGTTCCCACACCAGGGGACCAGGAGTGGGAGACGCAAGGGAGGCCTCTCCCTGCAATTTCGGGCTCGCACCACCGGGTACGTGACAAATGGCGGTGATCTGCGAAGTGAAAATGTCCAAATTGGGCCTAGTTAGCCATTTTCCCTCCCCGATGCCATGTGACTCGTTAGTGTTACAAGGTTTCAGGTATGACTGGGGAGCATATACAATAGAAAAAGCCGTGCTAAATAATAAGTGATAATCTGTTTTAACCAAGGGGTTAAAAAAAACTCAATTGTTAATAGTAAAGTAGTCCATGTGAGGAATCAAATATTGAATAAAACTATATTAATTAGTCTTAAAGTCCATATAAAACTAAAAGTGATGAGTGACAAAAAAAATGTGACAATATGATATCCAAAAGAAGGTGACTGTGAAAAAACAGGAAACCGTGATCCACCACCGCTCTAATAATGTTTTCAGACTAAGAGGCCCTCTTAGTCTGAACACATGAAGAGAGAAGACGTCAATAGACGAAACGGACGTAGGGAGGCTGACGCACTGACGTCATCACGTTCTGCATTGAGAGCGGGTGCTCTGCTAGCCGGCCGGCGGCGTTTTTTGTATACATTCTGCGAGTTTCTATTTGTTTTGATGTAAGTAGAACTTTTAATTTGATTTAATAAATTTTAATATGGTTTCACACTATGGGAGCATCCCTTATTCTTATATATTTACATGCTGAGACTGTATGGTTTCCCGGTTTCATACCCTTGATACCTTATAAGGGAATTACTGCCCATATCTGGGATTCTGGTTGGATTTATCAGTGGAGAATTGGATTTGGAAGCGATGTCTAAAGGTCCGGCCATATCCTGATGATAATTGAGTTACAGGCTTATCCAAGCTTGCCCTCTGGTAAGCACATTATTAGAGCGGTGGTGGATCACGGTTTCCTGATTTTTTCACAGTCACCTTCTTTTGGATATCATATTGTCACATTTTTTTTGTCACTCATCACTTTTAGTTTTATATGGACTTTAAAGCCCCATACACACGGTCGGATTTTCCGATGGATTCTGTCCTATCGGACAATGTTGTCGGAAATTCCGACCGTGTGTAGGCACCATCGGACAGTTTCCATCGGATTGTCCGACGGACAAAGTTCTATCTCCTGCTGGATAGATTTTTCGACAACAAAGTCCGATCACACCAATTCCAATCGTGTGTAGCGAATTCCGACGGACAAAGTGCTACGCATGCTCAGATCACATTACAAGACCAAAGCTATTGGCTACTAGCCTCTACGTAGTCCCGTCGTAGGCAACAAACGTCACCACGTTCAGAATGATCGGATTTTCCGACAACTTTGTCCGACCGTGTGTACGCAAAACCAACATCGGACAAAGTACGACGGACATGATCCGACGGACCTGGTCCTCGGATAATCCGAGCGTGTGTATGGGGCTTAAGACTAATTAATATAGTTTTATTCAATATTTGATTCCTCACATGGACTACTTTACTATTAACAATTGAGTTTTTTTTAACCCCTTGGTTAAAACAGATTATCACTTATTATTTAGCGCGGCTTTTTCTATTGTATATTTCTGTTATATGTGTATATCCCACATTTATCAGCTGCTGCTTGATTCACTGGTCAAATTGTCCAATTTTTGGTATACGATTTTTTTATCAATATTCTGTTTAGTTTAGTGTTTAGCGCTGTGTTAGCTCCACACTTTTTCCCATGACTGGGGAGCAGGTGTGTTAAATTTGGTGTTATCGCTCTCACTCTCTTATACTGGTCACTGGAAGTTTAACATGGCACCTCATGGCAAAGAACTCTCTGAGGATCTGAAAAAAAGAATTGTTGCTCTACATAAAGATGGCCTAGGCTATAAGAAGATTGGCAAGTTCCTGAAGCTTAGCTGCAGCACGGTGGCCAAGACCATGCAGCTGTTTAACAGGACAGGTTCTACTCAAAACAGGCCTCACCATGGTTGATCAAAGAAGTTGAGTGCACGTGCTCAGCATCATATCCAGAGGTTGTCTTTGGAAAATAGATGTATGCTTCCAGCATTGCTGCAGAGGTTGAAGGGGTAGGGGGTCAGCCTGTCAGTGCTCAGACCATACGGTGTCAAGCATGTGTGGCGGCAACCAGATGAGGAGTACAAAGACAAGTGTGTCTTGCCTACAGTCAAGCATGGTGGTGGGAGTGTCATGGTCTGGGGAGCTACAGTTCATTGAGGGAACCATGAATGCCAACATGTACTGTGACATACTGAAGCAGAGCATGATCCCCTCCCTTTGGAGACTGGGCTGCAGGGCAGTATTCCAACATGATAATGACCCCAAACAAACCTCCAAGAAGACCACTGCCTTGCTATAGATGATGAGGGTAAAGCGGATGGACTGCCAAGCATGTCTCCAGACCTAAACCCTATTGAGCATCTGTGGGGCATCCTCAAATGGAAGGTGGAGGAGCACAAGGTCTCTAACATCCACCAGCTCCGTGATGTCATCATGGAGGAGTGGAAGAAGGCTCCAGTTGCAACCTGTGAAGCTCTGCTCAACTCCATACCCAAGAGGGTTAAGGCAGTGGAAAATAATGGTGGCCACACAAAATATTGACACTTTGGGCCCAATTTGAGGGATGTTTACCCACTTTTGTGAGTTACTATATATATGTATATATATAGTGTATATATTAACCGCTTCCCGACCGCCTCACGCAGATATACAGCAGCAGAATGGCACGGGCAGGCAAAAGCACGTACCTGTACGTCCCCTTTAATTGCCTGCCCGTGGGTCGCGCGCGCGCGCCAGCGGCGCGCTCGCGACCCAGTCGGGAGCTCCGTGACCCCGCCTCGGGACCAGCGGACCCGATCGACGCTGGTGTCCCGCGATCGGGTCACGGAGCTGAAGAACAGGGAGAGGTATGTGTAAACAAACCTCTCCCCACGCTTCCTACTCTGCCTGTCATTGATTGGCTGTTCCCGGTCATCGGGAAAGCCAATCAATGACGTCAGACGTCAGCCCCGCCCCCTAATGTAAAAAAACACACACACGTCACAGCCCATAACCCCTCCCCTCCCCCTAGTGGTTAACTCTTTCACTACAACTGTCATTTATACAGGAATCAATGCATTTAAATAGCATTGATTGCTGTATAAATGACAATGGTCCCAAAAATGTCCGATGTGTCCGCCATAATGTCGCAGTCACAATAAAAATCGCTGATCGCCGCCATTACTAGTAAAAAAAAAATATTAATAAAAATGCTATAAAACTATCCCCTCTTTTGTAAACGCTATAACTTTTGCGCAAACCAATCAATAATCGCTAATTGCGATTTTTTTTACCAAAAATATGTAGAAGAATACGTATCGGCCTAAACTGAGAAAAAAATATGTTTTTCTATATATTTTTTTGGGATATTTCTTATAGCAAAAAGCAAAAAATATTGCATTTTTTTCAAAATTGTCGCTCTATTTTTGTTTATAGCGCAAAAAAATAAAAACCGCAGGGGCGATCAAATGCCACCAAAAGAAAGCTCTATTTGTGGGAAAAAAAGGACGCCAATTTTGTTTGGGAGCCACGTCGCACGACCGCGCAATTGTCAGTTAAATCGACGCAGTGCCGAATCGCAAAAAGGGGCCTGGTCCTTTGGCTGCCAATTGGTCCGGGGCTGAAGTGGTTAAATGTTGGCTATATGATTTCCCTATGGTTACAGCAGGGTTTGGGAAAAACAAAAATGACTGTGTTTTCACAGTGTTCCTGTGGTTATTTTAGTCATCCTGTTTATTAATTCCGCTTTAGTCATTGCCCCATGATGATTGTAGTTGAAACTAGGACTTATAAATGTAACTGTAGGGGCTTTGTAGCTACTTTCACAGTATAGTCTATGCTGTGTAACTAGTTTACAGAGCCACTGCATCTGATTAATGTTAGAATAATCACAGCTTCCATCATCGTTTTACTGAATCCACTCACTTCAAGTATACTATATTACCAAAAGTATTGGGACTCCTGCCTTTACACGCACATGAACTTTAATGGCTTCCCAGTCGTAGTCCGTAGGGTTTAATATTGAGTTAATATAACAGCTATAACAGCTTCAACTCTTCTGGGAAGGCTGTCCACAAGCTTTAGAAGTGTGTCTATGGGAATGTTTGACCATTCTTCCAGAAGCGCATTTGTGAGGTCAGGCACTCATGTGGACGAGAAGGCCTGGCTAGCAGTCTCTGCTCTAATTGATCCCAAAGGTGTTCTATCGGGTTGAGGTGCAGGGCAGTCAAGTTCCTTGACCCCAAACAGCAAGGTCCATAAAGACATGGATGAGTGAGTTTGGGGTTAAGGAACTTGACTGGCCTGCATAGAGTCTTGACCTCAACCAGATATAACACCTTTGGGATCAATTAGAGCAGAGACTACGAGCCAGGCCTTCTCGTCCACATGAGTGCATGACCTCACAAATGCGCTCCTAACACACTCCTAAACCTTGTGGACAGCCTTCCCAGAAGAGTTGATAGTCTTATAGCCGCAAAGGGTGGGCCAACTCAATATTAAACCCTACGGATTACGACTGGGATGCCATTAAAGTTCATGTGCGTGTAAAGGCAGGTGTTCCAATACTTTTGGTAATATAGTGTATATTCAATATTCAAGCCCTTGATACTGGGTCTTTGAAATGTTGGCTGATTAATAAAGCCTCAATATGAACTATTTGAATAACTTTCTTGGACTCTGCGACGATTGGTGTAGTGTGCTTTTTGCATCATATCATACATCCTAATACATCACATCAGCATCATCACTACACCTCTCCACCTCATCCAATCAAAAAGCTTTGCATTCACTTGGGGTATTTATCGGTGTATAACATGCGCCGGCATATAACACGCACCCCAAGTTTAGGAATTTAAAAGAAAAAAACTTTTAGGAGGGAAGTTTAAGGAAAAAACTTACATTTAAATGCCCATTAATGCAGCCTTGTCAGTCATTTGCAGCCTTCCATTGCAGCCTTGTCTGTCATTTGCAGCCATGTCAGTCATTTGCAGCCTTCCATTGTAGCCTTGTCAGTCATTTGCAGCCTTGTCAGTGTCTTTAAAAACGGCGCCACCGAGATACAGAGCGGATGTCCTGTGTATCTCGGCGGCGCTCGGTAGTTCTCGGCCGTTCTTGGCGGCTTTCGGGTATTTTCGGCCGCACTCGGCCGGTCTCGGCTATCTTCGGCCGTTCCGAAAATAACCGAGAACGGCCGAAGATAGCCGAGAGTGGCCGAAAATACCCGAAAGCTCCCGAGAACGGCAGAAGAGGTTAGAAACGGCGGGGGATCTGCGTATAACACACACGGGGAAAAAAGTGCGTGTTATACGCCGATAAATACGGTACCTGCTATGATGGAACCCTGATACACAGTACAGTGGGAATAGGGTCAAAATGTGAAACAGTTCTACACAATCCGGGACTGTTGGGAGGTATGCTTACATCTCTTTACCATAATGCATACAAAAGAAATTAAACATACACTGACACAATTTTTTTGTTACTGTTCCCTACCAATATGTCTCAGATGGAGGGAAAATTACACATTTAGTTAGTTTCTAGTGTCAGAATGATTTGAACATGGTTTTTGGAGTACTTAAAGGTTCTAACCCATGCAAGGGTTCTGGTTAGAAAGAGGTAAACAGGCTCATAGTTTTCACAAGATTGGATCTGGAATTCACAGTCTTGGAGAGACTTTGGGTGGGAAAGAACCTCCAACCATGATTACAGGGACTTTGGTCCTTAAGTTAACCCACTTGAAAAAGAGAGACCTGGGCTAAGTGATGTTGCATTGCAGGCCAGTTTACATTGACATGGGAGCAGAGGCGGCTCTAGACTTTGTGAGGCCTTAGGCAAACCTTAGACATGAGGCCCCATTCATGCCCATAATAGGAAAAATAACTATGAATTTACAGTTTCTAGAATTTTCTCTAACCAATTCTTCTTTAATCAAATATTTATACTACATATATATTATATTACAAATATATATATATATATATTAGACGCACACAAATATAGATAACATTTGTGTACTTAGTACAGGAGATGGTCAGAGACTGCTATGCCCCCCACCTCTGGAAGACTCACTTTGGATTAGTTCAGACAGTTGATCTTAGTCTTTGTGTCGGCAGCGTGGTGAGCCTCCTCCTCCCCCTCCTCCTCTGTGTACACAGGAAAACATCACAGCAGGAAGAGGAGGGGCGAATTCAGTTCCCTCAACAGCACTCTGCACTGTGTATGTGTCCGGCAGCTGGGGACAGCGGGGACAGATGTCGGCTCTGCCATAAAAAGTGGAGCTTGTGGGCGGCGGGCGGGAACGAAGATACCCCACACAAGCTGTGGACATTCCATGACTCTGATTCACCAGGGAAGTTAAGGTATGGGAAAATTAGGCAGCAGCGGGGCCCCGCTGTGCAAGGCCTTAGGCGACCGCCTAATTTGCCTAATTAGAGAGCCGCCTCTGCATGGGAGTCCTGTTTATGTATTCATTGCAGTTCATTGAAACCAAGTAATTTTTGCTGCCATCATCCCCTTTACCAGTTCTGTGATTGTGAATAAGCAGAAAAGAAGAGAAGATGTGAAAAAAGTGTTACAACCTACTAACAAAAAAGGTATGCCATACCATCATGTTGGAAACCTTGTAATTGGAGCAGAAGGAAGGAGAAAGACTCATCCACTGGTGCAGGACAAAGACCATACAGTTTTGAATCATATTGCTGGTGAGTGGGGAGTGGCACTTGAATCTTCACAAGCAGGAAATTAGTACGATTGACACTTTGTCTGCATGGATGGACTTTTCAACTATGATTGCACTATGATGGACTTATGATTGCACAAGCACTTTATATATTAGTTTGTTTATTTAACAATAGTTTATTATAGAAGCAGCGCTGAGTTTAATATTGTTTATTGTCATTCTATGGGGTCTCTGACCTTACTTGACAGAAGCCGCTTCAACTAGAATTGGTACATACAAAACATTTTATAGCTTACAATTCATAATTTATTAAATATCTGTCATTTATTTTTTTGGATATCTAATATCTCACACGCAGTGAAGCACACATAACCATAGCACGGGTATTTTCACTATTTCACCTTCTGGTAACTTTGTCAGATATCCTGTCCTAAACAACTACCCACATTTCGTTTTTGGATGGGTGAGAGCCAGTCCAGACTAATTTGTACAGCTTTTTCACTTGTTCTTTCACACTGCTGCCAGTAGATGTCACTTATACCTCTGGCAATTGTATGCGATTCCATAAAACGACTAAGTTATAAATATTTATGTTTCCCCTTACCAATCCAGCAGGAGGTTCATGGTCACTGGTGCATGCTGGTGGAGAATATTAATATTTTGGGCCAGGGCTTGTGATATCTCTCTTCTCCCAGGCTGAGGCCAGGGGAGTTGATGCTGGACTGAATTATTCTATTAGGGCCAATAGCCTGTGCGGAGCCTGCTATGTGCTCTGGATGTGGAGATAGGCCTGAAGTGGTCCTGGAATTGTCCTGCCTGTCAATGGAGAATACCAAGATCGAGACCCACGGAGGACCTTGTTGTTGCAAGGCCTATTGACTCTCTTTGAGAAGGATGCAGTGAAACCTAAGAAAGAAAACAAAGGGCACCGAAGCCAGCTATTGAGAGGAAAGTTTGTGTACCAGCTAGGATGCTCCTTACAGTGTTGCTGAGTTGGATTAAAGGTACTGACACTGTGAAGCTGAACATTGAAGTGTCTTTAAGCATACCCAGTCTCAACTTTCTGAGATGGGAATGAGGGACACCTCTTAGAAAAAGAATGTAGGCATAGGACACACCCCCTGCTGCCACGCTCCCCTTGCACACAAAAAAATGATTGGTTAAACCCACAAGTGCTTTTTTACCACTACTATTCCTTTATATTGGCTTTTGATAGATATGTAGTGCATTTTATATACAACTATATGGATCACACCAAAATGAGGGACAAATGAAGAGGAAAGAGGGACAGAGATACTTTGTTATAAATGAGGGGCAAGTTCCTCGAAATCAGGGACAGTTGGGAGCTATGTGTAAGTGATCTGGAATGTTCTTTCTTGGCCCCCCATTGTAGCCGTGAACTCAACTCTGGGGTGAAATGCTCCCCCTTCCCTGCCTCTGGAGGGGCCACCATGCCTCCAGGGGTTAGGGGGTGCTACATATATCCTATGTTCTCAGCTCCACCCACCTGATCCAGACATTTAATCCAGTACCTATGCAAAGTATATTTGCTTTAAATAGGGTGCCCCCCCCCCCTAGTAGATGTGCACTCACCCCTGAGTGAACAGCAGGTATAAGTAAAACCGTGAAATCCGCCTGGTTAGTTCATACAGTCACTGGCTCAGTGAAGGCTTGATTTCCAGGTTGAATGTATGGGTGGAAGTGTGTCACAATAACTTCTCCCCCAGCAGGCTGACAATGGATATATGTAGGAGGCCTGCCCCCTGCCAATCCTAGTTGGGAATTGTTCAGAGCTCCTACATGTACCCCATGTCACTCCAGCTCTCAGCCCTGCCCCTTTTCCAGAACATTCTCCCTGGAAACAGAGGAGGCGCCCAAGAGCTGAAGTACGTCAATTACCCACTGCTACACTAAACCACTCCCCTTCCCCCAGATCAAAACAAACAGCCCAAGCTCACAGCGTAGGCCTACTTAAATTTACCTGCGCTGGCAGCTTATACAAAAAAAACTATACTAGCACCTACCTAAGGTAGAGGGTGCTACACACTTAAACACTTAAGTATGGCCAACGTTTTTTTAGCCATACTTCTCTTACTTCTCTCATACTTCTCTTACTTGTGAGTCCTGTGACCCAGAGACAAAACCGCTCCAGGCTCTGGAAGGATCCTGACCATTTTGTCTGGATCCACCTGATGCCTTATGGGTAGTTGGCTCAGCTTCTCTGCTACAAGCCTGAACCAGGTGCGCCTGCTGCCTCACCAGTGAGCTCTTGAGGGGCACAGCAGAGAGTAGTGACTGACAGTCAGTTCTTTGCTCAAAATGGTTCCAGCACTGGGCAATTAGTTGCCTCGGGCCCAGACATGGTTGGGGGGCAACTGCAGCATCACACCAATGCTATGGCATGGAGGTGAATACATACATATATATTAGGACCTGCTAAGAGCCTTTCTATTCAGAGTTTTCTATGTGCCCTGTTCACACTGAAATGCAGGTGGCAGCTGTGGATAATTGCTGTGGGGAAAACTGCTCTTTGTTGCACACTGTTGTTCTATGCACCACGACTAATTTCAACATGGACACTAGCTCTTACAGAAAGATGGAACGTTACTATGAACTAGCCCTTAAATCAGGGGTCTCAAAGTGGCAGCCCTCCAGCTGTTGCGGAACTACTAGTTCCCATCATGTCCCTGTCTGACAGAGTCATGCTTGTAACTGTCAGCCTTGCAATGCCTCATGGGACTTGTAGTTTCGCAACCATTGGAGGGCCACCAGTTTGAGACTCCTGTCTTAAAGGGTACCTATTACAGTCCTAAACAGACAAGAACTGGTAAAGTGCAAATTTTAATTGATGCAGCTCTTCTTCTCACCAGTAGAGGGGGACGTTCGCTTTCTCATCTTTAGGACATCGCTTTCAAAAAATATAACGTTATTTTATTTCTAATAAAGTGAACGCATGCATCTAGTCACATGACCATGGGCTGAGAAAAGAATACTAACAAGCATTATCCAAAGCCTTCCTTCCTTCCAATTATAGTCATCAAGTAAGTATATCTACCTTACCAAGTCCCCTAGACCTAAACAAGCAGTTAACCCTTGCAGTGTGGGCGCAGCATCACTGCAAGCGAGAATTTTTAAGTTTCTTAGAGTTGGGCTTTAAATGAAAAGAGTGAAAACAAAAAGTAAACAAAACATACCAACTATTGTGTTGTTGCACAATCTGTACCTTTTCCGAAAAAGCAACAATAAATAATAAGTACAAATAATTATCATCATCATGATTTATTTTTAGTGTAAGCCTGCCCTCTAGTGAGCAATTTCAGAACAACACAGATTTCAGAAAAACGAAACAAATATTCACATATAAAAGTAATCATATTTACTGTTCAACCCCCTCCCTGACAATTTCTGATTGTTAAAAAAGTGTCATAACTGTGTCTGAGTTAATCATTATATATATGTGTAGCCAACACGATGGCCAACATTTGAATTCGTTTTAAAGAATAAGTTCACCTTTAGGAGCATATTACAACCATATTTATGGTTTAACATGTAACATGCTCCTATGCACCCACCTCCTGCCGTGAGCACTCCCTTCTCTGTGACAGTGGGCGAGGGATCCTCTCCCCACACCTGCTGTCACTTTTTGAAAACAGCACAGTTGTAGGGGGCTCCATCCACACAGCCGTGTCATTCATTCACACATTCCTGTGAAAGAAAACCACAAGTACCATTTTGCACCACAGCAGACCTACTTGTAGTATCGAGCAAGCTGCTCAGCACGCTTGTAGTTCATTCCGTCTTTCTCTAGCTTTGTAACTGAAAGCTCATATGGGGATATAGGCACAAAGCTAAAGGAAGACTTAAGGAGCCTGACAATGCTCACACAAGCTCTTGGACCCACTACAATCAGGCTTCCGACCAGGCAATGGCACAGAAGCGGCACTTCTGAAAATATGGGAATGACGCCCTAGAAGCAGCGGATGATGGAGAATCGTGTCTTCTGGTACTGCTGGATCTTAGTGCAGCGTTCGATACAGTGGACCACAACACTCTTCTCAGCCGCCTTAAGGAAGTGGCAAGAGTTACAGATGGAGATCTGCCATGGTTCGCTTCCTTCTTAGGAAACCGGTCGCAGACAGTGAAACTAGGAGCTTTCACTTCGGAAACCCGGGCAATTTCTTATGGAGTCCCTCAAGGATCACCATTGTCACCAGTACTCTTCCACATTTACATCCGGCCACTCTTCAAAATAGCAAATCAGATCTATGCTTCCACTCATACGCTGACGACACTCAACTTTACTTCCGCATCACCGGACAAAAAGACCAATACCAGGAACTAGGAAAATGTCTCACATTGATAGATGACTGGATGACCACTAGCTCCCTCAAACTAAATGGATCGAAAACAGAACTACTGCTCCTCGACGCAAACCGAAGTAAAAAAACGAAGACCCCATGGACACCACCAACCATCCTTGGACAGACCATCCTCCCAAGCACCAAAGCCAAAAGCCTCAGAGTCATCTTTGATTCGGAGATGACCATGGAGGCACAAATACGATCAGTAATCATTGGATCCCATCATCTCCTCTGCATGCTTCGCAGACTGATTCCATTCATTACGGAAAAGGAGAAAGCAGCAGTAGTGGGAACCATCATCAATTTGCGTCTCGACTATGCAAACTCCCTCTACATAGGATTACCGGATTACCAGATTACATGCCTACAAGTCGTCCAAAACACAGCAGCAAGACTAGTCACCGGAAAGAAACCTTGGGAATCCATCTCCCCATCCCTAAGGACCCTCCATTGGCTCACGGTAAAAGATAGGATCACATTCAAGACCCTCTGCCTCACCCACAAATGTACACAAGGAAACGCTCCTCAATACCTTTGATAGAAAATAGAATACCATAGATATACAATAGAATACATACCAAATCGCAGCCTTCGATCGACAAACCAAAACCACCTTCTCATCCCCAAAGCCTGCTACAAATCGAAGGGAGAACGAAGATTCGCAGTACAGGGACCTCGGCTATGGAATGCTCTACCAAACAACATCAGCTTGGAAGAAAACCATCAGGCATTCAGGAAAAAACTCAAGACCCACCTCTTCTAATATAGCAGGACAACAAGGGCAGACAAGCGCCTTGAGGCGATTTAGTTCGCATTTGCAGCGCTATATAAATCATTCATTCATTCAATTCACCCACGAGTGCAATGCTCTGCATGCTGCAGTTTTTTTTTAAAGGTGAACTTAACCTTTAAGGTTGGAGAGAAGACAAAATGTAGCTTCAATTCTAGGTGCATGCGCTTCAAAATGCCACATAAAACAAAATGTAATGTAAAGGTGCTCACTGCCTTCTATTTCTTGGCCCCTGTTTAATCTTATTTTAGGAAGTAAAAGGGTTCCCTCTTAGCACAGTGTATTTCAGGAGAGGAGAGTTAGATAGCGGGTAAAGCTGGGAGTCCTCCCACAGCAGCACATAGTATTTCAGGAGAGGATAGATAGCAAAAGCTGTACAGTCCTCCAGCAGCACAGAGTATTTCAAGAGAGCAGAGTAAGATAGCAGAAGCTTTAGAGTCCTCTAACAGCTAAGAGTATTTCAGGAGAGTAGAACATGTAATAGAAGGAGCAGAGTTCTCCAACAGCAAACAGTATTTCAGGAGAGCACGGTGCTTCAGCAGCACAGAGTATTTTAGGAAAGGAGAGTCAGGTAGTGGAAGAAGCAGAATCCTTCAGCAGTACACAGTATTACAGCAGAGGAGAGGTTGATAGTGGAAGAAGCAGAGTCCTCCCACAGCACAGAGTATTTCAGGAGAGGAGAGGTAGAAGGACAAGGTCCTCCAGCAGCACAGAGTGTTTTAGGAGAGAAGAGTCAGGTAGCAGAAGGAGCAGAATCCTCCAACAACCCAGAGATTTCAGGAGAGGAGAGATAGAAGAAGAAGAATCAGAGTCCACCAGCAGTGCAGAGTTTCTTAGGGCAGGAGAGTTAGATAGTAAAAGGAACAGAGTTCTTCTGGTAGTATTTTTAGGAGAGTAGAGTAAGGTTGAGGACAGGGCAGAGCCCTCCAGCAGCAAGGAGTATTTTTAGGATTGTTGAGTAAGGTAGAGGAAGGAGCAAAGTCCTTCAGTAGCTTAGAATATTTAGAGAGAGATGAGTTAAACAGAGGAAGGGCCATAGCACAGGACAGGGGAGTTACAGAAGATCTAGAAGGATTGGAGTCCTCCATGAGCACAGAGTATTTTAGGAGAAGAGAGAAGAAGAAGCAGCAGCTGAGTTCTCCTGCACCACAGAGTAGTAAGTTATAGGGATGACAGTACTGTAGAGGGTTATTTAAAACAAAGTTGAAATATATAAGTTGTTCCATAAGGTTTTATTTGTTTTTGAAGACTTCATTGGAAATACAGATTCCCTGCGGCATCTGACAGGTTAACTTTTTTTCCCACAGTATCGCTCTGCTGTTACATGTAGCAGGTTGTTGCGAGGGCCATCCCATGTCATCTGGGATGGAGAGTCCGTTATGTCAGTCTGTCTGAATTTTTCAGCCAATGTCAACTCCAGTCTGCGAGGGAATGTAAGGAAGTATCCTGACACCGTAACCCTCTGTGAAGTCTCAGGATAGACCTTTGCAGGGCTTGGGTCTTGGAATGAGGAACAGTTCCCGGAGGTAGCAGTCAACTTAACTCTACAGGTTTAACCGCCACTGAGCAGGACGTTAGTCATGTGACGTTGTGATCTAACAGGCTACACATGTTTTTCTCCACCCTATTCCTAATTCCTCAGATTATAATGTTTATGGCCACCTTTTAAACGAATCTCCTATCATTTTACATGTTAATTTGATCCCCCAAAAAGAGGAAAATACATAGGTTTTGGGTTTACTTTATTAAAGAATTTTGAAGGAAAAGTTCTCATACTTATGGTTCACACAATTTTTTTTACAATTTATTCTACAAATATGATACTGAGGTCACTGACCATTTTGTTTTGTTTTTTATGCAAGAGTGCTGCAGTAGATGTTTTTTTTTTAGAAAAAAGAACTGCACCTTCTGGCTGGGAAAAATAAGAAAATTGTAATATTTTAAAGTTACCCTAAATAGGCTCTGGCTGACCCAAGATGGCTGCCAGAGTCACATGTGGCATCAGCGCCCAATCGGATAGCTTCCCCAGTGACCCAGGAAACCATAGAGGAACTACGTTCCTCTTGACTTCCCCTCCAACTGCATTACCGCTGTGGTCGAACGCCAGCTACAGAGGAGAAAATAGACTGCGCCTGCCTACACCTAATAAATAAAATATATATATATATATATATATACACACACTATATTACCAAAACTATTGGAATGCCTTCCTTTACACCAGTGGTTCTCAACTCCTGTCCTCATGACCCACTAACAGGCCAGGTTTGCAAGATAACTGAAATACATCACAGGTGATATAATTTGCTGCTCCCTGTTAGTGGGTCCTGAGGACGGGAGTTCAGAACCTCTGCTTTACACGCACATGAACTTTAATGGCATCCCCGTCATCCATAAAGACATGGATAAGCAAGTTTGGGGTGGAGGAACTTGACTGGCCTGCACAGAGTCCTGACCTCAACCGATAGAACAACTTTGGGATAAATTAGTGGAGTGAGTGGAGACTGCGAGCCAGGCCTTCTTGTCCAACATCAGTGCCTGACCTCACAAATGCTCTTCTGGAAGAATGATCAAACATTCCCATAGACACACTCCTAAACCCTGTGGACAGCCTTCCCAGAAGAGTTAAAGCTGTTCTAGCTGCAAAGGGTGGGCCAACTCAATATTGAACCCTATGGACTAAGACTAAGATGCCATTAAAGTTCATGTGCGTGTAAAGGCAGTCCCAAAAGTATGTCCCAATACTTTTGGTAATATATATATATATATATATATATATATATATATATATATATATATATATATTGCTTGGTAGTGGTAGTATACAGTGATTGAGCTTTCTCTCTGTAAATGCAGCTCAAATAGTCTGCTCCGAGAGAAAACATTACAATCTCAAGTTGGCCTACCCTGTTATGTTCCAAAAAATTCAGCAAAGCTGGTAATGGCACAAGCAGGAGAAACAAAAATGTTGCTTATGTAGAGTGATGGATTGAGAGGAGAACGGTTTAACCCCCTGCCAGGAACTGAGATCAATGCCATGTACACACGATCAGAATTCTCGTCGGAAAAAGCTCTGATGGTTTTACCGACGGAATTCCGCTCAAACTGTCTTGCCTACACACAGCCACACCAAATTCCGACCGTCAAGAACGCGGTGACGTACAACACTACGACGAGACGACGAGCCGAGAAAAAATGAAGTTTAATGCTTCCGAGCATGCGTCGAATTGTTTCCGAGCATGCGTAGGAATTTTGCGCGTCGGAATTGCTAAAGACGATCGGAATTTCCGATAGAAACCTTTTCCGTCTGAAAAATTGAGAACATGCTCTCAAATTTTTGCTGGTGGAAATTCGGCCAGCAAAATTCTGATAGAGCATACACACGGTTGCATTTTCAGATGAAAAGCTCTCATCGGTCTTTTGCTGGCTTAAATTCTGATCCTGTGTACGCGGCATAAAGGAGAAGCACAGCCAAAGCTTGTTTGACTGCACTTCTCCTGTAGGTCAGAGGAGTGAAGTTCATTTTGCACTTCTGGCACCCATCACAGTGCCGGTCCAGGCTGGGGCTAGATCGCGACATTGGAATCGGGATCCGCCCTCATGCCTGGACCCCCCCCCCCCCCCTGCTCAGACTCTCAGTGCCTCTCTGCCCTCTCCACAACCCAGCACTCCAGTGAGCGAGGAGAGGGGCAGAGCAAAGAGCGGTGACTTATCAGTCACCAGCACTTTGCTAGGTGAGCCATAAGAACCGAGTGTTAGATCGCTTGGTTTTCAGTGTTAGAGCTGGTGGGGGACAGATGCAGCATCGGAACGATACGGCATTCACCTAGGTAAGTATAAATCTGCAAAAACCCCAAACCCTATACATCTCTTTTAAATGTATTAAAATTGAGAGGAAATCTCCTCTTATGCCCCGTACACACGATCGGAAAATCAGCAGCAAAAGACCGATAAGAGCTTCTGGTTGTAAATTCCAACCGTGTGTATGCTCCATCAGACTTTTGCTGGCGGAATTCCCGCTAGCAAAAGATTGAGAGCAGGTTCTCAATTTTCCGGTCGAAAAAAGTTCCGGATCGGAAATTCTGATCGTCTGTACCAATTCCGACGCGCAAAATTCCTATGCATACTCGGAAACAATTTGACGTATGCTCTGAAGCATTGAACTTAATTTTCTCGCCTCGACGTAGTGTTGTACGTCACTGAGTTCTTGATGGTCGACGTGTGACCGTGTGTGTGCAAGCCAAGCTTGAGCGGAATTCCGTCGGAAAAAACATCCAAGTTTTTTCTGATGGAAAATCCCCTCGGGTGTATGGGGCATTAGTCATCACCAGAACAAGCGTTCCCATTGGAAGATTTCTGCTCACCTCCTGTTTCATTGACAACTCAACAATTGACATCAGCAGTCATAACCAGGACAAATAGAGAGGGTGGATTTTGCACAGGAATATATATTTGTATTAATTTTTTTTGTTTGAATGCACATATGTTCTTTCTGATTTAGTTTTTTATGAGTATTCATCACAGATAGTGGTCCTCTGATTAGGAGGCTTACATACACCACCACACAGCAGGATATAAGAGTGTGGATATTAATTATTGTTTTTTGTATTTTTTTATTTATTTTTTGCTTTTTTTTTGTGTTTCTACTACTAATTCTTTGCACATTTTGCACATACTAAAGGAATCCCTCTAGCATTTAGATTTTTTGGAATAACTCATAGTAAGAACAGCTCCATTTCTATCCCTCTCTTCCCAAACTACGGCCTAGCAGCCCGGGCAATATGACACACGTCCACCCAGACAGCCGTCCAGGTGGCACAGAACACTGTTAACCTTACTCCACCCAAATATATAGGTTCTCCCAGCAGGCCAAGGGATTCACGAAAACCCCTGCCCATTGGCTGAGATACCCCATATACTCCTAACCTGTCTTTGCTTTGCCCTTTACAAATCTAAAGCCACCAGGTACCCAGCCACCTAGCGGCAGAAGAGAGAAGTGCAGCAATTCCAGACTTAGGGTGAACTCAATTGATTCCTAACAATGAGCCAAGGTACTACACCTGGCAGGTAAATTTAGGAGCTACCCTGCCTAAACACCAGATCAACAACAATTAGAGACCCTTCATTTCTTTGTAAGTGGACAAACTTACAAAATCAGTAGGGGATCAAATAATTATTTTCTTCACTGTAACACTAACACTGTAATTAGTAAATGACCTCTTTCATGTGGCAGGGGGTGGTAGGAACAGGCAGTTGAGCTAAGTTCTCTGCCCCTTCCTGACCGCCGAGCTAAAGTTTGCAATACAGCCAGGGGTGGCTGTTCAGGTACTGCAGCCAGAAGATGTAAGGCATTGGACATTTTTAACGCTGCTCCTTTTTTTCTGTCTCTAAATACTCTTCCATGTTAGCCTATGTGTCCACTACCAGCGCATCCAGGAGCAGCAGTGGCCCTTTTGCAGAAAGAAAACTTCATACGTGTAAGCGTGTTTAGTGCTTGAACATTCATTCATTTCAATGGCCAGAATAAATTATTATTTTGGCTAATGAAATAAATTAACACCCAAAGTTTCTTCTGCCAAAACACAGCTGCCAGGAGGAATGTCGTCCAGAAGAACAAGACAAATGACCTGTGCGCATGACGCCTAACTCAGAATTTTGAGTTGACAGGTGGCACCACCTGTCAAACTCGGCCATTCATTTTTTTGTCATATGTCAAAAGGAGACACAACGCCTAGGAAAGGCTGCTTAGCTGAAAAGCGATCCAACACAAATTACCGTATTTTCTGGCATATAAGACGACCTTTTACACCGAAATTACACAGCCAAAAAGCGGGGGTCATCTTATACGCCGGGTGAAGAGGCTGCCAGATAGATATCAGCCCGATCCACTCAGTTGATGAATACAGAGCCTGCTCGGATTGGAGTAACAACCTCTGCCAATCCGAGCAGGCTACATGAGTCAGAGCGGCGCGGGCTGATGATGTCACAGCCTCTGCCAATCCGAGCAGGCTTTGTATCTTTCAACAGATTAGTAAAATACATTGCCTGCTGTGATTGGCTCAGCGGTGCACACTGTATTCTGCAATGTACCGGAACCTGGTGCTACTGTACTGTACTAAAGCATTATATTTTATACTGCCCTTGTGCTTCCGGTATCAAAGCATCATATACTGTGTGTACCTGGCGCTATTACAAAGCATCATTTACTGTGTGTAGCCAATATCCTGTACTGCACATCCAGCTCCTTCATATAAAATTCCGGTATGATTTATGGTGCTTTGGAGGAGAGCTCCAGCTCGTGTGATAGATGCAGTGTTCTGTCTATCACACAAGCTGATCTAGGAGGAGGGCGGGACTTTTGTCACAGCGCAGCCAACGTTTTTTACACTCAGCTCGGAGACACACAGCGGGAGATGCCTGAAGACAGTGTAATCCAGGCACAGGCACTGACTACAGTGAGACTGTATTATGGGCACGGTGAGGCTGCGATTGTGGGCATGGCGAGGCTGCGATTATGGACACGGTGAGACTGCATTATGGGCTTGGCAAGGCTGCGATTATGGGCACGGTGAGACTGCATTATGGGCACGGCAAGGCTGAGATTATGAGCACGGTGAGACTGCATTATGGGCACGTGAGGCTGCGATTATGGGCACAGTGAGACTGCATTATGGGAACAGTGAGGCTGTGATTATGGGCATGGCAAGGCTACGATTATGGGCACGGTGAGACTGCATTATGGGAACAGTGAGGCTGCGATTATGGGCATGGCAAGGCTACGATTATGGGCACGGTGAGACTGCATTATGGGAACAGTGAGGCTGCATTATGGGCACGGTGTGGCTGCGATTATGGGCATGGTGAGGCTGCGATTATGGGCACGGTGAGGCTGCGATTATGGGCACAGTGAGACAGCATTATGGGCACGTTGAGGCTGCGATTATGGGCACGGCGAGGCTGCGATTATGGGCACAGTGAGACTGCATTATGGGCACGGTGAGGCTGCGATTATGGGCAAATGACAAGGCTGCAAATAACACTGGGGCAAGGCTGCAAATGACAAGGCTACACTGACAAGGCTGCCACTGACAATGCTACACTGACAAGGCTGCAAATGACACTGACAAGGCTACAAATGACACTGGACAAGGCTGCAGATGGATGGGCAAGGCTGCAGATGGACACTGATAAGGCTGCTTTGATGGGCATTTAAATGTAAGTTTTTCCTTCCTAAAAGTATTTTTCCTTAAAATTCCCTCCCAAACTTGGGGTGCGTGTTATATGCTGGCACGTGTTATACGCTGATAAATACGGTAATGTATAGAAGGTAGGGCCCGAAAGTGACTCAAGCCAAGGGGCCCCCACCACCCTAAGTCCTGCCCTGATCGTCACAATGGTTTTATAGTGACACGAAACAACATACGGATTTTTGCACTTCAGTGGGCCAAATCGAACCCAGATCACAGCAAAGGATTTAAGGCCACTATATCCTAGTGTTCTAGGTTCTTGGAAAGGCATGATCTGGTACTGAGGCAAAAGACAAAAATAAAAAAAAATTACCTGCAGCTCTTGACGGCAAAGTAAGTAATTTCCATTGATATGTAATACAACAGCGCAAGAAACATGGCTATGCGTTAAGTCAGATCGGAAATATGGATGAAACTCCAATGAATTTCGATATGGTTGGAAATAAAACAGTCAATTCAAAAGGTGCCAAAACTGTGTTAATTAAAACAACAGGACATGAGAAGTCCAGTTTTAGTGGTACTAACATGTACAGCTGATGGTGCCAAACTAAGACCCATGATTATTTTTAAAAGAAAAACAATGCCGAAAATCAAGTTCCCTGTTGGAGTTTTTGTACACGTGAATGAAAAAGGCTGGATGGATGAAGAAGGAGTAAAGCTATGGCTTGAAAATGTATGGAGTAGACGACCAGGTGGACTTCGTCGAGAACGTAGCCTACTGGTGTGGGATATGTCCAGGACTCATTTAACTCCCAGCGCAAAGTAAAGGCTGACAAGAATGAACACGGATGCAGCGGTTATTTCTATAGGATTGACATCGTTGGTACAGCCACTGGATGTGTGCCTAAGCAAGCCATTTAAAGATCGCATTCGAGAACAGTGGAATGAGTGGATGGTTAGCGGCGAAAAGTCATTCATAAAAGGAGGAAACATGCGTGCTTAACAGTTGGATGTTTTGTGCAACTTCGTCATAAAAGCCTGAATGATATTGATGCAGAAAAAGTAATCAAGTCTTTCAAAAGTGTGGCATATCAAATTCATTGGATGTTATAGAAGACGATGACTTTTGGCAAGATGAAGGGGAAGCCGAAGCTGAAGCCACACCATCTGATGTGGAATTAGATCCATATGATGACTGTCTTACAAATGTACCACAAGATGTCATTGATGAACTTATGATGTCAGAGGATGAACATGAAGAGGATTTTGAAGGATTTTAAGCAGGGCTCATGTCCTGTGGGAACACATGGGAACGGAGTTCCTGTACTTTTTCCACAACAGGAACTCAGTTCCCGTTAGCAGCCATGTCCTTCAAGACTTTGAAGTATGCAAGCTGTGTGGCAGGTGCTACACCAGCAGCTGCCAACACAGCTCGCAATAGTAAGTGCCGCACACCTGACCATTCAGGCATTGCCAGTAGGGGGCCCCATGACAGCTTCCGCTTCGATCTACCTGTCAATCACAGCTAGCTGACGGGTAGATCAGGTCCCTGCTGCTAAGAGATTGTATTTAGTCAGACCTCTCATGATGTGCTACTCCCCGCCGGCCCCTCCTGATTTTCTGTCTCCCCAACTCCCCCCCCCCCCCCACCAGTCTCCTGCATACTTGCTCTGTGTGTCCCGCTGAATCCCCCCCCCCCTCCTCTATCTTCAGTGCTATATGATGAGAGAACCCAGAGGAGGAGCACAGCTATTCTGTTCACAGGACATGCAGGGAGAGAGTTGAGCTGAGGGAGGAACATCAGTTTTGGGTGGTAAGCTGAGCACAATACCTGGCAAAGTTTAATGCCAGGAGGGAAGTTTATGTGGAAATATGTGAAGGGTTGGAATAGCAGCGAGTGTGTGTTGGAGCCCTGCAGAGTTTGCAGCTCCCTAACAAACATACATCTCCTAAGCAGGAACACATCACTATCTCCCCAAGCATTCTGTCCAGATAATGTGCAGTTCATTTATGACCTTTCCGTTTAACTCTGTAATATCCAAACTCTGTTCAATGAAAAGTGTAAACTCACCACATAAACACTCTATATACAAAATAAAATTCCCCAATAAAGATCAGAACATAATGTTCACATTTGCATGGAAGCACAATTGTATGAATGCTGATTATTCAGAGAATTACCGTATTTATGTTTATTGAGGATTGTTTTTTTTTTTGTACTAACAGTTAAGCTTCATACACACAATACGAAAATTGGATGAAAAATACCACTTTTGAAGCGTTTGTGCATATGAGCATATCATTTTTTTTTTTTTTGGTGGGCGAGTGGATCTTGGGTGGGAGTTCCCACACTTTTTTCCCCAGGACTTGACCCCTGATTTTAAGTACCAGAAAGTCAACCATTTTCATTAAAATTACCGTGTTTAACCACTTGCCTACCAGGCACGAACACCCCCTTCCTGACCAAGCCATTTTTCAGCTTTCATCGCTGTCGCATTTTGAATGACAATTGCGCGGTCATGCAACGCTGTACCCAAATAAAATTTTTATCATTTTTTCCCCACAGATAGAGCTTTATTTTGGTGGTATTTGATCACCTCTGCGTTTTTTATTTCTTGCGCTATAAACAAAAGAAGAGGGACAAGTTTGAAAAAACATTATATTTTTTACTTTTTATTATAATTTAATATCCAATTATTTTTTTTTTTAAACAAATTTTTTCCTCAGTTTAGGCCGATACGTATTCTTCTACATATTTTTGGTAAAAAAAAATCGCAATAAGCGTATATTGATTGGTTTGCGCAAAAATTATAGCGTCTTCAAAATAGGGGATGGATTTATAGCATTTTTATTATTATTTTTTTTTTACTAGTAATGGCGGCGATCTGCGATTTTTATCATGACTGCGACATTGCGGCGGACATATCGGACACTTTTGACACATTTTTGGGACCATTCACATTTATACAGCGATCCGTGCTATAAAAATGCATTGATTACTGTATAAATGTGACTGTCAGGGAAGGGGTTAACACTAGAGGGCGCTGCAGGGGTTAATATGTTCCCTATATGAGTGATTCTAACTGTGGGGGGAGGGGACTGACTGGGGGAGGGACCGATCGGTGTCCCTATGTACAAGGGACACACCATCGGTCTCCTCTCCTCTGACAGGACGTGGATCGGTGTGTTTACACACACCGATCCACGTCCTGCTCACTTACCGGGCAATCGCTGGTGCCTGGCGGTCATCGCGACCGCCGGGCACGCGCATCGGGTCCCCAGCTACGCGGCGGGCACGCGCGCGCGCCCCTAGTGGCCAAAAAGCGAGCGCCGTCATATGACGGCGGCCCGCCACAATAGCTGGTTAGTGGTTAAATCAAATCTGATGTTAAGTCTGATGTTTTTTTTTTTTATGTTTCTGAGGTTTTTTTTAAATGGTGTTGCCTCGGAAGGGGGTAGTCTTATACGGCGAGTATAGCCCAAAACATAAGTTTTCACTGGAAAACGCCCAGTCGTCTTATACACCAGCAAATACGGTATGTTATTTTTCCAGTGCCTATTTTACCCCCTAAAAGGCTGCACCAGCACACTGCAGAATTTGTACATTGAATGCGGTGTAGCCCAGTTCACTTGCTGGTAGTACTGCCTGCCAATTGTCATGGCCAAGTGGCTGCAGAATATAGACACTTTCATCTGCTGCCTTTACAGCTTAATGGGGGGCAGTAAAAATGTGGCTCAGCTGTGTGTTTTTTACCACCCCCAACCGCAAATGTAAACGAGCCCTAACCGCAAAGGTTTTATTATTGCGAACAGTCACCTTTCAAAATCTAATGCCAATTTAAAAAAAAAGTTGCCAGACTATTCAGCCATTGTTAGGTTTATGGCAAAGTGCCTCTGAAATTTAAATAAGCCCTCAAGATAAATTACTGACGGACTCTTCCTTTGTTCAGGTTTTTGGAAGTCGTCTGAGCTGTTCCCTTACACCGGTGTATACATCTGAAGGTCATCGCTCAACAAAACAAGGCTGATCTCACACATGGCCAAAAAAGTTCTGTAAACACAAGTCCTTAAATACGGGCTGTTTGTACAAGCCTTGTGATCTTTCCATGATAATTAACTATCCCTGTCTTTTGCGTTCCCTCCAACGAAGTAGAGATTTTTCACTGCTGGCCTGGCAACTCAAAGGCTCGGTTCTTTAAACCTGTTCCAGTAGTTATTTTCCAAATGCCATAACTTTAACACAACAATGGTTGGAATGCGTAGGCCAGGCATTGCAGGACAGAGGAGAATTATTGGTCTTGTAGCTGTTGGCTACAGCGGCCGGTGTTAAGTACCGTCTAATTGTTCCCATTCAATATCAAATACACATTGTCTGCCCCATCTTGTGTTTGCTTAGAGAATTCAATGTAAGTAGTCAAAGGTTATCAAGCTTGTCTCCCAAGGCTGCCTTGTGCCCTGGCTGGAGATATATGACCCGGTGATGTACAAAAGTCCCCAACTAATGGATGTGAGTTTGAAGAAATGGGAGATTTTGAGTTGAATGTCCATATGGCTATTATATGGTCTTGAACGACCGTTAATGCAAGAAATCTTTTTTGACCATGGCTGAAAAAAGCTAGAATTGTTTTTGTTTGTTTTTTGGTGGGAAATCGCTTTGCACATCTGCTTATCCATCTTAAAACCTAGCTTCAGGGACAATAAACATTATAGGTCATCCCCATTGCAAGAGTTTACTGCTTGTTTAGTCTAGGGGAGAGGAGAAAAACTTTAACTTATCTGATTCTTTGCATCCCTGGGAGAAGTTGACCCCTCATGCAGTGGCGTAGCATGGGGGGGCAGCTGGTGAAGTCACCCCGGGCGCAAAATTTAGAGGTGCGCAGACAGGGCCGGCGCCACCATAAGGCAGCCCAGACAGCTGCCTTAGCAGTAGCATGGGGGTGAGGGGGGGAGCGGTAAAATACAAATCCCCAGCCACTTGCTGGGGATTTGTATTTTTAAAATACCTGTCCCCCCCAGCAGGCAAACTAAAACCACCTCTCTGGATTTAGTTTACCTGCTGTCATCGAGAAAGCAGGGAGAATGGATCCAAGCATGCAAAGGAGGGAGGAGCGGTGGGCAGATCCCAATCCTGAGTGTGCGCAGGCAGTGAGAGCCACGCTGTGCGAGGGGAGGGGGGGGGGAGGTCAGGGTGGAGTACAGTGGTCAACGGTGGACTACTGCCAGTCCTGCTGGAGATATTCAGCCAAACCTTCTTTCCCTGGTGCTGTGGGACTGGTGAGATGTGGGGGGATTCTGTGTGTGATGGGTGTATATGGGGTGTGTGACCTGAGTGAAGGGATTGGGAGGGGGGTCTGGGGGTGTGATCAGAGTGAAGGGTTCTGGTGGGATATCTGGAGGTGTGATCAGAGTGGAGGGTTCTGGTGGGATATCTGGAGGTGTGATCAGAGTGGAGGGTTCTGGTGGGATATCTGGAGGTGTGATCAGAGTGGAGGGATCTGGGGGATATATGGAGTTGTGATCAGAGTGGAGGCATCTGGTGGAATATCTGGAGGTGTGATCAGAGTGGAGGGATCTGGGGGGATACATGGAATTGTGATCAGAGTGGAGGCATCTGGTGGAATATCTGGGGTTGTGATCAGAGTGGAGGGACCTGGGGGGGATCAGAAAGGTGTGATTAGAGTGGAGGGATTGTGGGGGTCTGGGGGTGTGATCAGAGTGGAGGGATCTGATGGGGGATCTGGGGGTATGATCAGAGTGGAGGGATTTGGTGGGGGATCTGGAAGTGTGATCAGGGTGGGGGTATCTAAAAGTCCAAGGGCTAGGGGGCGCAAATTACATGCCTTGCCCTGCGTAATGACAACCCACGCTATGCCACTGCCCCCATGCCCCTGCAGAACACTGTTTCTTGGCGTTATGTCCAATGAAATCAGTACCTTAGACCACTGGTGCATGGGGGAGAAGATGTTGCAAGGACAGGTCTAGCAGTATGACATTGAGATGGAGAAGTGGAGGATCGGTTAAATAGATCTTCTTTTCTACATGTTGTATGTCCCCTAGATTTAAACAAGCGACTAACCCTTGCTGAGTGGGCACAGCCCCACTGCAAAGAATAATGTTTAGGTTTCCTGGAGTCTAAAGTGTAGGAAAAGCCTAATGCCGCCTACACATGGTCGGACTTTCCGACATAAAATGTGCGATCGGAGCTTGTTGTCGGAAATTCCTACCGTGTGTAGGCTCCATCTGACAGTTTCCATCGGAATTTCTATCGCATCAAAATCCGTTCACGTAAATTCTGATCTGGTGTACACAATTCCAACGCACAAAGTGCCATGCATGCTCAGAATCAAGCAGAAGAGCCGCACTGGCTGTTGAACTTTTTCTAGGCTCGTCGTAAGTGTTGTACGTCACTGCGTTCTTGACGTTCGGAATTTCCGTCAAGATTTGTGTGATATGCAAGATAAGTTTGAGCCAACATCCGTCCGAAAATTGATGGATTTTGTTACCGGAATGTCCAATCAATGTCGGATCGTGTGTACGGGGCATAAGGCTTTATTCACACGTCACAGTTACATCGGAGTACAATATGTGCTTTTTTTTTTTTTTGCCATTTCTGTGTGTTACGTTTAGGGCAGCCTATTAATTTACATTTTTTATTTTAATAGGCTGCCCTACGCATGAGAAATGCGCAAAAGTAGTGCCTGACCCATTTTGAAAATGAAAATGTAATAATTAACCACTTAACCACCAACACCCACGCCTTGGTAATGTGTTTGAGCCGCTGTTGTCAATACTGTCCCCACTGGAGGGCAAATTGGGAATAAATGAATAATAGACAGTGCCGGCTCCACCTAAAGAATATACTAGATCCCAATGTGATATTCCATGTCAGTGACTATACCTTACATACCTTTGTTCAATAAATAGGGTTGAACGAAAAAAACTCAGCTTCGGTCGGAGCCGCTGTAATAACCATGCAAGGTTAGTGCAGCAACTCCCCCCACTGAGCTGTTGTGTTCTGACAGGGGGAAGGCCCCGCCCCACCAGCGCTCTCTGCCAATGGCCTACAGGTAAGTCTATAAAAAGGTTTACCTTTAGGTACTGTAAATATCTCAAACACTTGCACCGTTTAGGTGATATTTACCATATACGCTGCCGCTGACGTCATCAGCGCATGCACACTCGTGCTGTTTCTTTAGAGCCCATGCCATGACTGGCGGCACTCCGGAGCCCGCAAACCCGGAAGTAACTTCGGAAAAGATGTCTGGCGTGTTAGCGGTCGTGCAGGGCATCGTTCTAATGCCGCATACACACATCTGTTTTTTCCGTCGGAATAAACTCTGACGTTTTTTCTGACAGAGTTCCGACAGAATTCCGCTCAAGCGGTCTTGCCTACACACGATCACACCAAAATCCAACCTAGAACGCAGTGACGTACAACGCGTACGACGTGACTAGAAAAAGGAAGTTCAATAGCCAGTAGCCAATAGCTGCCGTCTCGTACTTGCTTCGTTTTTGGTCCGTTGGAAAACAGCATACAGACGAGCAGTTTTCCCGATAGAAATTGGTTTTCGAAAAAAAAAGTCCGATGAGGCCCACACATGATCGGAATATCCGATGAAAAGATTCCGTCTGACTTTTTCTGCCGGAAAGTCCGACCGTGTGTACGCGGCATAAGATAAGTATTTCATAATGAACTAGTATGCAATGCATACTAGTTCATTATGCCTTTATCTTGCAGGTTTTTTTGAGGGGGATTTTTTTGGTTGGAGGTTAACAACCTCTTTAAGGCCCCTTTCACACTGGGGCGTTTTTCAGGCGATACAGCGCTAAAAATAGCGCCTGTACAACGCCTGAAAAAATCCGGCCCCATTCACTCCAGTGTGAAAGCCATCCGGCGCTAGCAGGACGGTCAAAAAAGTCCTGCTAGCAGCATCTTTGAAGTGGTATAGGAGCAGTGTATTCACCGCTCCTATACCGCTCATACCCATTGAAATCAATGGGACACCGCAGCAATGCCGCCGCAAAGTGCCGCAAAGCGCCGCTGCGGCGGCACTTTGCGGGGGATTTTTACCCTTTTTCGTCCGCTAGCGGGGGTTAAAACCGCACCGCTAGCGGCCGAATACCGCAGCAAAAACGACAGTAAAGCAGCGCTAAATATAGCGCTGCTTTACCGCCGACACTGCTCCCGCCCCAGTGTGAAAGGGGCCTTAGTGTGTGCCTAAAAAGTGTAATATGTGTCTTATGTGCTGCCTTTTACAAAAAATCTTTCTGTTCCTTCTACTTTGCAGGGAGAAGCAGCAAAGAGATTGTACCTTTGTAGATTGTCAACACAGGGTACTGGGCTGTGATTGGACACAGCTTATCAGCTGGCCCAGGCCCATAAATCATTGTCCGGGACCTGCTGAGAAATATCCCGCTGTGTCTATTTACAGTAGGAGTCGGTGGGCATGAGCACACACATGCGTTCCCTGTGCCTGGAGGAGGCCAGCAACGTGCAGGTACGTCTCTGTGTCTGCAGGAGCTGCCAATCCACAGTACAGTGCGGGCGGGTGGCCCCAAAGATGTTAAACTTACCTGCGCAAAGGTGACAGTGAACAGACAGGTAGCTGCTACTATTAATAGTATGTATATACTGTATACACACTATACACTTGAGCTGCAACAAAATGCATGGTAAAGCACCACAATGTCTTTTGGCGGGCACAAACACATGCATGTTAGCAGGATGTGTGGGGGTGCCATTAAGAATCAATAGCACCACTGTGTCTCTGCAAAAAGGGCAGTGCGTTTTTTTTGCGTTGTAGGAAAGCATGCGATTTTGCGCACCATATGTGAATCATGTCTCAGGATTTTCTTGCTAAATTTGTTTTTTATTAACCATTTGCAAAGTTTCCTTCCTGGAGATTAGCTTATCCCTAGTTGTCAGCCCGACGTGTAAGCTCCTTCAGTTGCCTGCTCGGCTGCCCGGCAGTTCTATCAGCCCAACGACCAACTGAAGGTGCTTGCATGGTGGGCTGACAATGCTGCTGTGTAAGGCAATAGCTTAACATTGTTGCAATACTAATGCCGCATACACACGATCGCAAATTCGGCCAGAAAAAGTCAGATGAGAGCTTTTGGTCGGAAAATGCGACCGTATGTATGCTCCATCAGACTTTTGCTGGTGGAATTCCAGCCAGCAAAAGATTGACAGCAGGTTCTCAATTTTTCGGTCTGAAAAAGTTTTGATCGGAAATTCCGATTGTACCAATTCCGACGCGCAAAATTCCTACACATGCTCGGAAACAATTCGACGCATGCTCAGAAGCATTAAACTTAATTTTCTCGGCTCGTCGTAGTGTTGTACGTCACCGCGTTCTTGGCGGTCGAAATTTCAGAGAACTTTTGTGTGACCGTGTGTATGCAAGCCAAGCTTGAGCGGAATTCAGTCGGAAAAACCATCCAAGTCTTTTCCGACGGAAAATCGGCTCGTGTGTATGCGGCATTAGCCTGCAAACGGAAATGTCAGGTAAGAAGCATTTTTACAAAATGACTTACCTAAAGTGATTGTAAGGCAGGTCATACATTATTACATTTTCCTCCTTCAGCCATGGGTTGAAGAAAAGGAAATTGCTCGATTCCCTCATCAACACAGTCATTGCTGATGGGGGAACCCCTCCCGTGGAGCTTTTGTGTTCTTACAGCGGGAGCTTTCCCAGCCGTCAGAATACAATGATCAATGTGGGTGGCTAAAGCCGCCGGCAGTGATTGCATGCAAAGAAATCCGACAGGCTGGTTGTACTAAAGTCGATCGATGGAGTGACTTTAGTATAGCCAGCCTGCCAATAGATGGATTGAAATGTGTCTGCTTCCTGCTGAATCGGACACATTTAGATCCGTCTACAGCCAGCTCAAATCTTATTTTTTTTAGAATACCAAAAATGTTATACTTACCTGCTCTGCTGGTTTTGCACAGAGTAGCCCCGTTCCTCCTCTTCTGGGGTTTCCCGCAACACTCTGGGCTCCTCCTCCCTTCTGAGTGCCCCCAATAATAAGCCGCTTGATATGGGGGTACTCGTGCGGGCTCGATCCTGAGCTGTGTCCATATACTCAGACACACGGCCTGGCTTGGCCAATCTCTATTCAAATTTCTCTACCTTAATGCAGAGAATGCATTATGGTAAAACATTTTTTTTTTAACTTAACAACCACTTTAATTGTATAAAGTGAGACAAGATACATATTGAGTCTACATACACTTGAATAATTATTGAATACCTCTTCTAAAAATGTGGTTGTCTGGCTGTCATACCAATCCAGTGACCTCAACGATTTCTGAGGCATTGACCTTATCCCAATAGGAGATAAAGAGTTCTTGTTTTAAGCATGTAGGCAGGCGCAGTCTATTTGCTTCACTGTAGGTGGCGCTCGACTGCAGCGGCATTGTAATTGCAGGAGGAAGTCAAGAGGAACATGGTTCCTCTATGGCAGTGGCGGCGAACCTTCGCACCCCAGATGTTTTGGAACTACATTTCCCATGATGCTCAACTATACTGCAGAGTTCATGAGCATCATAGAACATGTTGTTCCAAAACATCTGGGGGGCCAAGGTTTGCCATCACTGCTCTATGGTGTCCTGAGTAAGTAGAGAAGCTATCTGATTGGATGCTGCTGCCCTATGTGACTCTGGAGGCCATCTTGGGTCAGGCAGAGCCTATTTAAGGCCCTGATTCCCAAGCTTGGCGTGCATTTCATCTGTGGGTAGTGTAGGAACAGGTCTCCTCTCTGACAGAGACCATGATTAGCAGTAAAAAGAGGTTCCAGATGAGTAGGGAAAGCCTTCCATCCTGAAGATCTCCCCATTTGGTCTCGGACTGGCCAGGCTGCATTTTGCCCCTTAAGAGAGATGCTGTCCGCACATCTGAGACCTGCTCTGCTCCACACCACTGTTGCATTCTGTGAGTGTACCTGGTCGGGTGCCTTTCCGCTGGGCTTGTTCTGAATTGCTGAAATTTAACATTAATACAAGTATTCGCTATTGTCTTCCTGATTCTCCTGCTGGCCAATCAGGAAGCAGCTCCTGAGACCTGATTGGCAAAGAGGAGAAGCACGGGCTTCCTCCCATGTCATCCAGGCGCTCCTGACACTTTGGCTCGGTCCTCCTTGTCTCCGGTCCTGCTCCCCGCAGGGATAAGTGCGGGCTGGTGGGGCAGACGGATGAATGAGCGAACAACGGGGGTCTGGTGGGGGACTGACCGACCAACCTGGGGGAGGGGAGGGTGGTGATTTGTTTGTCGACTCCCCCCAAAACGGAGCACAAGCCGCCACTGATACAAGTTCTGTTCTCTGCAACTGGACTTTGTTTATTGCCGCCGCACCACGCTGCTCTTCCCTACAAGCATATCCAGGGCTGCTGTTATAAATCATGGGGCCCCATACAGCCTACCTGATCGCCTTCCCCCCAGCCGAGAGTGACTGAGGACATAGATTTATCAGTCCCTTTCTCTACAGCCTCAGCTGCACAGATGAATGAGTATGAAGCATTCAGAGGCTTCTTGCTCATTCACAAACTAAAGCATAGTAAACACAGTTTGTGGAGGGAAGCCAGCAGCACTGTGAGGGAAAGGGGCACACAGAGGGGCCTTATGGGGTTGGTGGTCATTGTGGATGGCCTGGGTATAATACAGGGGTGTTGCTAGAACTATACAATACCTGGGGCACCTTTGGGCACCCAAACTTAAGCAGTAATGTGGCATGCACAGTGCGTCACAGTGAACACTGGGTGCTGACCCAATTACAGAGAACAGTGAATGGGCTTAAAGGAGTATGGTTTAATAAATCAAACTTTTGTGAACTCATAAAATAGGCTTTGTTTGTTTTGCCACAAGAAATAGTCTCACAGATATGCATACCCATCAGCACTATCATTGAAAAAAATTAAACGCTACCATTACATATGATTTTATGTGCACTGAATATAAACAGACAGCTAACTCTTTGAGCCTACCTTAAAGAAGACAGTCATTAAAATAGTCAGTGACTGATTAGCAACCAGCAACTGTGGAGTAGGGATGAGCCGACCACCCCCGGGTTCGGTTCGCACCAGAACCTGCAAACGGACCGAAAGTTCGCACGACGTTAGAACCCTATTAGTTACAATGGACGCGAACGTTCGAAATCTAAATTTCTAATTATAACGGCCAATATGCATGTTATTGTTATAAAAAAGATTTGGGGACCCGGGTCCTGCCCAGGGGACATGTATCAATGCAAAAAGAAGTTTTAAAAACTGACGTTTTTTCTGGAGCAGTGATTTTAATGATGCATAAAGTGAAAAAAAAAGAAGTGAAATATTCCTTTAAATATGGTACCTGGGGGGTTTCTAAAGTATGCCTGTGAAGTGGCATGTGTTTCCCGTGTTTAGAACTGTCCCTGCACAAAATGACATTTGTAAAGGAAAAAAATAAGCCATTTAAAACTGCTTGCGGCTTTAATGTCATGTCTTGTCCTGGCAATATGGATGAAAATCTTTGAGAAAAATGGCATGGCTACCCCATCCCCCCCCCCCTACCCCAGCCTATTACCAGCCCCTTTGGGTCTTGTATGGATATTAAGGGGAACCCTGCACCCAAAATAAAACCCTATACCTAAAACCTTATATACTCTGAACTGCAGTATACAGGCGGTGCAAACAAGACAGGGACTGTAGGTATATACTGTATGTATGTATGTATGTATGTATGTATGGACTGTTGGTGTATACTGTGCTGTGCTGGAGGCACACAAAACACACTAACTCCTGCAGATGGCTGTCTTAGGTGACAACACGGCAGATACAGTGTAAGGTGGTTTAGTGTGCTACTGCTGTGCTATACTCACACAGCACACACACACACTAACTCCTGCAGATGGCTGGATTGGTAGAGAACAGCACTGAGAAGAACACACTATCCCTGCCTATTTTTCCTCTATCCCTACACTTTCCCCACAAGTAAAGGCTGAGAAGAATACGCTATCCCTGACTATTTTTCCTCTTTCCCTACACTTTCCCCACACAGAAATGATTCACATATAGTGTGTACATGTACAGTACACTGTCACTGTTCCTCAAGCCGGAACACACAGCGGCCTTATATAGTGTGGGGAGTGTACTAAACCCCCTGAGCTATAATTGGCCACAGGCATCCTGCCTGTGGCCAATTATTGCTCTCCTCGCCGTTGGCTCTATGATTGGCCAAGCATGTGGGGTCACAGTGCATGCTTGGCCAATCATCAGCCAGCAATGCACTGCGACTGGTGCAGTGCATTGTGGACCGTTCGCATCACACGAATTTGATGCGAACGGCCCTCAGAGTTCTGCCCTCGACGCGCAGACGAACGGCCGATGTTCGATTTGAACATGGGTTAGAATCGAACACCGGGCCCATCCCTACTGTGGAGACAATGATCACTTTGGTCATAAGTATGTCATGTACAATACTGTGAAAAGTGCAGGAGTCTGTTAAGCTGACCATACACAGTTACTTTTCATTCAGCCAAAGGGCTGTACGAAAAAAAATGAACTCGATCCAAGCAAATTAAGTACTGTAGATGGAGGAATCTCCCTATTGGATTTGGACACCCGTATTTAGGGCATAACATGTAACATGTTTAGCATCCACCCCCTCCCTCTCCCCCCAATACCCCCCCATGACAGTGTGCGTCCACAAGGCTGTGCCATTTATTCACAGATTTCTTATGGGGAAAAAAACTATTTGCATATTTTTTACCTGCAAAAAAATCTCCTATCTCTTCCGCTCTGGATCCTCCTCTGGCTTGGAGTTCGGCCCCCTGACAAAGGGCTCGCACTCCTTCTGGTGCCACTTGGGTCCAGTCTTCCCAGTCATCGACCATGACATGGGATCTTCGGGACAGGGCATCTGCATCCCTATTTCCAGCCCCTGGTCTGTACTTGAGGCTGAAATTGAATCCAGACAACGCCGCCAACCATCTGTGTCCAGTTGCATCCAGCTTGGCGGTGGTGAATAGGTAGGTCAAGGGGTTGTTATCTGTCTTTACAGTAAACTCGGCCCCATACAGATAGTCTCTCAGTTTGTCAACAACTGCCCATTTGAGGGCTAAGAACTCCAACTTGTGGGTGGGATAGTTCTTCTCAGAGGGGGTCAGGCTCCGGCTCACATAGGCCACTGGTCGTAGCTGGTCTTCATACTCCTGGTAGAGTACTCCACCTAGGCCCTCATGGCTGGCATCAACATGTAGCTCATATGGTCTAGTGGGATCAGCGTAGGCCAAAACTGGGGCTGTGGTGAGACTTCTCTTCAAGGTTCTGAAAGCCTCTTCACACCTTGAGTTCCATTGGTCTTGGACCGACTCACCGGGCCTCCTAGGCCCCAATCCATCTTCCACTCCTTCTGTCTTGAGCAGTTCGTTTAGGGGTTTTGCAATGCGGGCAAACCCATCCACAAACCTGCGGTAGTAGGAGCAGAACCCCAAGAAAGACCGAAGTTCTGTAACTGTTGTGGGCCTTGGCCACGAAGTAACTGCCTCCAACTTCTCAGGGTCTGTAGCCACTCCTTTTTCAGACACTATGTGTCCCAGATAGTTCACAGAAGACTGATAGAACCGACACTTCTCGGGGGAAAGTTTGAGTCCCTCTTCACTGAGCCTCTTCAGTACTTTCTCCAATCTGGCTTCATGCTCTTCCAAAGTCTTTCCAAAGACAATGACATCGTCCAGGTACACAAGGACTTCTATGAGGTTCATGTCTCCAACTGTCCTTTCCATTAGGCGTTGAAATGTAGCAGGAGCTCCAGATAGTCCCTGAGGCATCCTGTTGAACTCAAAGAATCCTACTGGGGTTATGAAGGCAGTCTTTTCTCTATCTTCTGGATGCATGGGGATTTGGTAATACCCACTCTTGAGGTCCATCACACTGAACCACTTAGCTCCAGATAAACTCTGCAAGGCATCTTCTATCCTTGGCGTGGTGTACTGGTCAGGAATGGTCCTCCTGTTGAGAGTTCTGTAGTCAATGCAGAGCCTCAATGACCCATTCTTCTTCCTGACTACCACAATTGGGGAAGCATAGGGGCTTCTGGACTCCCTAATCACTCCCGTCTTCTTCAGTTCCGCAAGCTGCTCCCTCAGATCCTCCAGATCTGCTAGCGGGACTCGCCTGACTCTTTCTCTGAATGGCTTGTCCTCTTGCATGCGGATTCGGTGGGTGGCACTCCTCGCACACCCCACATCAAACTCATCTTTAGAGAAAATCTTCTCCCATCTGGTCAGCTGGGCCTTGGCTCTCTCTTTCCAAGCTCCAGGTAGGTTTGGGTTTTCCATGGAGAGTTTCTTCCAAACATCTTCTCCTTCACCCGTCCCCTTCACTTCTGACCAGCCAACTGGGACAGCAGGACTCACCTGTCCCAGAAGCATCCTGGCAGGGATCTCCACGGGCCGTTCCGTGGGGTTCCTCACACTGACGGGGACTCTTCCTCTAGCCTTCTTCAGGTCCTTCAATGAGATCACTTCTGGTATCACTTCCAGACCTGAGTGACCCTCCATTGGGTCGGGTTCCAACATTACAAAGGGGCCAGGCTGCTCCCAATTAAGTTTCACCGTGGCTCTCATGCAGGTCACCTCTCCAGGCTGTAACACTGCTCCTTCTTTTCCAAGCCTCCATACCCTTCCTATCCCCTCACTTGGGGTCTTCTGCTCTAGGACCAACCGCTGGTAGGCTGCCTTCAGCATGGGATGGATCTTGGGAGCTGGAAGATTCTCTTTCTTCACCAGGGGGTCAGAAGCCTTCTGACTAGGTCCGTGTTCGTCCCTATGATCAGGGAAGTCTTGCTGGTTCCTGGTGGGCGGGGACACACCACTGCTAAGGTGTCAAACACTTCAGACTTTCCAGCCACGGATGGGTCAAAGGTCAACCATATGGGTAGGTATCCATCATAGGGGAAACTCTGAGTTCCCAATCCCCTTATCTCCAACTCTTCTATCTTCTGTATGGGCAGATGACTCAGGTATCTGTCGTAGAAGTCCCTGTACAATAGGGTCACTTGTGCTCCAGTGTCCAGGAGGGCCTTCGTGTACACTCCTTCCACCTGGATAGGTACAGTAGGGGATGGACCAACTAGCTTTTCTGGGTAGGGCCGAGTTGATGCTGTCCTCTTCTGTGGACTCTTTTCTTTCTCACTTGATTTGCGCTTGATCCTTTCTTGAGCCTGGTATGCATTAATTTTCTCCCTCTTAGTGGGGGTGTGAACCCGTTGAGGGACATTGTTATCTCTCACTTTTAAGGGTTCTCGCTTGGGAGTGCTGTGTCTCTTCGGAGGGGTCTTGCCCCCTTTCTCTGGAGTGTACCTTGGTTGAGGATCCCTGGGTTCCTTCCGAGGGTTTTGATCTCCTCGCTTTCTTTTCCTGTTATTCTTCTTGGAGCTCACTGAAGGCGATGGGCACCCGGTTGACTCCTTCACCGGGGCCCTTTGGCGTTTCCCGTCGGCTGGCGGCTTTCTGTTTTCTTCTTCCTGGGACTGGCACATACAGCTGCAATATGGCCCACTCCGCCACAGTTAAAACAGATCATCTCACCGTAGTCAGGTGGGGACGCTGGTGCTGAAACAGCCGGAAACAATTCCCTCCTGCTTGATTCTTTCTTGGGACTGGGCGTCTCTTTTGCCACTAGAGACGTCAGTATCTCCATCATCTGGGACATCTGCAACTTCAGGGCATCTACTTCTGTCTCTCTGTCAGGGGTTAAGGCCGACCTGACCGTGGCCACTGGAAGTTTTGTAGACCCCATTACTTGCTTTTCCAGTTTCTCCTCCAACATAGCCTCTTCTTCTCTGACCATTCAAATGAGATCGGGGTAGTCCAGGCTCTTCCTATCCTGTCGGGTACGTAGTACTAGTGCGACAGGGTCCAGGGGTTGGGCTCCCCTCATCACCTGCTGGGCACGGGCTTCATCTACCTTCCCCGGATCTATCCCCTTCTTCAGGATAATCCTATGCAGGATCTTGTCTATGCGTCCCATGTACTCTGACAGCTTCTCCCCTGTCTTCTGGTAACAGTGTTCCAGTTGATAGGTAAGTTCTGTGACTTTTTCTGTCCCACCAAACACACTTTCCAGGATGTCTATGTAGTCCTGGGCAGTGCAATCCTTTTTGCTTGTCTTCAGATTGCGTATGGCCTCTAAGGCAGGCCCCTTTAGGCTCTCAACAATCCTTTGCTTCTTTCTGCCTTCTGAGACCTCCCATTCTTCTAAGGCCTGCGTGGCACCATCTAACCACTCTTCAAACCTCTCTTCTCCCGAGGGTACAGGTGTCCTCCCTGAAAACATCCGGAGTTTCCTGTATCCCGACATTGGGTAATCCCCGGGGTCTCTTCTGCACTGAGTCACAATCTCCCCTAGAACAGCACACAGTTCTGCACTAAGAGTAGTTTGTGCGGGACTTTCCGCCCCCTTCTGCTCTTCCTGCTTTGGGGATAGCATAGCTTTCATAGGAGAACAGTCTCCCTTGCGCGGCAGCGCATGCAGCACTTGATAGGTCTGACCATCCGGTGCTCGTATGCTTTGGCTCCTGAACTGCTCTGGAGTCTCTTCCTGCCATTCTATTAGGGCGTATGTACACCCGGCATCATTTCTCATGTCCATTATCCATGACTTTTGGCATGGGGATAGGGACATTATGAGCTGCTTGACTGCCTCTCTCTGCCATATCCCTGGCAGTTCAATGACTGCTGCTGCGGCTGGATCAGTGGCCCATGTTGCGGACCACCGTCCCACTTCTATCGGGTCCATGCCGGTACCTTCTGGCGGCTTTTCCCGCTGACTCAGGATCCCGGATTACGAGCCCCCACGTATCCGCATAGACAAGATCCTGCATAGGATTATCCTAAATATAAATATAAATATTTATATGTAGCACTGACCCCCGAAGGAGCTGCTGATATTTAATTGGGCCTGTACTCTGCTATTAAACCGCCACTGACTTGGCTCCATACCCTTGACACAGCTGTGGTGCAATGTTGGTGTGAAGCTAATAGAAAAGGATAACCCCACAATATGCAATATAACAACAATATACCTTTGTTATTACCTGGGTATCCGATTCTCCACCTGCTGGAAAAGGAACAACACTCCACACCAATTGTACTTAACCAGAAACGTATCTTTACTGGAACTGATATGGGATAGTAATTACAGTATTTGCACTGTCACAAACATAATGTAACAGCACAATAGGTATTCACAACAGTTTGTACATATCAGGTTGTCTCAGATTATCCCTCAGAGTGTGTCTCCAATTGGGACTAGTGCTCAGAGTGACAACGCCTTAACTCTGGGCACCTTCCCACTTCCAGCACAATCTGGTGACTACAGAAATGCAAGATTAATAATAAAGCACAACACAATTACTATGGGAGCTCCCACTACTTTAATAGGATGCAAGGCCCTGCAATGGGAGATGCAGTCTTTAGTCTTCTGTCTTCTGCTAGCTATCTGTGCTGTAGTAATTGTAATCCAACAGTGGAACAACAAGGGTAAGGAGAATGTTAGAACTGTTCCTGTAGTATGGTACACCTGTCACTGCCTCGGGTGTAATAGGCTTTAAATAACACAGTGTCAGTAGTACAGTGAAGAATAGGCTTGAGGCCTGCTTAAACTCAGTCTTTTTATTAGGTTCTCTTCCGTGAGACTACAGGACTTTTGCATGTCAGCTTCTGAAGTTACTGGGTACTAACCCTGGGAACCCCTAGACAACGAACGACGAGCTACAAGGAGGAGGTAATTGGTAAGCCCAGCAAATTCATAGCCGCACCGCAGGGGTTATGGCTGTTACATACACACTCAGATATATACACACTCAGATACATGCATACACAAACTTAGATATATATTGCACATATGCTCAATTATATACATATACACACACATACACACACACACACACTGAGATACATACATTTACTCAGATACACAAAAAAACAGGCATAAATACACTTGACACAACATACTGTGAGATGAATACTTACATATGTAGTCTGGTAATGGGCAGCCAGCTTCTCTCCTCCCCTCTCTGTCCTGATGTCCCCTCCTCACACTCCTCCAGCTCCTTCCTCTCCCCCCCCCCCCCCACACACACACACACTCACAGATCTCTCCACTAGATTAGTCTGTGAACAGTGAACAGTCCCAACAAGGCTCCATTAGCCGGTGTTCTATCACGAACAGTCCGGCTATCACCAGGTGTCCGAAGTGTACTGCGCATGCGCAGTACGGAGCATGAAGATTTTCGGAAATTGTCGGAAGATGAACGGCGCCTGCGCCGTGAGTCGAGGTGAAGCCCCCACCATCCAAGCGGACATAGGGTTAGTCAAACTTAGAGGGCCCCTTGCGGGCTTGCTTCGCTCTCCACACTTCGGGCACGGCCTCGCTGCGCTCGGCTCTTTTATATTCCAACTCTATGTCCACTTGGATGGTGGGGCTTGAAAGTGGACTCACAGGGCAGGCTCCGTTTATCCTCGGCAATTTTCGGAATATGGGTGTCCTGTGTACTGCAGACACTTTGTGATGGGGGACGGCTAATGATAGTACACCAGGACTAGAAGCAGAGCATCGAAATGAGACCAGGAGGTTCTGTATCCCTCCACAGAGAGAAACAAGTCCCTTGTAATTAGGGCTGTTTCCATCAAGACAGTTACATATATGTAAAGATAGGTGACATTCTGATACACGTTATGGATCCTAAATTCTGATTAAGCTTTTATGTGGGTGTTATAAGAATTTTTGAGGGTGCCCTGGTGCCCTGGTGGCTGGTGTCCAGGTGACAGGCAGTCAGAAACCTGGGCAGAGGATGTGAAAACCGTACTGTCGGGTGAATCCCGGAGAGGTGGCAACCCTAGTCATTGGCTGGCAGCTGATCACGTGGTAAGAGACCAGGATCGACCCCTTACTCGGATCTGTGATCAGCCGAGTCTCAAGATCACAGAGGGTCGTGCAGACATCGCTTGCTCGGGAGGAGGTCCATGGACGCTCTCCCGGGAGTTAAGGCCTGCGCTGTAGCCGTCTTTTGGCTATAGCGCGGGCGGCAAGTAGTTAATGATGTTTAAATTTGTAAACCTCCTTCTGAAGATTTCTGTTGCTGTTCATTTCCTTTCTGGCAGAAGGTTTGGGTGGAGTTTTCAAGTGAGAGTGGAGCAAGGAAATGTAGTGTACAAGCCTCCTAACCTGAGGATGAGCACCCCAGACACTGGGTGATGACAAAGGAATGCTACTGATTTAAAGAGGACTTGTCACGTCTCATGTGCTGAAGTTTACTTTTTGCCAAATACTGTTTTCTATTGTGGAAGATGTAACAATGCCTAAAAGTAGAACTATATGCATTATTTTTTCCATTTTGGTTAGAATAAGAAAGGGTTATAACCTCTGTCAGTTTTTTTCCATCTGTGCTCCATTGGGGAGATTTTTCTTCACTTTCTGTTCCATTGCCAAAACAGGAAGTGAGAGGAGATCCCTGCAAATAAAGCAAATCTCTAGGGCAGTGGTTCTCAACCTCAGTCCTCAAGTACCCCCAACAGGCCATGTTTGCAGGTTTTCCTTTATCTTGCACAGGTGCTTTAAATCAGTCAATGGCTTGGTATTTTGGACAGCTTTTTATCTAAGAGAAATTCCCATTTTATGATTGCATCAAAATATTTTTTTTCATGTAAGCTTAACATTGCTTGTGATATCCAGCTAGGGCTCCTTCACACCCGGCCCCATGCAGTGCCGTTTTGTTTACTTTTTTAGTAGCGCTTGTGATCAGGGTGCAGTGTGGTGCACTGGTGACAGAGAACACACAGCACAGAGGCCGAATGAAACTGACTGTATATTGTAGAATGTTTAAAAACAAGGCCCCGGCGGGTGAGCAAAACCGCTCTGCAATGAGGAGTGGGAATGCAGCTTGGCCGGTCCGACCCAACTGGGAGGCTTCAATGGTGGAGATGTGCTGCACTTTTTCTACTCTCCCTGTCACTAAATACTGTCCCAGCCAGATGAGGAACTTGTCCCTACACTAACTACTCGCAGAGTGCACTCCAAATCTGAGGGCAGGGGCTAAAATAAGCTCTGCCCTCACCCAAGATGGCTGCAGTGGATATGAGGGGCACCAGCGTCCAATTGGACAGCTGGTGACCACAGGAAATCGTAGAGGAACCAAGTTCTTCACCACTTCCTTCTGCTTTGCCGCTTCAGTCAAGTGCCACCTACAGCAAGGAGTTCAGACCGCATCTGCCAACACGCTAGTGCTGTGTGCAGGCATCCTCAGCCAGTGAATGGGTACACATCAGCTGTATGGAATAATTGCCTGAAGTTATCCTTAAAACGGAACTCCATTCTTTAGTCTTGCAGTTTTGTATAGGCTCCTCCCTGTGCTGAAATGGCTTATTCTGAATTCCCTTCTCAGTGTGCAACAGAAGCTATGGCAAGTCTAATAGTCTGTCTTATTTCCTGGCTGGAGGACATCCAACATCATCCAGCCCTTTCTTCTTCAGCCTTATTGTTCCTGGCCTTCCCCTTTTTTTTATTCGATTTCAAGTCTTTCAATCACGGAGACTCAGCATCACATGTGGATGTTACCTGTGCCGATCTGCATGCAAATGTAGCGTACCTAGGAACACCCGATACTACAAGCTGACATCAACCTATCAAGCCATTTTGATATATGCATAACTCCTCCCACTGCTTGCATCAGGGCTGAGGGCTCTTAAAGCGTAGGGTCTGGCCGTTTAAAAAAAAAAAAAAAAAGTCAGTCAGCAACTACAAACACTGTAGCTGCTGACGTTTAATAAGGGCACTTACCTGTCCAGCGAGCCCGCGATGTGGCCCCTCCCTCGAGGCCGATCCGTCCACCGGATCGGGTGCCGGCGCCGCCATCCTAACTAAGGGAAACAGGCAGTGGAACAGGCCCGTTTCCTACTACGCATGTGCGAGTCGCTCGGCGCTTTGTGAATGGCCCTGTTGTTTTCTGGGACACACACAGTTCCCAGAATACGACGGGCCAGCTCACCGAAGAGGAGGAAGTGACAGAACAGCGCCGCAGAATAGGAAGAGGCAGGGGTTTCAGGTAAGTAAAAAATATATTTTTTGTAGAATTTTAATGTCATTTTTTTATTTTAGAGTGGACCACTGCTTTAAAGCGAATTTCCAGCCTCTAAAAAAAAAATTGTAAAAGTTAGCAGCTAAAAAAAATGCTGCTGCTGACTTTTACTATAAGGACACTTACCTGTCCAGGGATCTTGCTATGTCGGCCCCCTGAAGCCGGCTTGGGGACAGGCGCTGCCATTGCAACTAAGGCAAACTGGCAGTGAAGCCTTCAGTAAATCGTGCTGTGCTTTCTGAATGGCCCGTCATCTTCTGGGACACAAACAGGTTCCGGAAGGCAGCGGGGGGGCAGATCCAGATGCGGAAATGACGTACCTCGCTGTGGCGACATTAGGATGAAAGTACACATTTGTACACTTCAAAAGTGTCTTTGTTTAAGATTTAGTATGTACAGCACCCTGCTGGGCCCCTCCCACCAGTCATGATATGCCTGCATTGCATAGATTTGATTTGATTTGATATGGGATTTGTACTGCGCCGAATGCGCTCCGTTAGGAAGTTAGGAAGCCGAATGCGCTCCTAGAAGCACAGAGACCCAGCGATGACATAACAAAATAAGATATATAATTCTTTATTAGCATGTTGATGAGAGAAGAAAGGAGAAAATAGGAAAGTAAAATTATAAGATTAAACTTCAGCTTTAAAGTGAATCTCTCGCTAAATCTAAATAAAGTATCTAGACTCTAAAATGCGATTGCAGAAATTCAGAGACGTTGGTATATTTGTTTTGGTCACCGAGGATTCTTTGGCCCGCAAAGGCTTATTGGCTCTCATGGGCTGTGGTCAAGGGGCGGTCGGGCCTGCTGGAAATCGAATCGCCATAACTCTCCGGTCATCCGCCCCCCATTATGAGCTCTCTCATATTGTTTGCAGACAAAGCGGCTTCAGCGTTGCTAAGCGCAGATTGAGATGTTTGCATTACGGATGGTTAACATGCTTGTAGTTTCCTATGTCACATTCCTTTCAAGACAAAACTTTATAGCCATCACTATTTTTGTCCGTCGAGCGGACTGTGTGGTACTTTACATGTTGACAATTTTCTCACTGCTGCCTCCTTCGTTTTTTTTTTCTTCGCCTTTCACATCATCATTCATCCTCTCCAAATCCTCTTTCATCCTGAGAAGACAGTGCTGCATTCCGAGTGTTATGTGCCACGGCTGCATGATATTGTAATGTTGTGCCATCAAATGGGAGATTCTAGTCCTGGAAAAAGAGAGTGAAAATATCCCTAAAGTGGAATACAAACATACAGGGGATCTAACCCCCTCCTCCATTCCCTGTTCAAGGCTATAGAGCCTTAACTGGATTCAATAAAATGAAGGACAATAACATACAGACATTAAAGCACAACTAAAGGCAGAACCTTTTTTCAATTTGAATAGAATAAGGGAGGATTAAAACCCCTGTCCGTTTTTGTTTACCTTTTGTGATTTTTTCCCTTTATCTCTGTTCAGGTGGCTACTCAAAATGTTGGATTTATTTTCTTTCTCTTTCACTCTGTGATAAACAGGACAAATGGAAAGGTTGAATCTCTTTAACGGGGGTACAGACAGCAATAAAAACCTGACAGATGTTCTAATACCTCTCTACTCTATCCAAAACTAAAGTTTCATCTAAAAAGGGACGCTCCACCCAAAAGGGGACGCTCTGCTTGTCTACCCCCCCTCCTTTGGGGAAGCTGATACCTGTCTTCCAGGGGGTCCCGGCCGCTGACGTCACCACTCGGTTCTCTCCTTCTTCCCCCAGTAGAGAAAAGGAAAAGGTCTGGTGTCCCCAGTGGCACACTTCCATCCCTATAAACATGTAAAAACGAAGAATTCGCCCTGGGACTTTAAATGAAGTGGGTACCGTTTCCGCTAGTAAACATAACAGTAGTAAATACAGTATATGATTTATTCAAGTACAATTGTTTACATGCATAGATAACACCGACAGTTGCCAATTAAGATACATAAACAAGGAATATTGGTACATAAATATAGTAGTAGTCATAGTACACGGGCATCATACTACCCGACTAGTTTTGCGAGATCCAGCTCGCTATTCAGGGGTGGATGTGTGTAACAATGTACCACTGAGCTTGACCATGGCTCCAAGTGTGCGGCTCCAAGATGGCGGCAGCAGGTGCCTCCCCAGGTAGCTGAGGGAGCGGAGTCAGATGGGACCCCACCAGGGACCAAACGGAGAGCAGGCATGGCATAGGTGTAGTGATGTATCCCTAGAGACACAGCAGGCAATCTCCACAGCTGTGTTTGTTCTCAGTGAAGAGTGAAAGTAGGAGAGCACAGCGGGGGCCTTGAGCATGCACAGCAGGGACCCGGTGTGAAGCCGCAATGGCGGCTTCACACCACGGGGGTGGCTGCACCTGACAACCACGCAATGGCGGCTGCTGCACCCGACAGTTGATGGAAACATCAGCAGCAGTGCCGACATCACTGGACTCCAGGACAGGTAAGTGTTCTATTATTAAAAGTTCGTTTTGGTCCGGATATAAATTCTGATACATTTTTGGTCATTTGGAGATACAGATGTATCCGAATATCCAAATAAAATTGTAACAAATTTTGTTGAAATTCGTTTAATTTAGTTTTCTAATGAATTCCAAATTTTCGGAACTAAATCCAGCCTGAGCTTGTTTTTGGCTGGGCTTCTCCTACCGTTTTCAGCAGAGAGCGGTCTGAAGTCCGCTCTCCGCTGACGTCACACAGATCAGTCCAGGCACCGCGTCATCCCGACTTCAGAATTGTCTGGATCCGCCAGGTGCCTGGACTGATGGCCGCTTCCTGCCCCTCCACAGCTCAGCGTTCAGCTTGGAGAGCTGAGAGAACCGAGCCATCGGCGATGTTCATTTCTCAGTGCAGAGACACCGGAGGACAGATGCAGCATCAGCATCGGACTGATGCTGCATCCACCTAGGTAAGTATGATCATGGGAAAACAAAATTCCCATACTTCTCTTTTTAAGGAGCGGCCTGGGAAGCCAACTGCTGCATCCTTAACAACCGATCATCTCATCAGCTGTCAGCGGGCTTTCCCACTGACAGCTGAAATGTAAATGAAAAAATGCCGGCAATAAAGTCCAGAAAAAAAACAGAGTGGGTCCCCTCAATCCATACAAGGCCTTTCAGGTCTGATTTGAATTTTAAGGGGAACCCTACGTCAAAATTTTTTAAAAATACGATGTGGGGTCGCCCCCAAATTCCATACCAGAAAACCTTATCCAAGCAGGCCAGGAAAGGGAGGGGATGAGCGAGCGCCCCCCCCCCCCCCCCCCACACACATCTGAATGAATTTATGTTTATTGCCACTATAGCGCTTTATTATTAAGCCCCAACATATTTTCTGTATGTGTATGCCTGTGAGTACCATTGGTTACCCCTAAGGAGGGGATATATAATAGGTGGTATTTTTGCATATCATTTCTGGTTTCATATCTGATTTACTACACGATTCTGGGGGGATTTCTGAAGGGGGGAGGTGCTTTATAGTTTTGGTCCATCATACACCTATAACGAATGTGAGGGAGGTGCCTTACAGTTTTTGTTATCACACACCTTATATATTTTTATGAGGGTTGTCCACTGGGCACTCTCAAGATAGGGGTGCATTATAGATCATCTTATCCCTTGAGACCCCATTGCAATACCATAGTTCTAGGCAACACCACACCAACTGCAACTCTATTTTCCCCTTTAAATTCTGTACCAGGGCCCAAGGGTATGGATTTCTTGTGGGACCTTGCACATTTATTTTGCATGAGGTACCCCCTTAAAAGTCCATACCAGTCTCCTTCTTGCTCAATCACTTTAAGCTTTAAAAATAATCACTGCTCCTAGCTAAATGGAATTTGAGCATTTTTGTAAAATTTGGTTTGCATTAGTACATGTTCCCCAGGGCAGTGACCATCCCCACCCAACGCTATTTATTTGAAGCCTGCTGCACCCTGCTTGAATTGAGCCCCATGTAGTTCAGCTTATCCCTACTGTCTCCTCTGACCAGAGCACCTTCTTCCACGTGTTTGCTGTGTCCCCCACATGGCTTCTCCCAAATTGCAAATGGGACTTCTTATGGCTTTCTTCCAACAATGGCTTTCTTCTTACCACTCTTCCATAAAGGCCAGATTTGTGGAGTGCATGACTAATAGTTGTCCTGTGGACAGATTCTCCCACCTGAGCTGTGGATCTCTGCAGCTCCTCCAGAGTTACCATGGGCCTCTTGGCTGCTTCTCTGATTAATGCTCTCCTATCAGTTTAGATGGACGGCCATGTTGTGGTAGATTTGCAGTTGTGCCATACTAATGTTCCATAAGATGTTTAAAGCTTGGGATATTTTTTTTTATAACCTAACCTTGCTTTAAACTTCTCCATAACTGTATCCCTGACCTGTCTGGTGTGTTCCTTGGCCTTCATGATGCGGTTTGTTCACTAAGGTTCTCTAACAAACCTCTGAGGGCTTCGCATAACAGCTGTATTTATATTGAAATTAAATTACACACAGGAGGACTCTATTTACTAGAGTATTAGTATTACTATTTATTAGGTATCTTCTGAAGGCAATTGGTTCCACTAGATTTTAGTTAGGGGTATCAGAATAAAGGGGGCTGAATACAAATGCACGCCACACTTTTCATATATTTATTTGTAAAAAAAATTAAAATCATTTTTCTTCTACTTCACAATTATGTACCACTTTGTGTTGGTTTATCACATAAAATCCCAATAACATACATTTATGTTTTTGGATGTAACGTGACAAAATGTGGAAAATTTCAAGGGGTATGAATACTTTTTCAAGGCACTGTATATCTCCTATCTCTGATCATCTTTCTCTGTCTCCAGTCTCTGATCATCTCCTGCTGTATGCCTCCAGTCTCTGTCTTTTTTAACATACATGTTCTGAATATTGTGGGGCCTTTTGTTGATGTCAGGGGCCACAGGTTAGGTCCCCTCGATCTAGTAAATTGACAACCACTAGTCTATTGGCTCATTTGACAAAAAGACCTGTTTTGGTTTAATGTTTCCAAACTTGTTAAGGGCCTGTGTTGATGGTATTACTTTGACATAAGATTTAAACGCTTCTGAGAACATTCAGAATTGACAGGTGCGTTTTATCTGTATATGACCTCCTTTTAGATGTTTGTTAGACCTGCTTTGAGTGGGGTACACACTATAATAAAATCAAGTGAATGATCATCTGATTTTCCAGCAAATCGGATACGATGAATGAAATTTGTATGAAAATTCTCGTACGACAAAGCCTTTGAAAACCGTACGAAAATTCTTTGGACGAAAATGTTCGTCCCATTTTTCTTAGTGTGTACGAGCCTTTACACTAAAGACAATTTTTTTTTGTATGGCCCCTTTCACACTGAGGCACTTCTAAACTGCCCATAAAACGCTGGGCGCTTTTCAGACATTTTGAGGTGCGCTTTTTAAAGAACATAAAAACGTATCCAAAAACCAGGAGGAGCTTTTGAGGAGCTTTTGAATCGCTTTTTGGCCTCTTCCCATTTATTTCAATGGAGAGCGGTGTTTTTAAGGCACTTTCTTTTAGCTCTCCAAAGATGCTGCATGCCAGATTTCTTTAACCGCACTGCCAGCAAACCACCCCAGTGTGAAAGCATTCATTGATTTTAATAGGAAGCATTTTTCGTGAGCTTCTTATGCACTTTTTTAACGCCAAAGCACTTGAAAAACTCCTCAGGGTGTTTATGGTTTTTAGTAGAGTGGTGATGGATTAGATCTCCTGTCAGTTTTCATTGCTGTCTGTGCCCCCGTTTAGGAGATTTACCCCCTCTATTTGTCCTGTTTACCATTATCATTGAAAGTAAAAGAAAATCCCAGATTTTGGGTTGTCCCCAGAAAAGTAAGAGAGTTGAAATCTTCGCATGAGGACACTAGTTCTGATGACCTGGGGATCCCCAAGGAATTTCCTTAATTTGCAGGGATTTCCTCTCACTTCCTCTTTGGCTATGGGACAGGAAGTGAAGGGAAATCTCCGCAATGGATAAAATATGACGGGGGTTATAACCTTCCCTTACTATATCCAAAGTCTAAAGTTTTGCCTATAGTTCTACTTTAAGTGGGTTTTCCCTTCCCATAGACATAAACTCATTTGGAGCAAATAAAAGCCCACTGACACAAGCCCTAACGCTACTAAGATTATCAGCACTGTAACAGAAGAACTGAAAAGAGAATGCCGATCTTGTGAAGGACCCGGTGCCAAAAAAGCAAAAACAACTTATAGCTGAGTTGAAATTTCTTCCATCCTTCCTTAAGTTTCTTCTTCATTGACCCTGCATTGTCCCCTAATTAATCATAAGTTGTATTAATATTTTAATGTTGCTGCTGACTCAGTACTGGGAGCAGGAAACATTCCGATGTGTTCTTTCCTTAGGCGGCTTTCATGCCACACTCACACATCTATAATTATATTATCCTTACTAGGAATGAGACATCAGGAGGTGAATCCATCTTTCCAAAGTGCCCTTGGTTTAGATGTACTGAAGTAATCAGGTTTGTACGTTTTTGTATAGAAGCACGTGTTCCTTTGCGTGGGATCCATGCTACTAGGCACAGTTTATGGAAATTACATCATTATGGAAATGTACCTTCCTTACAAGTTATTACAGGGAGAAGTATGCAAATATAATGTAATATGCTGTGATATCAGGAATGTACCTCCCAAGTTTCTGTGATGATAAAGAGGGACACCTTTTTGTGTCAACATTTTTAGGCACACCCTGTAAGCGCTGTAGCTAACCTTTTTTCTATGCTTTTATGGAAATCGGTACCACAGTCCTTGACGTAGCTGAGAACAATGTCAGCCGAATATTACATACAGTATATTCTTGGGTATTCTTAAAGCGTGTCTGTGATGCTCCTTAGAATCCCATCATGGCACTGCATGACAAATGTTGGTGCTTGCCCCAAATTCATGTACCTCTTGGAAATAGATGAATGAATTTGAGGGAAGCACCAACATTTATCGTGTGGAGACCCACTGAGGCCAGAATGTCCTCACAGACAGCAAAGCGGCCGCAGAGTTTTGTAGCTAGGTGGGTGGAGTCTGATGCGGATTCAGAGACACTAGTTCCCTATTGGGTGTGCCCCCATTGTGCACTTCATAACCAATAGGCAACCTGCTATTGGCTATGGAATCCACCCAATGTCAATCACAAGTGAACCTGATGAGGAATCAATTCTGCAGCAGGCACAGTAGGTAAGTATATATGTTTGTTTTGTTATATTCCTGCACTTCTTTAAGGTGTGGCCTTATAATTAAAAAAATTTCCCTGAACAGTGTCCCTCTTACGGGACAACGCGTACGACGTCTCGTACTTGCTTCAGACCATGCGTAAATTTTGGAACAGCATACAGATGAGCAGTTTTCCCGATAGGAATTTGTTCTGTTGGAAAAATATAGAACATGTTCTCTATCTAAGTCCGTCTGAATTTTTGACGTAAAAAGTGCAATGGGGCATACACACGGTCGGAATATACGATGAAAAGCTCCCATCTGACTTTTTCTGTCGGAATGTCCGATCGTGTGTACGCGGCGTAACTCATGTCAGAAAGTTCTGAGGTGGCCGTGGACAGTGCCATCTTGGGCATGGAAAAAAATTCTTGGGCATCCCTTCTAGCTTTATATAACCGTATAAAGCGTGGACCTTTTTGACATTCACCTGAGGGTGACCCTGTATGTAGCCAGTTGTAACTCTGAGGCAATTATTAAGACTGTTAGCTCTAGGGTATTTGTCACCTCCTACTTTCAGAGGAACTCCACTTTAACCACTTCAGCCCCGGACCAATTGGCAGCCAAATGACCAGGCCCCTTTTTGCGATTCGGCACTGCGTCGCTTTAACTGACAATTGCGCGGTCGTGCGATGTGGCTCCAAAACAAAATTGGCGTCCTTTTTTTCCCACAAATAGAGCTTTCTTTTGGTGGTATTTGATCGCCCTGCGGTTTTTATTTTTTGCGCTATAAACAAAAATAGAGCGACAATTTTGAAAACAATGCAATATTTTTTGCTTTTTGCTATAATAAATATCCCCCAAAAATATATAAAAAAAAATTTTTTTTTCCTCAGTTTAGGCCGATACGTATTCTTCTACATATTTTTGGTAAAAAAAAATCGCAATTAGCGATTATTGATTGGTTTGCGCAAAGTTATAGCGTTTACAAAATAGGGGATAGTTTTATAGCATTTTTATTAATATTTTTTTTTTTTACTAGTAATGGCGGCGATCAGCGATTTTTATTGTGACTGCGACATTATGGCGGACACATTGGACATTTTTGACACATTTTTGGGACCATTGTCATTTATACAGCAATCAATGCTATTTAAATGCATTGATTCCTGTATAAATGACAGTTGTAGTGAAAGAGTTAACCACTAGGGGGAGGGGAGGGGTTATGGGCTCTGACGTGTGTGTGTTTTTTTACATTAGGGGGCGGGGCTGACGTCTGACGTCATTGATCGGCTTTCCCGGTGACAGGGAACAGCCAATCAATGACAGGCAGAGTAGGAAGCGCGGGGAGAGGTTTGTTTACACATATCTCTCCCCGTTCTTCAGCTCCGTGACGGAGCTCCCGACCGGGTCGCGAGCGCGCCGCTGGTGGCGCGCCCGACCCACAGGCAGGCAAATGCAAAATCACGTTTATATACGGGATTTTGCCTGCCCGTGCCATTCTGCCGCAGTATATCTGAGTGAGGCGGTCGGGAAGCAGTTAAACAAAACTTTTCTATAGTTTCTACCACTGTTCTATTTAAATATAACCATTTTTTTTTTTTAATTGCAGTTTAGTGCAAATATGAGATATGAGGTCTTTTTGACCCCAGATATCATATTTAAGAGGTCCTGTCATGCTTTTTTCTAGTACAAGGGATGTTTAAATTCCTTGTAATAGGAATAAAAGTGACACAATTATTATATTTTATTTTTAAAAGAACAGTGTAAAAATAAAAGGTAAAATAAATAACAAAAATAAATGTTTTAAAGAGCCCCGTCCCACCGAGCTTGCGTGCAGAAGCGAACACATACGTGAGTAGCGTCCGCATATAAAAAAAAGGTGTTCAAACCACACAAGTGAGGTTCTGCCGTGATCGGTAGAGCGAGAGCAATAATTCTAGCCCTAGACCTCCTCTGTAATTTAAACATGCAACCTACAGAATTTTTTAATAGTTTTTAAAATTTAAAAATTTTTTATTTTTAACTTACCAGGAGCAGATGCAGAGTATCTGTAATAGAGTTGAAATGCCAAAATGATATGATGGTAAAAAGAGTATGAAACAAGAAAGAAAGAGGGGGAACATAAAAGATCCTGAACACTCTCACCTAGCTGTAGTATATGGGTAAAATTGTTGATGATATCAATAGTGGGAGGCACTATAGAAGACGTCATCCCTGGGAGCTGAGGCAGTAACACCTGAGGCGCGACGACGGCACCAGAAACCAATGAGTAAATATTAAGATAGGATCTCCAGTTATCAGCTGTTGTATGTATATTTAGTACTGTATATAATTCATACTGTGAATAATTCCCAGGAATATCTGTAAAAATGAACCCCTCTCCTTTTTTCAAACATACTAGGGATGGAGATATATGAACTATCATAGCCATTGCCTCTTATAAAGTCCCAATCTCTTTCCTTGTTCTCATCAAATCAGGGATGGAAGCACACAACTAATTTACTATACTTACCTTTACTATATAATCTGTGACCTATTTTTGCCATTATGTTTTTTATTTTTGATATATGGGCCATCTCCAGCAGTTGGGTGTAGGCTTGGCCTTGTTAACCCCTGGACCTGCGACGTGCATCGGGGCCTCCCCCTCCCATTGTGGGGGAAGGGGCAGGCCCTCGTTGTGGGTCGACACCACTCCTACATGCCGAGCTGGTGACGTCATGTTTGCCCATCTGCGTATACCACGAGGGAGGTTTGAGTGCCAAAAGCAGAGTGGTCGCTCAGGCGGTGGTGCCACCTCTCTTTTCATTACGCTGCATGACGTTGGTGGTCGCTTTTGGTTCACGGCTGGTACTGCGCCAACACTTTGGTTTGCTTCACTTGTGAGACACCGCTACACTATCTTGGATTATTCCTCCAATTTACCTATTTAGGTACTCTATGGTTTATCATACTTACTCACCTATTTTACACTACTACATTTGTCTCACTCAATGTCTTTTGATGCTAAACACTATTTCTTTTTCATACACTTGGTTTACCTACTATCGTTACATGATTTTGGGAACTTTTCTTCAGTTTATCAGTTGTGTAATTACCCTATTGTTAATTTATACATTTTTACAGATATTCCTGGGAAATATTCACAGTACGAATTATATACAGTACTACACATACATACCACAGCTGATAACTGGAGATCCTATCTCAATGTTTACTCATTGGTTTCTGGTGCCGCCGTCGCACCTCAGGTGTTACCGCCTCAGCCCCCTGGGGATGAGGTCTTCTCTAGTGCCTCCTACTATTGGTATCTTCAACAATTTTACCCATATACTACAGAAAGTGTTTGTGATCTTTTATGTTCCCCCTCTTTCTTTCTTGTTTCATACTCTCTTTTTTACCATCATATCATTTTGTAATTTCTACTCTATTATAGATATTGCCAAACTCTGCATCTGCTCCTGATGAGTGGTATTTTAACCACAAAATGCATAGAGCTTTTCTATGATGCTACATCAGTGTCCACGTGCAATATCTATTTTACTATAGCTTATTTTAATGAATCAATTCATCATTGTTATCATGCCTATATGTTACCGTTACAATTTTGGTCTACATACCCAAGGTCCATTACTATGTATATCATGTTGGAATAATTATGTATAATCATGAATTGTTTAGATGATATCTATTGAGACCTATTATTATTTTTTATTTTTCTACTATTATGTGTATGTATGCCCTTTGTAACAATAAAAAATGCTTACACGGATTGGTTCGTTCAACTTAGTAGTGTGCTTCATATAAAGTCCCACAACCCCTCTCCTTTTTTCAAACATACCAGGGATGGAGATATATGCACTATCATAGTCATTGCCTCATATAAAGTCCCAATCTCTTTCCTTGTTCTCATCAGTTTCTAACACAAGTTGTAACAGTTCCGTCACTTCCACTACAATCACTTCTTGTAGTTCTTCAACCCACTGAGCTCCCAGTCTCTCTCACCAGACTAGTTGATTCACTGCCACTGAATCCCTTGAGCTCTTCCCAGCTTCACAGTAGTATCTTCCTCAAGCGTCCCCCTCGCCTCTCTGCTGGGTCCCTAGCTTGGCACTCCAGATACTTATCAAGCTTCACCCCACTGGCCTGCTCGGTCCCTGGCTTGACACACAAAGCTGCTCTGCAAGCGTCACCTCCGCTGGCTGGGTCCCTGGCTTGACACCTGCTGAAGTTTCCAGATTCTTCACCGTCCCTGGTTGGGGAGAATTCTCCTCTGGTACTTGCTTCAGTTACTAACTGTGGTCCCTGGTAATAGGGTGGATGGTCCCTTAGTGGCGACAGCTTCCCCCTCTACCTCCGACCACGACAGGTTCTCTGGCCAGAGGTACCGTCACTTCTGGTTGGACTACAAGCCGCAAACCCAACCGTGCGCTGCTCTCTTGCTCCTGGATAGGCCCTCAGACAACCTAGCAGCCAGATGTGCCTGGGATAGACCCAAACTCCGGCCTAGTAGCCCAGGCAGTTACAACACACGTCCACCCAGACAGTCGTCCAGGTGGCACAGAACACTGATCACCTGACTCTACCCAAATATATAGGTTCTCCCAGCAGGCTAATGGGTTTAAGAAATCCCCTGCCTATTGGCTGAGATACCCCATATACTCCTAATCTGTCCTTGCTTTGCCCTTCTCTTATCTAATGTCACCAGGTACCCGGCCACCCAGTGGCAGAAAAGAGAAGTGCAGCAATTCTAGACTTAGGGTGAACTCAATTGATCCCTAACAATGAGCCAATGTAACTACCCGTGGCAGGTAAATTTAGGAGCAACCCTGCCTAAACATCAGGGTGCTACATCTATAGATTCGAGGACCGAAGGTTGACGAATCCTCTAGTCAAGTGCGACCCGGAGAAGAGACAATAGACGGAGGGTCGGCATGACTATGGGAGGACAGGTCAGAGAAGGGATAAAGAACTTCGTACTTAGTATGGTAGGGGCATAACTTACCCGATTGTTGAGTGATCAGATAGTCAGTGTGGAGCCGAAAGGGTTGTTTGGTGCAAGGGTTGATGGGTAGTCATTCTGGAAAGTTCAGCTGAAGTGAAGAGTTTCCCTCCCTCCTGCCCTGTATTCTGGGTTTAGGCTGTATTTTGGGTGTTTCACATTTTTCTAATACAAAAAATAGAAACTTGAACATTTCATCAGGGGGTCTTTGGGGGGGGGGGGGGTCAAGGATTAAACAGATTGTTAAAGAATCGGGGGCCCATATGGGGTATGGCGCTCCCACCTGGTTGGTTGTTGGTTGTTCTCCCAGGAGCTAGGTCCCCTGGGGGAAAGTCTAAAATGTGTAATTGTTAAAATTTGTTTCTGTTTGTTATTTATTAATTTGTTAATAAAATGGCTACTGTGGCCATTTAAACCCACGTCACACAGTTTTGTGTCTTTTACTATAAGTTCGAGGATCGAAGAAGGTTGACGAATCCTCTAGTCATGTGTTTACAAGTGATATGTAAAAAATATTGCGCTACTCTGTGAGAAAAGAAAAAGCAGCTACACACAAATGTGACAAACATTCATAAGAACAATAGGTGAAAATGTAGCGCTGAAAAAATTATAAAATGAAATAAACGTAAAAATATAAATGGAGTGAGTCCTAACAGAGTAAATGTGAGAACAGTGTAAAAGTTCCAAAGAGGTCTGTCCAACCAAATAGTGATTCTTCCCAAACTGGAACTATGATGACAACTGGAACAATATGACATCCATAGATGAGTAATATCCAAAAGTGATAGAAATGGTTACTCTTACCAGATCCCAGGGACCAAAATGCCAGCGGCACCAGGTCAGACAAGCATGGGTACTGCTATCAGCAATTCGACCAGGGTATTCCAAGGAATCATCAGCAGTCTTCAGAAGCCAAGAGATTCTCGAACAAACTCCCGTTGATGACAACAGCACACAGACCAGGGAACCCGGGGTGGAGCAATCAAGCAGAAGAATGGTACATGCGTATACAAAAAAAGGACACCACGCTTCTCCGCTCCTCATATTGCCCCGTTTTTTATTGTGATCACATTTTATTGTATATTGGTTTATTTGAAATAAAAACCTATCGTTTTTAACCTGCACTATTGGAAGTGCTGTCCTTTTTTTGTATACGCATGTATTGGACACGCCTGATTGGACACGGCCGTCATGTGATCAGGAGGGCTAATCACAGAGCCCTCCTGCCGATCTAAGATGCGCCGTGTCTGGGTGACATCGGAATCGTGCCGATGCGCGGGAAAGCACGCGTGCGATCGCGCTCATTCTGAGGGACGTTCCTGAACATACACTCAGAAGGAGAGATAGCCCACCCGGCCGCTTATGTGCAGTGGCCGGGTGGGAATTGGTTAACCACTTGCTTACTGGGCACTTAACCCCCCCCCCTGTACAGACCAATTTTCAGCTTTTAGCGCTGATGCATTTTGAATGACAATTGTGCGGTCATGCTACACTGTACACAATAGAGCTTTCTTTTGGTGGTATTTGACATTTTTATTTGTTAAAAATGTAAAAAGACCACATTTTTAAAAAAAAATGTTTATATAGTTTTTTATATTTTGTTATAAAATTTTGCAAACAGCTAATTTTTCTCCTTCATTGACGTCGCTGATGAGGCGGCACTGATAGGCACTGATGGGTGGCAGTGATGGGCACTGATGGGTGGCAGTGATGGGCACTGATCGGTTACACTGATAGGCAGCACTGCTAGGTGGCACTGATTGGCACCACTGGTGGGCATTGATAGGTGGCACTTGTGGGAATTGATAGGTGGCACTCATGGGCATTGATAGGTGGCACTAATGGGCACTGGCAGGTGGCAATGGCAGATGGCACTGGCAGGGGGTACTGGTGTGCACAGATGAGGCAGATGTGCCTCCTTCCTCTTCGGGACCGATGTCCCTTGAACATAAGCCGGTGATCGACTTTTCTTTCTCCTCACACTGTCAGCGGGAGGAGAAAAAAAAAACGATTACAGAGCTTTTGTTTCCATCTTATGATCAGCTGTCATTGGCTGACAGCTGATCGGGTGGTAAGGGGCCTGGATCGGCCCCTTACTCGGATCTGTGATCACCCGAGTCTCAGTGACTAAGTGATCACAGCGTGCGCCGCTGGGAGCGTGCAAAGGGGAGGCCGTCAGGTCCGCGCTGTGGCCATCATTCGGCTATAGCGCGGACGGCAAGTGGTTAAACAGTTTTATTAATTACAGTCACAGAAATGGCTTTAGTGGGTCTGGACTGTAGGTGAGTAAGAAGAGTCTGAATATTTGGGAGTGACTCCTGAAGTGCATTACCCATGCACTATTTTTAGCCTCCAAAATCATTTACACACCCTGTATTACACTTTACTGGGCACACATTTTATCCCGAGTCACTCCCTGGGAATCCCACTAATCATAACACTTAAAGTGGTTGTTAAGCCTCTCTAACCTGTATACATCATCAGCACTGCCTCCTATTGTAGTATCCCCCTCTGTGTTTGATTTATAAAAATAAATACCTAATTTCACTTCCGAGATTGTGATCACATGACTGGCCAGCTTTCTCCTTTTCTCCTCTGAGAGATGCAGCGGGCGGGCTGAGATTCCTCTGCTGATGTCAGACTGGAGGGAAGGAGGAGAGAGCTGACTGGTCAAGTGATTGCAATCTCGGCTCTTAAATTAGGTATTTGCAGAATTTATATTTATAAATCATTCACAGAGGGGGACACTGCAATAGGAGGCAGTGCTGATGGTGTATACAGGTTAGTGTTATGAGAGCAGCATGAGGGGGGAGGGCGGCTCACACACAGACAGAGAGGGGAGGGGGAGGAGGACACAGAGGAGCTCAGCAGCCATGATACACCGTGGTCAGTTTACAAAGGGGTGGGGAGAAACTGGCAGGATCAGCCAGGTTTTTTAGGTGTTACAGGACAAGCACTGTGTCATATAACATGCTTTAAAAGAGCAGGATCCATTTTTCTTTTGGGTTAACAAAAGCTTTAAAGATATCATCAGCTGTCTAATCAACACTTTGCTAAGGGGGAATTCCAGAAAAAAATGCAAAATGTATTTTAGGCAGCTATATATGACACTGGCCACTGTAACTGTATTGCAGGGGTGCCCAACCCGTGGCCCGCGGCGCCATCCGAGGTGGCCCGCCACGTCTTGCCCTGAGATGGCGGGTCGGGAAGCCCTGATCGCGGGTACCCGACCCGCCATCTCCGAGCATCAGCTAGAACGGAGCCGCCGCTAAAGGAAGCAGAGCCGATGCTTCCTGTATAGCGCCGGCTCCTTCACAGGCGGAGTGATATCAAATGTACTCCGCCTGTGAAAGGGATGTGTGCTGCAGCTGCATGCTTCCTGAGATCTCACAGCAGCCAGCAGTGCCAGAGACAGCAGTGCCAGTACCCATCAGCAGTACCAGCCAGAAGTACCAGTACCCACTACCAGTACCAGCCACCAGTACCAGTACCAGCCAGCAGTATCAGTACCCACCAGCAGTACCAGTCACCAGTACCCACCAGAAGTACCAGCCAGAAGTACCAGTACCCACCAGCAGTACCAGGACCCGCCAGCAGTACCAGTACCCACCAGCAGTTACCAGCCAGCAGTACCCGCCAGCAGTACCAGTACCAGTACCAGCCAGCAGTACCGGTACCCACCAGCAGTACTAGCCACCAGTACCAGTCACCAGTACCAGTACCCACCCAGCAGTACCAGTACCAGTACCCACCAGCAGTACCCACCACCAGTACCAGCCAGCAGGCCAGCAGTACCAGTACCCGCCAGCAGTACCAGCCAGCAGTACCGGTACCCACCAGCAGTACTAGCCACCAGTACCAGTCACCAGTACCAGTACCCACCAGCAGTACCAGTCACCAGTACCCACCAGCAGTACCAGCCAGAAGTACCTGCCAGCAGTACCAGTACCCGCCAGCAGTACCAGTACCCACCACCAGTACCAGCCAGCAGTACCAGTGCCCACCACAAGTACTAGCCACCAGTACCAGCAGTACAGTACCCGCCAGCAGTATCAGTACCAGCCAGCAGTACCAGTAACAGCAACCAGTACCAGCCAGCAGTACCAGTCACCAGTACCCGCCAGCAGTATCAGTACACCAGTACCAGTACACATCAGCAGTACTAGCCACCAGTACCAGTCACCAGTATCTGATCTAAGTACCAGTACCCACCAGTCACCAGTACCCGCCAGTACCCGCCAGCAGTATCAGTACCAGCCACCAGTACCAGTCACCAGTAGCAGTACCAGTACCAGTCACCAGTACCCGCCAGCAGTATCAGTACCCGCCACCAGTTCCCGCCAGCAGTACCCACCAGCAGTACCCACCAGCAGTACCAGCCACCAGTACTAGCCACCAGTACCAGTACCCACCAGCAGTACCAGCCAGCAGTAGCAATACCAGTACCAGCCAGCAGTATCAGTACAAGTACCAGCCAGCAGTACCAGTAGCCACCAGTTCCAGCCACCAATACCAGTACCAGCCAGCAGTACCAGTACCCACCAGCAGCACCAACCACCAGTTCCAGTCACCAGTACCAGCCAGCAGTACCAGTACCCACCAGCAGTACCCACCAGCAGCACCAGTACCCACCAGCAGTACCAGTACCTACCAGCACCCACCAGCAGTACAAGTAGCAGCAAGCAGTTTCATCCAGCAGTACCAGTACCAGCCAGCAGTACCAGTACCCACGAGCAGTACCAACCACCAGTTCCAGTCACCAGTACCAGTCAGCAGTACCAGTACTAGTCAGCAATACCAGTCAGCAGTACCAGTACCAGTCAGCAGTACCAGTACCAGTCAGCAGTACCAGTACCAGTCAGCAGTACCAGTACCAGTCAGCAGTACCAGCCAGCAGTACCAGTACCCACCAGCAGCACCAGTACCCACCAGCAGCACCAGTACCCACCAGCACCCACCAGCAGTACCAGTAGCTGCAAGCAGTTTCAGCCACCAGTACCCGCCAGCAGTACCAGTCAGCAGTACCAGCAGGCAGTACCCAACAGCAGTACCAGCCAGCAGTACCAGCCCTGAAGGACAGCCAGCAGCAGCCACCAGTTATAACCACCTGGGGAACAGCAGCAACCAGCTGCAGGAATCCTGAGGAAGAAGTGAAGATTGAGGTCAGTTGAGGAGCAGGTAAACCGCTGTGCATCAGTGTGAAAGCAGCCTTAGTCCCCTTTCACACGATCGGTCCGATTGGGTCCGCCTGAAAAACAGACAGGCAGAACCGATCAGACCCTCCATTCACCTCTATAGAGCGGCAGATGTAAACAGACGCCTATCTGCAATCCGATCTGCTTAAAAAACAGAAGGGGATCTGTCGCCTTCTGTCTGGGCAGATCGGAGGGCCCTTAGGGTAGAGTGGGCTGCATCTGTGTCTGCTCTACATATGCAGATTGGACACAGACCTGCCATCCGCCCGCTACGCTCATTGTGGCCCGCGACCGGTTACCAAGTCGCTAAAGTGGCCCTCGCTCCTCAAAAGGTTGGGCACCCCTGCTGTATTGTGTGCCCATTCTTTGTTCTACAAGTATTCTTTGTATTATTCTGCTACTTTGCCCCTAATGTGAATACAATTTCCAAGTTTTCCAAGTTTGCCATTGCTTCCTGGTGTGTAAGGTGGCCTCCTGTACATGTGTCACACAGATTTCCATCTGGTCTTTTGGATACTAAGGCTGGATCCAGTAAAAACAGAACATTCTTTGAACAATTTCTGATGACTTTCAAATTATTATTTAAGGCTGAATCCAAAAGAAAGGCACTAGATATGCAGGTGCATCTTAGATTTTGAAGTGGTTGTAGTATACGGTACAACTAAAAATAATATTTTGATTCAAACTTCTAGACCAGGTTTAAAAATATTCAAATTAGAAACAAATTTAACTATTTAAGGTAGTACAAAAATGTGGACGAGATGCAACAGCAGTTGAGGCCAGTCACTCCTGCTTTTTATACCTTCTCTTTCATTGCAGTAGCTAGTTCAGGCACTTCTTCTGTTGGCCCGATCTTTAGTTTAATATGGGGTGCAAGAGAAGATGGGCGTTCTCAGAGGAGATTCTGTGAAGTCCATGAACACCAAACCTGGCGCTGAACCCTACTGAAGTCTATAGGAGGCAAATATATAATTTCTTTCTGATCATTTTGTAGTGATAGAATGGGTCCTTTGTTCTTTGCCTCCACCTTCCCAAGAACCTCAGCCTCCCTGATACACCAGGTTGAGTGTACAAACATACAATATCATAGGAATTCAATTAAAGTAATACTTGAATGTTATATCAAAGAAAACAGACACAAAACCAGGTAGCAAAGGCAAACCAAATATATTGTCACCCAATATGATTGGTAACAAGTGATAAGCTGTAACCCTGTAGAGGTGCTGCTCGTGTGTCTTGACTAGTGATGACTTCACTCGCTGGGCTGAGACAGTCAAGGGCGGAAGCCACTGATGGGATGGACACTTGCAAGGCACTTGGAGGGCAAGCTGGTTCTGAAGGTCCCGTCACTATGACAACATATTTTGCGTGCCTGCGCCTTGTCAACTCAAGGTGGTTTCATTGCCCAGTTCAGCTGCCCTATACCATCACTGAGGCTTGTCATCCAGACACATCTCAGACCATCCCAGTGGAGCAAGAGTAAGCAGGCTCGGCTATTGTTTTGTATGTACACTTCTGACACTTGGTTTGGATCAAGCTTTTTATCATGTTCATCTTACAATAAACATTACGTTTATCCAATGGAAGTTGGTGTGTTATCAGGTTATGATTTACCATTACATCAAACCTTCATTTGAGATAATATATCCTAGATCTAAGTGCTCTTATGGAATTTTTTTGCTGCTTGTTTTCATGTTACTTTCTTACAGGAATAATTTCCTAGCAACTATGATCCACAGGACAAATATCAATTGCCAACTTTCTAACTGATGCTCTTTAGCATCCAGATTAGCATAAACAGCAGCAAGGCCACCTTGTGTTGCAGTGAGCAGTAGTGATGTGTAATCTACCGAGTGCTGGAACTATACTGCCAAAGTGCATTTATGGTGGCAGTGCCAGTCCTAGACCGACTGGGTATGCACTGTCCAAAAGAAAAGGAGGATGGTAGCAAAGTGGGTAGGGGAACAAAGGGGGCTTGCAGAAAAATTATTGAGTGGGGCAGTCCTTTTGAGATGTTCTTCTACCAGCTATCGTTGGGGCCCTTTTAAGAGAGTCAGTGCACTTAACAGTCCCAGTTAACCTGCATGCAGTATAGGTACGGTATAGTCTTGGCACAGGTGCAAGGTAGATGTGGTTCAGATGTGGTAAAGGTTTGGTATAATGTGGTATAGGCGCAGTGTAGGTTTGAAATAAGTGCGGTATAGGGTGCAATATGGATTGGGCACACTTGGTGTCCTGCTCTTAGTGGCTTGGTCCCTGCTAGCAATATCAGAAATGGGCAAATAACCCTCTCACCAGCCCTGGTATGCTGCGGTGACCTTTCGCTGTAGAAGGGTGGGGCACTCAGTCTCTCCCTGAAAGCTCCCAGTGATCAGCAGTGGGAAACAGAGGGTTGGTGGATGCTCCAGTCTCCCTGCGGCAGCAGTGCAGGTGCTGTGATGTGGGTTGTGCTGTGCTGCCCTGGGGTGTTCTCACTCCTAGTCTCAGGCTTGGGTCTCTGCTGGTATGGTCTCCTGTTGGCAGGAGAATATCCAGACAGAGATTTTCTCCCTCTCCCCCAAAAGGTAGAACTTAGCCGGGCGGTGTGATCATCTCTCCACTCCTACTGCACAGTGCCTATTAGGATCTGTAAGGAGTCTCTTTGTTCCATTACATGGCAGCCATCTCAAACTACAACTCCCAGCATAGTCAGCAATCTGCATAGAAGTCTATGCGCTTGCTTGGCTTTAACTCTACCCCTGTTGGCTGGAGGAGAGTGGTGCAGCATAACCTCAGTATCTCAATAGTGGGTGAGAAGAATAAAAAGCAATGTCTCCTGCATATTGCTGTAGCCCAGCACTTGGCTTCAATTTTTAAAGCTAATAGGCAAAGTATTGTTGAAAAAAAGCATGGGCTCTGTTATAGGGGCATGTACCATGGCATAAAATGTTCTAAAAAATACCATTCAGGGTCTTTTCATGTGGCTTAAAGGGCAACTTGGAACAGGGCTTCTTCCTGTACTAAATCAGATCACAAACCAGGTTTCAACATTGAGAAGGCAGGTTCCTTGTAAAGAAGGGGTAGCAAAGCCTCCCACCACCCCCTTGTAAGGCAACCTTGTCCCAATGTTGAGGGGATAAGGGCCCCTTTTTCACCTACAATGCCCCAAAAAATGGGTGTGAATAATATTTTTTAACGTTGAATTTTGGATGATATTTCAATCTTCTTCTTTTTTTATATAGTGTTCATACTTTAAATGTTTTTACTGGCTTGTCATGGAGTTTATAGTTAACTTGTTACAAAAGTCACAACTAATTATTGTGGAGTATTCGTTCCCTATGGATTGGTTTCACCTGATTTCATCTGATAACTTGCTGTTTTAAGTGAGTTTGCATACTTGGATCATTTAGTAATGAATAAGCACTGACGTGTGAAATGTATTTACTGGCTGTCCATGGACTGTGTGTAATGCCGCGTACACACGATTGGAATTCTCTTCGGAAAAAACTCTGACGGTTTTTCCGATGGAATTCCGCTCAAGCTGTGTTGCCTACACACGATCACAATAAATTCCGACGGTCAATAACACAGCGGCATAAAACACGTTCGACAGCACTATAAAAGGGAAGTTTAATGCTTCCGAGCATGCGTCGAATTGTTTCCGAGCATGCGTCGGAATTTTGCGGTTCGGAATTGCATACACACGATCGGAAAATACGATAGAAAGGTTTTCCGTCTGAAAAATTGAGAACAGGTTCTCAATTCAAAGTCTGTCGGAAATTCCGACAGAAAAAGACCGCTGGGCATACACACGGTCGGAAAATCCGATGAAAAGCTCCCATCGGACTGTTTCCATCGGAAATTCCGACCGTGTGTACGCCGCATTAGTCTTTTTCCTACTTTGCATTTTAATGGCATAATTCAACAAAGAAACTGTTTTTTTTTCTGGAGTGCTGCCACCATTATCCTTTCATGTACAATAATATAGGGGGGACTTAAAGTGAAATCTAGAAGCCCCCATTGTATCATCCTCTACCAGGGGACTAAGTACTGGGAACAATGATACCCATTCCCAAACAGTTAAACATAAATAAATGTATACAAATCTTTAAAAGCATTACAAAAAATAAATTTAAAAAGGTTCAAAATGTCCCCTGGTGTTAATCAATGTCAGCCATTGTGTGCAGCCGTGTAACTCCATAAATCAAGGCATCCAGTGATGTAGACCCATTATCAATCATGATGACCCAACACCTACAGATGAGTACACCTCATACTCCCATCGCTAATTGACAGATCCCCGGCACTATAGTAATGTAAACACAGTGCTTAGGGTCCTGGTCAATGGCTTTTCCATGGGATTACCGAATGTCTGTTTTCATCACAGCAGACAATTTTCTGTAAATTTTTTCCATTTAGATTTACCAAAACCATATAATATGAGGTCAAACCTAAATACTTTCAATTTGTATGCAATCAGGTGGGCCCCTGCACTACATATTTGAAGGTAAATCTAAAGGAAATCTAACAACAAAGGTTGTATAATGTGTATCTGCAGATCTGTGAACTGCAGATGGGGGGGGGGGGGGGGGGGGGGGGGGGGGGGGGGGGTGGTGCCTCAAACCCACATCTCAACTCTACTATGACCATATAAATCCTCTTCATATACGAATCGTTTTGGTCGGAGCAGTGAGGTCAGGAATCTGGCTGTTTATCATATTGGATTTCTTTCTATACCTTTTCTGTAGACATCCCAAGTCTTGTTGACACTCGGTAGGGTCTGCAGACTGATAGCCTAGTCAGCAGACAATGTCCCAGGAAAATGACCTTCTCTTGACTTTCCCCAGTCAGCAATGGTATGGGATACCATATGGTGGCCAATCGCTGCACTCTCTTTGGTGCCGGCTACACTGACTGACCACTGTTATACACAAGAAGGGTGAAGGTCAGAGGCTGAGATGCTTAAGTGAATGTTGAACACAACACCCCCTGCATTCCACCTCTGCCTCTCCGTCGTGTATACATGAAAATGAGGGTAAACATTTCTTTACGTCTAGCCTAGACTATACTTCACAACTTTCTGAGATGGGAATGGGGAATATCTTTCATTATGAATCTAGTCTGTGCTGACTGCTAACTAAATTCTAGCCTGCACCTTGTCCCTACCTCCCTAGTGTGTCTCCAAAATCTTCCGTATATCCTTTTAAAATCCAGACCTTTTTTTAAAGTCTATCCAAAACCAAAAGTATGTTAAGTTTTTTTCTCTTTTTAGATCAGGTAAGAAATGGTTAGAACCCCTGCAAGTTTTTTTTTTCTTTTTTCTGTGCCCCATTGGGAAAATCGATTTAACGAACTGTCCTACGTATACAAAAAGAAGTGAAAGGAAAACTCTCCTCCCAGACCTGGTAGAAATACCACTGCTAAGGCTCCATTCACACTTGTATGACTCAAGTTGCACCAACTTTGGAGTGAAACTTTGACACAGCTTTGGATGGGTCTAACTTGAATACGAGAAGAGTTAAAACTGTTAAGCCCCATACACACGGTCGGACTTTTTCATGGATTCTGTCCGATCGGACAATGTTGTTGAAAAATCAGACCGTGTGTATGCACCATCGGACAGTGTACGTCGGATTGTCGGACGGACAAAGTCTTATCTCCTGCTGGAAAGATTTGCCGACAACACGGTCCGATCACACCAAATCCGATCGTGTGTACGGTTGTCCGACCGGACAAAGTGCTACGCATGCTCAGATCACATTACAAGACCAAAGCTATTGGCTACTAGCCTCTACGTAGTCCCGTCGTAGGCAACAAACGTCACCACGTTCAGAATGATCGGATTTTCCGACAACTTTGTCTGACCGTGTGTACGCAAAACCAACATCAGACAAAGTATGACGGACATGGTCCGACGGACCTGGTCCTCGGATAATCCGCGCGTGTGTATGGGGCTTTATAGCTGCAAAGGGTGGGCCAACTCAATATTGAACCTTACGGACTAAGACTGAGATGCCATTAAAGTTCATGTGCTTGTGAAGGCAGACATCCAATACTTTTGACCATATAGTTTATGTGCAGCGCCCAGGTATTAAAGTCTTTTATTTATTCCAAGATTGTTTAAGATGTGCTTCCAAAAAAAGCCTGTCTTTACTCTATACCAGGGGTCTCCAAACTGCAGCCCTTTGCTTACCTTAATCTGGCCCCTGGGGCAATATTCCATCCACTGACACCAGTAATGGGGCATCATTCTTGTTCCTGACACCAACCATGGGGCACTATTACTCAAACTGACACCATCAAAAGGACACAGTTCCTTCCATTGACACCAATGATGGGGCACTAGTCCTCCCACTAATACCAAAGACATGGTATTGTTTATGCCCACTGGACACCTGGACATTTTCTATTCCTAAATGGCCCTAGTCCGGTCCCCCCTAAAGTCTAAAGGACCGTAAACTGGCCCTTTGCTTAGAAAGTTTGGAGACACCTGCTCTATACAATCCCTAACTCTGTAGAGTGGTTGTAAACCCCTACATTTACCCAGTGAAATGACTGGCCTCAGGTGATGCACAGAGATTAAACAAATCCTCCTATATAAGTTGTATCTTTTTATTGCAGTCTTGACTTCTCTACATCTGTTCAAATACAGAAGTTATAAAACTTCTCAGAGATGTCAGAAAATAGGGGGTGGGGAGCTGAAGTTACACTCTTCAGACCTCAATAAGAAGATCTCTGAGAGCTGATTGGGGGGAAGGGACCCCCCCCCCCCCCTTCACAGACACACAGGAACAGAGCTGAGTCTGTCAATCAGCTGGAGATCCCTCTCCTGTCACCTTTTTTCTCTTGGTGTCAGGAAAACTTGTCAGAAGTGACTGAGGAACAAAGCCGCAAATGACACTTTGAGCTCTGGACTGAGACAAGTACACACTTTAGGGGGATATGCTTTGTTATAGTTCATGTCTGAGGTTTACAACCACTTTAAGTGAAGACTGGTGCTAATGCTAATGTTTTTTTTCTTTAAACAATTTTGTCTCTGGGTTTGCCCACACTGGAATAGAGTGCGAACCAAGCTGTGTCTATGCCCGGAAGTGAAGGGAAAATGTTTGCAGAAGGACACAGGCAGAAATATATACAGTGCCTTGAAAAATATTCATACCCCTTGAAATTGTACCCCTAACTAAACTCTAGTGGGACCAATTTCATTCAGAAGTCACGTAATTTAGTAAATGGAGTCCACCTGTGTGTAATTTAATCTCAGTCTAAATACAGCTGTTCTGTGAATCCCTCAGAGGTTTTCTAGAGAACCTTAGTGGACAAGCAGCATTATGAAGGCCAAGGAACACACCAGACAGGTCAGGGATAAAGTCTTGGAGAAGTTAAAGCAGGGTTAGGTTTTAAAAAAAATATCCCAAGCTTTGAACATCTCATCGAGCACTGTTCAATCCATCATCCGAAAAATGGAAAGAGTATGACACAACTGCAAACCTACCAAGTCATGGCTTGGCACTGTGGCCTGATAGGGGATTTAATATTCCCTACCCTATCCAAAAGTAACTAAAAAAGTTTAGATTTTACATACACTTTAATATACTATCATTTTTTAATTGCTATAAATGTGTGTGGACTTCATCTGAAGTTCTCTTATCGTGCCATATAATGGATAGGGACAATATTTATGTCACCTTTTTTTAGATGGCATTTATATCCTCCCTCCTCACCATAATCACCAGTCTTGTAAAGGAAGGCATCGGAAAATGTCATTGTGTCAGCAAGGCTTTCCTCCCACACTGACATATGGTCACCCTTTAAATACATGACACACGCACCTTGGAAATATCTATATATTGTTTGGATGAGGCATTCAGACGCCAGGACATTCATAGGTGATTACTAAAATAAACAGGGGGAAATGAGCTGTAGATTCACAGAGGCAAGGATTGAGGTCTCTGTATCTCTCTCTATATCGATTGTGTATATATATATATATATATATATATATATATATATATATATATATATATATATAATATATGTGTGTGTATATATGTATATACAGTATCTCACAAAAGTGAGTACTCCCCTCACATTTTTGTAAATATTTTATTCTATCTTTTCATGTGACAACACTGAAGATATGACACTTTGCTACAATGTAAAGTAGTGAGTGTACAGCTTGTATAACAGTGTAAATTTGCTGTCCCCTCAAAATAACTCAACACACAGCCATTGATGTCTAAACCGCTGGCAACAAAAGTGAGTACACCCCTAAGTAAAAATTTCCAAATTGGGCGCAAAGTGTCAATATTTTGTGTGGCCACTATTATTTTCCAGCACTGCCTATATATGTGAAGTTCTGGTGAACTCCATGCCCAAGAGGGTTACTCTTGGGCATGGTGTTCACCAGAACTTCACAGGTTGTCACTGGAGTCCTCTTCCACTCCTTCATGATGACATCACAGAGCTGGTGGATGTTAGAGACCCTGCGCTCCACCACCTTCCATTTGAGGATGTCCCACAGATGCTCAATAGGGTTTAGGTCAGGAGACATGCTTGGGCAGTCCATCACCTTTACCCTTAGCTTCTTTAGCAAGGCAGTGGTCGTGTTGGGGGTGTGTTTGGGGTCGTTATCATGTTGAAATACTGCCCTGCGTTCCAGTCTCCGAAGGGAGGGGATCATGCTCTGCTTCAGTATGTCACAGTACATGTTGGCATTCATGGTTCCCTCAATGAACTGTAGCTCCCCAGTGCCAGCAGCACTCATGCTGCCCCAGACTATGACACTCCCACCACCATGCTTGACTGTAGATAAGACACACTTGTTTTTGTACTTCTCACCTGGTTGTCGACACACACGCTTGACACCATCGGAACCAAATAAGTTTATCTTGGTCTCAACAGACCACAGGACATGGTTCCAGTAATCCATGTCCTTAGTCTGCTTGTCTTCAACAAACTGTTTGCAGGCTTTCTTGTGCATCATCTTTCGAAGAGGCTTCCTTCTGGGACAACACCCATGCAGACCAATTTGATGCAGTGTGCAGCGTATGGTCTGAGTACTAACAGGCTGACCACCCACCCCTTGAACCTCTGCAGCAGCGCTGGCAGCACTCATACGTCTATTTCCCAAAGACAACCTCTGGATATGACGCTGAGCATGTGCACTCAACTTCTTTGGTCGACCATGGCGAGGCCTGTTCTGAGTGGAACCTTTGTTAAACCACTGTATGGTCTTGGCCACCATGCTGCAGCTCAGTTTCAGGGTATTGGCAATCTTCTTATAGCCTAGGCCATCTTTATGTAGAGCAACTATTCTTTTTTTCAGATCCTCAGAGAGTTCTTCGCCATGAGGTGCCATGTTGAACTTCCAGTGACCAGTATGAGAGAGTTCGAGCGATAACACCAACTTTACCACACCTTCTCTCCATTCACACCTGAGATCTTGTAACACTAACGAGTCCCATGACACCGGGGAGGGAAAATGGCTAATAAGTAAGAGAATTTGTAAGGAGGGGAGATTGGAGGGAGGGATTTCTGCTGGGAAGGGGAATTTAGGTGAGGGGGGATAAAAGAAATTGTAGAAGAAGAGATTGGGGGGGGGGATATTTGTGCTGCGGGATGATTTTGAGGGGAGAAAGTAATTTATACTAGAAGCTGTATTTGTGTTTGTGTGTGTGTGGGTGGGGGGGGGGGGGGTTGTGCTGGGAGGATAAGAGAATTTATCCTGGGGGGGATTGGGATAGAACATCCCATGCTAGAAGGTGCGAGAGGATTTGTGCTGGGATGGGGGATTTGTGAAGGATGAGTGAGCAGATTAGTGCTGGATTTTGCAGGGGGGGTGCATATTTTTGTTGAAAGGGTAAACTGGGGAGAGTATTGCCTGCGTTAGCACAAGTCCTCTCCCCTCCCAAAGCACCCCTCACCCATTATGTATCTGTCCTCAACTCTACCCCACATTCTAGTCCTGTCCCCTCCCAATGTGACCCCCAAGCAAATACCCGAAGCCTGGGTTTTGTTAAGCCATGCTCCTTAAACTGAAAAGTTTGGCCACAACCATTTTTGCCATGGTGCGCTGATCGCGCCGCCTGATTTTCCCTCCCTCAAGTGTCCCTCATTCACAAGTTTGAAAGTTGGGCGCTATGGATGTGGGTATTACCTGAGGCAATCTTTTTGCAAATTCAGACATACATTTACACATCATTTGATTTTTGCATAACTTCACCCAGTTCACTGCATGCATGAGATCTGATGGAGTTGGGGTGATGTGATATATTCAGGAAGCCATGTACCCCACCCTGCCAGCCCCTCCCGCCAGCCATGATTTGCCTTCATGGGGCTGGTGCATAGAGAAACACAGAGACTCAGTGAAGATGTCACTAAGTCTAGGCTACAGTATGTTATGAGGAAAGGTTTTATTTAAAAATGTCATTATGTTGATGAGGGAGTGCAGAAGGAGAAACCAGAATAAGTAAAGCATGTAAAAAGTGTAAGTTCAGCTTTTTCAGAAAAAATAAGGTGAACACCCTACACCACATTTCAACGTGGGCTGTATCGGCAGTATAGTCGCCCTCAAAGAGCCGGGTGCATCTGGGGTGTGTTGCATATAGAGTGCAGAGTTCCAAGGGTGCCCTATGTGCTGAGTGCAGGGTTCAGGGGTGTGCTAGATACCAGGGTGGATTTGATTTAAATCATGATTTAAATCCCTAGTAAAAAGACTTTATTTAAATCAACTCGATTTAAATCCAAATTTTTAACCACATAAGCCCCGGACCAATTTGCAGCCAAAGGACAAGGCCCCTTTTTGCGATTCGGCACTGCGTCGCTTTAACTGACAATTGCGCGGTCGTGCGACGTGGCTCCCAAACAAAATTGGCGTCCTTTTTTTCCCACAAATAGAGCTTTCTTTTGGTGGTATTTGATCACCTCTGCGGTTTTTATTTTTTGCGCTATAAACAAAAATAGAGCGACAATTTTGAAACAAATATATATATAATAAATAACCCCCAAAAATATATAAAAAAAATTTTTTTCCTCAGTTTAGGCCGATACATATTCTTCTACATAATTTTGGTAAAAAAAAATCGCAACTAGCAATTATTGATTGGTTTGCGCAAAAGTTATAGCGTTTACAAAATAGGGGATAGTTTTATAGCATTTTTATTAATATTTTTTTTTTACTAGTAATGGCGGCTATCAGCAATTTTTATTGTGACTGCGACATTATGGCAGACACATCAGACATTTTTGGGACCATTGCCATTTATACAGCAATCAGTGCTATTTAAATGCACTGATTCCTGTGTAAATGACACTGGCAGTGAAGGAGTTAACCCCTAGGGGGTGGAGAGGGGTTAAGTATGTCCTGTGTGTGTTTTTTTACTGTAGGGGGCGTGGCTTGGTATGTGACATCACTGATCGTCTTTCCCTATGACAGGGAACAGACGATCAGTGTCAGTCTCACTAGGAAGCACGGGGAGAGGTTTGTTAACACATACCTCTCCCTGTTCTTCAGCTCTGTGACCCGATCGTGGGACACCAGCGGCGATCGGGTCCGCTGGTCCCGATGCCACGGTCACGGAGCTCAGGACCGGGTCGCGAGCGCCCCGCCAGCGTATATTCTATATTCTAATATAGTTAGAATTTTTTTGTTTCATAAAGTTTTATTAAAAGAGTATGAAAACATAATACAATGCCATGTCGGTAGGAAAACGTGAGCATATTACATTATATAATAAGTAAAAATAAGTTTCAACATTTTTCAAAGCATATTGCCAATATGATATTAACACTTGTCTGGGCAGATGGTTAAAGACATATATTATAGAATATTTAATATTTGCAAACAAAATTAAGGTTTCCTATTTAGAATAATAAGCTGTCAGGTTAGTAAAACAGCGATATTAGAACTGACTCAATCATACCAGTTTGTAGTGTACATAGATTTGCAAAACAATGGTGTAGCACCCTGATGTTTAGGCAGGGTTGCTAGTAAATGTATCTGCCAGGTGTAGTTGCCTTGGCCAATTGATAGGAGACCAATTGATTCCACCCTACTTCTGGAATTCCTGCACTTCTCTTTTCTGTCACTAGATGGCCGGGTATCTGGTGGCACTAGATAAGACAAGCACATTGCAAGGACAGATTAGAAATAACTAGGGTATCTCAGCCAAAGGGCAGGGATCTTCTTGGGTCCCTTGGCCTGCTGAGAGAGCCTATTTATTTGGGAGAGGTCAGGTGATCAGGGTTCTGTGCCACGTGGACAGCTGTCTGGGTGGACTTATGTTGTACTGCCCTGGGCTGCTAGGACAAAGTCTGAGGCCTATCCCGGGGACATCTGGCTGCTAGCCTGTCTGAGGGCCTATCCAGAAGCAAGAGAGCAGCGTAGGGTTGAGACTGCGGCTTGCAGTCCAACCAGAAGTAACCGTTCTACCGGCCAGAGAACCTGTCGTGGTCGGAGGTGGAGGGAAAGCTGTCGCCACTAAGGGACTATCCACCTTATTACCAGGGACCACCATAAGTAGCTGAAGAAACTACCAGAGCAGTATTCTCACCAACTGGGGACAGTGAAGAAACTTCAGCAGGTGTTAAGCCCGGGACCCAGCCAGCAGAGGTGACGCTTGCAGAGCAGTCTTGTGTGCCAAGCCAGGGACCAAGCTGGCCAGTGGGGTGACGCTTGAGGAGTATCTGTGAGTGCCAAGCTAGGGACCCAGCAGGGACGCGGGGGTGACGCTTGAAGAAGATACTCAGTGAGAAGAGATGAAGAGCTCAGGAGATCCAGTGGCAGTGGATCAGTGGGTCTAGGTGATACACTGGGAGCTCAGTTGAGTGAAGATCTAAAGAGGAAATTGTGAAGGAATTGAAAGAGTTCATTGCAAACTTTGTTAGAAACTGTTCAAGATTGTTGCCATAGGAGACAGCGTGTCTACACATGCAGATGTGGCGTCCGGCTGGGTGCCCTTCCCTACATGGCTGTCTACCTATAGAAGTCTTGGAGTCTGCCAATTAACATTGCATCTACTAAAGGGTGTCCTGGCTCTAACCCTCTCTCCCACAGTTCTGTTTAAGAGACAATAAATCTCTTTGCATTCAAGAAGTGTCTGGCGCCCATTAATCTACCTTGCATTGTACCCACCATGTCTCGTAACCCACTCTACACAGAAGGATGTCAGCTGTCCCTAACTCTGGATGTCACCATTAGGCCTCTGGGGACCCAGGACCTCGCTTCAGTGGGATAAAGGAATATTCCTGAACTTTGTTTTATGTCATGTTTACTGTGAAATTGTGTAAATGCATCAATGCAGTGCATGTTATCTCAGCTTGCAGAGCTTGGATTCATAGATTTAATGTAGCCTCATGCTACATAACTAAGCTCCATTTCAGGCTGAATAGAAAAATTCCTAATGTATCTTAAATAGAAAACTATCTTTAGATAGATCTTTACTCCAAAAGCAGTTTATTAAAATAAATTTGATAAAAATCAAATCCGATTTAAATAAAAAAAAAAAGATTTAAATAAAAAAAAATTATATTTTTTATTTTATTTATTTATTTTTTAAATCATTGATTTTTATCCACCCTGCTAGATGCAGTGTACGTGGTTTAGGGGTGTGTAGGGAGTAAACAGCACATTGCTTAGTAAAAGCAACACATAGTGAGCACGGTTAACCCTTCCCTTAATCCTCCTTTAGTATAGTGACAGTGTATATTATTAGCACTTATCACTGTATTAGTGTCACTGGTGATGTCAGCTAGTGTCAGATCTTCCGCTGCATTATTGCAGCCCCACTATAAATCGCTAATCGCAGCCATTACTAGTATAAATAAAAAATAAAAAATTCCAGCATATATCCCATTGTCTGTAGATGCCATAACTTTCACACAAACCAAAGATGCGTAGCAGAATACATTTTGGCCTAAATTTTTTTACATGGATATGTTTTTCTAGCAGAAAGTAAAAATATATATATTTTTTTTTACAAAATTTGCAGTCTTTTTTATTTATATAATAATAAAATAAAATAAAAAACTTGTGGTGATCAAATAACAGTGTCGCATGACCAAGCAATTGCCAATTAAAGTAGTTCAGTGATGAATAGCAAAAAATGGTGGGTAAAATCTTCTGCAGCTAAAGTGGTTAAAGAAGCTTTCTGTAGCCTCAGCATACCCTACCACCACCTTCCATCAGTACAAGATCCAGCTGAGAGTTGCACCCTCCTATTTTAATTTTGTTTCCACAGAACTCATCTGTAGTTCAGCATTTCACCTACACTCATTTCAAAAGCAAACAAAAAGACTTGTGGTCATTTCTTATACAGCTAATAAACGCATTTTATTGCTCAAGCTAGCAAAGGGTCATTGTGATAGTAAAATTATGATGGATAGATCATTAAAACGAATTAGACGTCATTCCTGGTCCAGGTTCCTTTCCTCGTAAACTCAGATCACGAAAAACATTCCCCACACATTAAAAGTTTGTCCGGGAGATTGCTGAGTCAGTTGCTGGGCCATCTGCAGGTACCTCCCAGCGGAGTGCGAGCCCACGGCAAACATCTCACCTCGCTCTGAAATTCTGGGCATACCAAGCCACAGTCCTGACTGCCCATTTCTCATGCTGGCTTGGAAGACAGAGGTAGGCCAGCCCCAGACTTCGACATGCCTGCTTTCATAACAAACTCAGGCCCGTCTAGTGCCTGGACATTCGACTCTTGCGAAAAATGTTTCCACATACCTAGCGGATGTCTGCGGCACCTTCAGGGTGAACCGTCAGAGAAAAAATTATGCCAGATACCAGCAGAGCCGCTACAGGGGGGGGGGGGGGCGGCGGGGCGAAAGGGGCGGATGCCCTGGGCGGTACAATTTATTGGGGGTGGGGGGGGCGCAGTGAAGTGTCCTTTTAAATCAGCCGTCACTAGTTTGCTGGGACCGCGGGTTTCCCCAGCAACCAGTGAAGCTGCGTGCGTGCGCCCGCCCCCTGCTCCTCACCGCAGGTCTCGGAGTTGACAGACCAGCTCGCACTCACAGGCCTCGAGTAGGGGCGTGACGTCACGTGCGTACCCCGCCCCCCCTGCTACTCGTGGATCCTGGCTCTCCATATCTCGCAGCTTCCGCCCCTTTGGTATTTCAGTTATGCCCTCCTGCATTCAAGGTATGTGGGCCACATGTTAACCAGTGATCACTAATGGGCATATTTTTATTGTGCACACTGCTGGGCATATTTTGTTAAAGGTCACGCTGATGGGCACCTTTTTTTACGTTAAGGGGCACTCTCGTGGACAAATTTCATTTTAAGGGGCACGCTGATGGACACATTTTGGTGTGCCCATCAGAGTGCCTCTTAACATATAATGTGCCCATCAGCGTGCACATTAAAAAATATACCCATCAGCGTGCCCCTTAAAATAAAATATGCCCATCAGAGTGCCCCTTAAAATAAAATGTGCCCATCAGAGTGCCCCTTAAAATAAAATGTGCCCAACAGAGTGCCCCTTAACATAAAAGGTGCCCATCAGCGTGACCCTTATTTTAGTGTGCTGGTGGGCACATTTTATGTTAAGGGGCACTCTGATGGGAGTATTTTATTGGAAGTTGCTACATTCCTCATCGGTCATCAGGTTTTATACCATGAGGTGGCTGTCTATTTTTCTTATTTCATGTTCCTGACATTTTGAGGATTTCGGGAGGATTGCAGAGACTAACGGAGGTCCAAACATTTCACCATCTAAACACATAGTGGTCGGTGAGTACAGACTGGTGTATCATCACAGTCTTGTCCACTTTCAACGTTTCCAGTTGGACTCGCCCGAGGGTACCGCTTGTCGGTCCATTAAGCACGTCTTGTGAGTCCATTAAGCACCGGCTTGTGAGTCCACCTCTGCTGGTAAGCGTACCTAGTCTCCACTGTATGCCATTTTCATGATGTCATTAGATTGAATGAAGACATACCATCTGAATATCACACAGCGACTTATAAGAAATTTGCACATATATTTTTCAATGTATGAACTTTCTTTTGAATGTCACGGACAATATATTTAAAGTTATATCATGGTTCACATTACTTTCATCACCATTTATTATTAATGATCTAGTCATAGATCAATTGTTGTGTTTGCATCTCGGTGGTGTAGTACACCGTATTTTACTTTGCATTTCATTTTTTATTTTTACTGGATACCTTGAGATAGGTGGTTTCCCATATGGGATTATGGTGTATTTTTATCCAATAGTGACATCATAGATTAGATGACACACACCTTTTTCTAACCCAAACCTCTTTGGCCAGTTCTATTACTTTCACGCTTTGAGGGATATATTTCCTACTTATAAAGGTATACACACTTTTACTTTGGATTATTATTCATTTATGTTATTTCAATACATATATATACCACAGGAGTTCTCATATTTCAGGTGTATGAACACCGATATATTTTTGAAGTTGCACGTCACAGTGTTTCATAGAGGCTAGACATATCTCGGTTGAACTTTATTGTCGAGTTCCTTTTTGTTTTGGCCTTGGAGTTATTTCTTTGACCCAAGTCCAGTCCAGGAACAGGAGGAGATTTCTTGGACCAAAAATTGGTTGCTTTATTAATCGTGACCAATTATGTCATATGCCTTTGCTGCGGAAGCTCCAGGAGAATAATCCGGATGATTTTCGGAATTATCTCCAGATGACGGACCCCTGCTTTCACCAACTCTTGGCATTGCTGACCCCCTATATTAAGGAGCAGGACACATGCATGAGGCTTTTATTTTATTTTTTGGTTGAATAATAATGATTTGATTTGTTATAGTTTCTATATTTTTGGATGCATAGAATGCACTTTTTGGTTAAGTTCTATTGTGCAGATAGCATGTCTAATTGTATTTGTTTTCTTTTTTTAATGCTCAATAAAAAAAATTGTGGAGAATAATACTTGGCTATGTGTTTTACTTCAAATGACAGTTTGGGAGTAGGCAGTTACATTTAAAAAAACAATGTAAAATTGACAAGAGACACCAACATAGTTGTATCTTTGATCCTAAAAACTACGGGATAATGTGTTGTGGTAACTTGCCCAAATAAAAAAAATCATAATAAATATATTCTTGATATCACTAGAAAAAAAAAAGCCTTTGAAAATTAGTTTGCAATAACTCCATTAGTATCACCAGCAAAGCAGCTTAATTATTATCCCATTAAAGAAGAAGAGAATGTGCGCTACATTTCGAGATTTCATAATTTGCCGCGTCACGAATGTTAATTCTCCATTACAAACGCTAGTTTACAAGACCGACTACTTCTGTCTCGTCCTTGCTTCCGAGCATGTGTTTGTACTTTGGACTTTTGTCCGACGAACTTGTATACACACGCTTGGAAAATCCGGCAACAGACATTTGTCCGTGGAAAATTTTAAAGCCTGCCATCCAACATTTGTCTGCGGAAAATCGGGCAATTGTCCGATCGAGCGTACAAACGGTCGGATTTTCCGCCAACAGCCTGTCATCACACATTTGCCGTCGGAAAATCCGATCGTGTGTAAGCGGCTTAAGTAACGCAATTGAAGCTGTCAAAAAAACAAAACAGCCCAACATTGCTCAGCGGCTGAAAACAAAACATAAGAGGAAACATTGTTTTGTTTCTTTGTGGAATCTTTCTGTTTATATTATCTGTTCTGATGAGCTTCAATCTGCAAATGAGGTCCGTTAAAACAACCTGTCAAGTAAAATATTTTTAGATTTTTTTATTAAAATGTTCCTCTGTTTAACCACTTATTAACCCTTAATTTACTCTAATCAGCCTTAATTAACTCTTAACTTATTCTCCTACATTTAATTATTTTCCTGCTGTTTTAATTTTTTTTTTTGGTTCATTTCTATTTTATAAACTATTAACTCAAACTTTTTATTATTATTATTTATAAATTTTTTGCTTTGTTTGTTAATATTTTTTATACCTTTTAACATACATTTACAAGTTTCACATAAATAAATAAAATAAAAAAAGCTAATTTAAAAAAATATATATTTTTTTTATTTCAATTGTAAATTAATTTTCAATGCTTTTGTACCATTGCTGACAGCTGAAGTGTAAACAAAACCGGTGCAGTGGGTATCGGCGAGTACTAAAAAAAAGTATTGGTACTCGTAAAAAAAAAATAAAAAATGGTATCGGTGCATCCCTAGAGGCATGGTAATAGAAGTAGTAAGTAGCAGAAAATATACACTGCAGTCTGAATTTTATCTACATACTGTTTCTGGTCAGTGTTGCCAACCATCAGCATTTTTACTGGCAACCAGTAAAAAAAAGTTTATTTTCTTCTGCTAGTGACAGGAAAAAGTTGCCAGTAAAAAATATGACTGTCAGCCTTGGCTCGAAACTGTGCATGTGCAGTTCCGGTCTGGGGACTGCCGAGACCATCTAATTACTACAGTGCGTTTGTAACGGGTCTGGCGGATGCGGTGCCTGAGCGTATTATGTGATGTCATGGTGCAAGGGAGTTGAGTGGAGTGGCCAGAGCCTCGTGTGCGGGTCTGCAGGACGGGAGCAAGGAAAACCAGGCGTGGGACTGTCAGTGCTGTTTGGACTGGAGGGACCACCTGGCTTGGAGAGAGAGACTGTCACTGTGACTCAGGAGGACGTGTCGTGTCGGAGTCATCATCATCTGTGATGCTGCACACTGCTGTCAGTGTCACTGTAATGCCGTGTACACAAGACCAGACTTTGACGGACTGCATTCCTTCAGACTTTTCAACAGTTTTGAAGGACTTCCGTCGAATCGGACATTGTCTACACACAATCACACCAAAGTCCGAAGGATTCGACCGTGATGACGTAGGACTAGACTAGAATAAGGAAGTTCATAGCCAGTAGCCAATAGCTGCCCTAGCTTTGGTTTTCATCGGTCGGACTAGCATACAGACGAACTGATTTTTCGACTAGACTCGAGTCCATCGGAAAGATTTGAACCATGTTCTAAATCTAAAGTCTGTCTGTTTTTCGATAGAAAAGGTCAGATGAAGCCCCGTTTTAGTTCGGTCGAAAAGTCCAGTCGTGTGTACGCGGCGTGAGATTCAATTTCATGTGTGTGTGCCACCCATTTTAATTTCTTACCTTCATGAGTCCTGTCCCTGAGATACTTACTGTATTTCTTATTTTATTTTCAATATAGTATGTTTTTGCCTTAACCACTTAAGCCCCGGACCATTTTGCTGGCCAAAGACCAGAGCACTTTTTGCGATTTGGCACTACATCGCTTTAACTGACAATTGTGTGGTTGTGCGACGTGGCTCCCAAACAAAATTGACGTCCTTTTTTCCTACAAATAGAGCTTTCTTTTGGTGGTATTTAATCACCTCTGTGATTTTTATTTTTTACGCTATAAACAAAAAAAGAGTGACGATTTTGAAAAAAACGCATTATGTTTTGCTATAATAAATATCCCCCAAAAATATATATAAAAAAAACATTTTTTTTCCTCAGTCTAGGCCATATTCTTCTACATATTTTTGGTAAAAAAAAAAAAAAAATCGCAATAATCATTTATTGATTGGTTTGCGCAAAAGTTATAGCGTCTACAATATAGGGGATAGTTTTATGGCATTTTTATTAATATTTTTTTATTTTTTTATTAGTAATGGCGGCGATCAGCGATTTTTTAGCGTGACTGCGACATTATGATGGACACGTCGGACAATTTTTGACTCTGTACCCAAACACAATTGATGTCCTTTTTTTCCCCACAAATAGAGCTTTCTTTTGGTGGTATTTGATCACCTCTGGGTTTTTTTTTTTTTTTTTTTGCGCTCTTAAAAAAAAAAAAAAAAAAAGTGACAATTTTGAAAAAATATTTTTTAACTTTTTTGCTATAATAAATATCCCCAAAAAATATATATAAAAAAAACGAATTTCTTCCACAGTTTGACCGATATGTAGTCTTCTACATATTGCAACAATTGTATATTGATTGGTTTGCGCAAAAGTTATAGCGTCTACAAAATAGGAGATAGATTTATGGCATTTATATTTTTTTTTTACTACTAGTAATGGCGGCGATCTGCGATTTTTTTTTGGGGGGGAAAAAAGGACATCAATTGTGTTTGGGTACAGAGTCACACGACCACGCAATTGTCAGTTAAAGCGACGCAGTGCTGTATCACAAAAAATGGCCTGGTCATTGAGCAGCCAAAACTTCCGGGTCAACTGGTTAAAGTCAGAATTGAAGTTGAAGTTGAAATCCTAAGTTGACTCACATTCAAAGCAAAATAAAAAAAATGTGGTGTCATATAATTGCAATGCATCATGGCCTTCCAAATAGTCACAAGAAACTTGTACAACCAGTGAAGCTTACAATACAGCAGAAGCATGCATCCTCTGGGATGGTCTCCTTTCCGCATTGTGTTGTGGAATTTGATAATGTTCTGAGAATGACAGGGGAGCGGAAGGCTCGTTTATAGACTATGTAGGGCACAGGGTATGGCACAACATGCCACGGCCTCGCAGTGCGGTGAAAAATTGATTTCTTTATTATGGCATATTTATTGGACCGTCCTACTGTGCATATATATTTTTTACTGTGATCCAGTGCATTAAAATGCAGCCACATTTATGTGCAGCAAACATATTTCTGGTTTAATATGAATGAGGAGATACTTGACTGAACATTACCACCATCTCCAGGATCAGTGGTCTTAATCCCTAATTATTTCAATCCTAATATGCCCATAAGATCTTTACAGAAATGCAGACGTGATTGAATATAAACTTCATTTTTGTTTCAAATCTTACTTTATTTCCATTTTCACATCTTAACAAACATAAAACTTTGCAGTTACATGTATTATACAGGCATTTACAGTTGTGTCTGTTTATAACTCCATAGTTTCTTATTCCTGTACTTTTGCGTGTTAGTTATATATCGTTGCTATTACTTTCATTCTTTCTCCCCATCATATGTCATTAAAACTTATCAAACAATCTATCATACTCTCTTCATTCATATTAGTGTCCAGTAGAGAAAAAAAAGAAAAAGAGAGAGAAAAAAAAAAAAAAAAAAAAAAATAAATAAAAATAAATAAAAATATAATAAAAAAACTTATTTAAAAAAATAAAAAAAACAAAGGATTTTGACAAGGTCTCTCCCATCCTCCCTCCTCCCCTCCCCCTCTCATATCGTCCGCAGCAATAAGGACGACATCCTATAGTCTTTCCATTTTTGCCAAGTTTCGTTTATGTGATCTTTGGGATCCTCCTCCTTTATAATCCTCTCTTCCAGTGAACGCATATCATCCATTTCTATGATCCATTCCTCAATTGAGGGTGCTATATTGTTTTTCCATTTCCTTGCTATTACTGTTCTAGCTGCGGTTAAACAGTGTTTTAGTATCCCTTTTCTTATCTTTTTGATCGTACCTGGTATCATTGATAAAATAGCGATCTTTATTTCTGGTTGTATGTTTATATCTGTCATCTCGCTATATATCTTAAATATTTTTTCCCAGAATATGTACACCTTTGGGCATAAAAACCAGATATGTGACATAGTCCCGGCTGCTTTCTGACATCTCCAACAGGTGCTATCATTTTCTACATTAATTTTATACAGGTCAATTGGGCATTTATACCATCTCACTAGTAATTTGTAGTTTCTTTCCTGATGCCTATTGGATAGAGACATTTTGTGTGTTAGTAAAATTGCTTTGTCCCATTTCTCTCTGGGTATGGCCTCTTCCATCTCCTTTTCCCATTTTCTTACATACTTTAACTCTTGTGTGTTACTGTTTGAAATTAAATATTTATATATATTGGAGAGATTATGTATGGGTCTTTGTTCTTGTAATAATAATGTTTCCAATGTTGTGGGTGTTCTGTCCAGTATTCCTGTTTTCTCAAGAGTATTTATATATTCCTGAAGCTGTCTGTGTTGTATCCATTTGTGTGCATGTTCTCTACCCATGTCTTCTAGTCGAATAAGTTTTTTGTTCTCCATTGTTTGTACTATTCTGATGTTGTCTTTTTTCTCCCATTTTAAAAAGGTTCTGGATTCATTTGCTGGGGGGAAATCGGGATTGCCGAAGAGGGGTGTCATTGGGCCTATATATGATGACCCTATTCCCCTTTTCATCAGTCCGTCCCATGTTTTCAGTGTTGCTTCAATCAAAAATGGCATTTCTTGTCTTAATGGTCTATTCTCTTTTTTTATCCATGGTAGTATTTTTAAATTTATATTCATAATTTCTTCCTCTAGTTCCACCCATTGTTTAGTTCCTTTATTATGAAACCAATCCAGAATCCTAGTGATCAGGGATGCCTTTAGGTATGTGGATAAATCCGGAAGAGCCAAACCCCCGTCTTTTTTAGATCTTATAAGTGTTTCCCTGCTGACTCTTGCTGGTTTACCCGCCCAGATGAAGCTGCCTATCAGTTTTCGTAGAGTATTCAATATGTTTTTGAGGGGAAATATTGGAACTGTTTGGAATATATATAGTATTTTGGGAAGTATGTCCATTTTTATAATATTTATACGCCCTGTCCAAGAGAAAATCCCTTTGTTGTAGTTTTGAAGTAGTTTCGTTATTTTTTGTATTAGTGGGACATAGTTGTTTTCTTGGAGTTTTCTGATGTCATTGGGGATAAATATTCCTAGGTATTTAATAGTACTATTTTGCCATTTAAAAGAGAAATTCCTTTTAAGAGTATCAACAGTGTTTGTAGTAAGTGAAATGTTTAAGGCTTCCGTTTTATTATAATTAACTTTGAAGTTACTAACTTCAGCAAAGCGTTTGAATTCTTTTATTAGATTGGGTAGCGTCACTATGGGGTTTGTAATATATAATAATAGATCATCTGCGTATCCTGAAAGTTTATATTCCTGATCTTTTATTCTAATTCCTTGTATATCCTTATTTATCCGGATTGCTGTCATCAGATGTTCCATAGTTAAAACATATATCAGTGGGGATAAGGGACATCCCTGTCTGGTTCCGTTTCGTATTGTTATCGTGTCTGATAATTCCCCATTTGCTCGAATTTTGGCCGTTGGATTCTGATATAGAACCAGAATTTTTTCTAATAATCTAGGGCCCAGTCCCCATTGTTTCAATGTCTCTTCAAAGAATCGCCATCCCACCCTGTCGAACGCTTTTTCAGCGTCTACTGCCAATAGACAGGATGGGATGGCGTGTCTTTTCGCATATTCGACTAATGTCAAAGTTTTAAGGGTGTTATCTCTCGCTTCTCTTCCCTCCACGAATCCTACTTGGTCTAAATGTATCGTTGTTGGTAGTTTAGGGGTAAGCCTATTGGCTATAACTTTAGAGTAGATTCGGAGATCTATATTCGTCAGGGAGATCGGTCTATAGTTTCCACATAGTGTATGGTCTTTATCGGGTTTGGGTATGAGAGATATATATGCCTGCATACTTTGTGATACAAATGGCTGAGCTATAGATACAGAGTTAAATGTGCGTTTTAAAACTGGGATAAGCAGGTCTTTGTATAATTTATAAAAGCGTGGGGTAAATCCGTCAGGCCCTGGGCTTTTACCTATTGTCAGTGAGTCTATTACTATTTGTATTTCCGTTTCTGAGAATTCATTCTCAAGTTGTTCTATATCGCTATCAGGTAGTGGTGGTATCGGGGTTTCTGTTATGTATTGTTTTACCTTTTGGTCAAGGTCTTCTAGGTTTTGTTTTGTTAGTCGGTTAGGTAGGTTATATAACCCAGAGTAAAATGTATGGAAAGTTTCCATAATCTTTTTGGGATCATACGTCAGTTCCCCTGAGTCTGTTTTAATTTTGGGAATTGATGTAGTTCTTGTTTGTTGTTTTAAAGCTCCAGCTAATATTTTACCTGGTTTATTCTCTTGATGGTAATATAGGGCGCGATTTTTGTCTCTAATTCGAAGTGATTGTTCATTCAATATCGTTCTCAACTCTACTCTTTTATCCGAGAGGACCATTAATGTTTCTCGTGTTGTATTCTGTTTATGGTGTTTCTCTAATGCCGAAATTTCTTGTATCAATTCTTTTAACCTATTGTTTTTCATTTTTTTTAATCTAGACCCATGTTTAATAAAGAGGCCCCTTATTATACATTTAAGGGCTTCCCATTGATTTGGGAGTGATGTATTGTCTTCTATGTGGTCTGATGTAAAGTTCAATATCGCGGAAGCAATTTCAGTTCTACAGGATTCATCAAATAGTAAATTATCATTTAATTTCCATGTACCTCTAGGCATACTTTTATTTATTGTATCTATAGTTAGGTAGATGGGTGCATGGTCTGACCATATGAAATTCCCTATCTCGGGGGTAGAGGTTGTTGCAATCGCCGAGGAGTTTATCAAAAAGTAGTCCAGTCTATGGTATGTATCGTGTACCTGGGAGTAATATGTATAGTCTTTTATACTTGGATTTGTTATTCTCCATATATCTATTAGTTGGTATTGTTCTAGTAGTTTTTTAAATGCTCTTTTCTCACTTTTCTTTTGAGGTCCTGTCTTTGATGTGGTATCCATATTTCGATCTAGAACAAAATTGAAGTCTCCTCCAATTATGATTGTCCCTTCTGCTTTAATCATCATCTTTGTTAGTAGTTGAATGCCTGTTTTTATTTGATCTATATTTGGTAGATAGATATTAATAAAAGTGTATATCTGTCCGTATATATTCAGCTTTAGCAATAGTGCTCTACCCTCTCGACTTGTCCATTTTTCTAAAACCTGATGAGGTATTGAGTTATGAATTACTATTGAGACCCCTCTGGATTTTGAATATGGGTATGTATCGTGATACCAGTTGGGATATTGTCTATTCTGTATGTTTGGTAGTTGATTTGTACGGAAGTGCGTTTCCTGGAAGAGAATAATTCCTACATTTTGTTTCTGGAGAGAATATAAGATTTGTGATCTCTTAGATGCTACATTTAGTCCCCTTGTATTGAAAGAACAAACTTTAATAGCTGTCATATTTCGACAATAGGGGGTCTAGAGGAGGGAAGAGGGAGAGAGCAAAAGGGGGGGGGAGAGAGGGGAAGAGGGAGAAGGAAAGAGAGAGAGAAAAGAAAAAGAAGAAAGAAGGAAGGGAGAGAAAAAAAAAAAAAAAAAAAAAAAATTAATATTTTTTATTCTTTTAAAAAAAGCTTCTCTTCTGTAGTTCACATTCACTCGTACTAAGAGTCAAGTGCTCTTTGGTGTTCTACTCACTTATAATTTAAACTTTCATACTTTATCATTCTCTAAATGACTCGTTGAGTCTACCCTTACAATGTAAGTTCCCTATTTGGGGGTATATAGGGATTTCCTTAGGGTTAGGACGTGTCCCTGGTCTGGGAATAGTTTAGTTTAAATAATGTAGGATTTTAATGGGTATTTTAATCCTACATCTTATTTATCACCTTCATGAGCTATTATTATTGTGTTACTTATGTTTGTTCTCCTATCCTCTTCCCCTCCCCCTCCCCCCTCACCTTTGAAGTTATATTTGAAAGCCGACAGTTTATGTGGTATATATACGTCTTTTCCATTCTGTTATTCCATTATTACAGATTGGTATTTGGGTTGTTTCCCATGGATACAATGTGGTTTATTGGTGCATAATCTATACAGTTTATTTCCTCTGCTCTTCGTTGTGGGGATAGAGTGGGCAGAGAGAGAAGGAAAGAGAGAAGAGAGGAAAAGGAGAGGGAAAGGAAAAAGGAAGAAAAAAAAAAAAAAAAAAAAAAAAAAAAAAAATAAAAAAACCTAGAGGAAAAAAAGGGGAGGAAATTTTCTCTCTCTCCTCCACCCCACCCACTCCCTCCCCTCCGCAGAGGGTCGTTTTTTTTTGGAGGGCAGAGGAAGATTGAATCAATTGTATCCAATGGGGGCAAACCAATTTCCCAAAAGCCCACAGCTCATAAGTGTCCATTTTTCAGGTACATTACAATTTATACATTTTTATCATATTTTCATTATATTCTGACATATTATATTTATAACTTTATGCATAAAAAAAAAAAAAAAAAAAAAAAAAAAAAATTTTTATAATAAAAAAAAAAAAAAAAAAAAAAAAAATTTTTTTAAAAAATTTAAAAAATAAAAATTAAAGGGGGGGGGAGCACATAGGGGGGGAGGGGAGGCCAATTCTTTTGGAATCTCCCCAATCCCCCTTGTTCTCCTCCCTCGTTCCATTTCCCCCTCTTCTAGAGATGTGTGTGTAAGTAATAGATTATAAATTGTGTCTGGTGTGTCCGTGTCGTGTGTATATAATATTAGTGTACAGGCATGTGATCGGTGTATCCCTTTCCCTTCTACCCTTCCCTCCCCGGTCCTATGTCCGCCCCCAAAAATGTGAGTCCTTGTGTAGATATGGTAAAGTTATGTGATGTGTTTCAAAAAAAAAGAAAAAAAAAAAAAAAAATTTTTTTTCTTTTTTTTTTCCCCTTCCCCTCCTCCCCCTCTCCCTCCCTTCCCTTCCTTCCCTTTTGTGCCCCTATTCATACTCAAATGATTCTGGTCTTTCCCTGATCACTTCTAATATTAACATTGTTTCCTCTTTATCTATTACATATCCGCAGTGTATATTGTGATGGTTACTGTTTGTACCCTATTCCTAAACCTCCCTCTTTTCTCCCCCCCCTCACCCTCCCATCTCCCCCTTCTCCGTAAAAAGAAGGAGAGGGGTAAAAAAAAAAAAAAAAAAAAAGGGGGGAGAAGGGGGGAAATTATGTATCTCTTTCCCTTCTCTTTCCCCCTCATTTCATTCTGAAAAGATTTAATATATCTGGGCCCACAAGGGCAGTTCTATCAGAGGGAGTCCCAAATGGTTGAGGAATTCTTGTAGATCTTCAATACTCCGAAACATCGTCTTCTGGCCTTCTTGGTACACTATTACTTGAAAGGGGGATCCCCATTTATAAAGGAATCCCTTCTCTCTCAATAGTTCCAGTAGTGGTTTCACCGCTCTTCTCTTATTTAATGTATGTTTAGATAGATCTTGTAAGAATATAAGTTGAGCTCCCTCATACTTGAATTCCCTTTGTGTTCTTGCTGCTATCATTATATTTTCTTTGGTTTGAAAAAAATGTATTCTACATATTATGTCTCTAGGTCTCGTTTGATTGGGATCTCTGGGTCCTTGAATTCTGTGTGCTCGATCGATCTCTATTGCTGTTGTCTCAGGTTGTTGTAATAAAATATTAAATATATGTTATAATATTTGTTTCAGATTCTCGGTGTCTACTGATTCTGGAAGTCCTCTTATTTTTATATTATTACGTCTATTCTTATTCTCGAGTTCATCTGTTGAATCTCTCATTTGTTTTATTAATCGATCGTGTTCTATTATTTTTTCTTCCAGGGTAAGTGTTTTCTGGTCGATCGTCAGGATTTTGGCATCTATGATATTCATATGCTCTTGGGTGTCTATTAAGGATGCCTTCAATGAATTTATTTGCTCTTTATATGTAGTCTCTAATCTATAGACATAATTATCCATATCCTCTTTAGTTGGTAGTGATTTTAAGTGTGTCTGTATGTCCCAGTTGGGATTGTTTGTTGATCTCATTGTGTCCATTATGGGATATTGTGTACTCCCTGTGGGGCTATTGTTGAGTGGGAGCTCTGGGCTCATACTGGGTGAAGCAAAATGCAATTCAGTGGAAGTCTCTGCGTCTTGTTGTGGCGATATTAATGGCTGTTTGAAAAACCCCTTTATATCTGCGTTCTGTGCAGATTGTGGCTTAATCTGATTTTTTGTTGTTCCACCTGTGGATCCTCTCTTTGTTTTCTGAGTGTGTGTACTTTTTGGTGGCATCCTTATAGAGTTTTTATCTGTTTCAAAGTAGTAGATGGAAAGCAAACAACCAAAAAAAAAAAAAAAAAAAAAAAAAAAAAAAAAAAAAAAAAAAGGAAACCCTTTCCTCTCAAGAGAAGTGTATATTCCACTGATCATATATTCTATATATATATGGAATGTTGTTCTCTTGGGTAGTTGTAGGGGTCTTTCTTATAACTTTTTTAATCTGTCTGGTGGGGAGGTATCTCCCGGGTTGCACTATCTTCACCCCCAATTTAAATCCTTTTTTAGCCGTCCATTTTTCATTAGGTTAAACTTCCCCTTTTTTTCTCTTTTTTTTTTCCTTTCTTTTCAGAACTCTTTATTGTACTCTGTATTCTTTGTTAACTGTCAGCAAGGTTTATCAGATATACCAGGAATATCTTTAATGGGTATTCTGTACAGTTATGTAATTAATTATTTAACCCTTTTACGGTGAGGTCTTTCTCTCTACAGGAGGGTTATATTTGGGTGTTTTTCTGCTGGTTTCTGTAGGTCCCACTACAGTGTAGGTCCCACTAGAGTGACGTGACGTTTATGCCCTTAATACCCTTTATTATACAGTTATTCCTTTTCAGTTTTTATGCCATAGCACATATCCAAAGGGAAAAAGAAAAAGGAAAAAAACAGGGTTTTTTTGTCGGTCCCCTCCGCTTTACCTTTAGTCTGTAGGGTATATGAGATGGGGTACTTATCTGCTGGTTCCGTTAGTCCTGCACAGTCACTCTAGGGATTCCCTGTGGAGACCTCCGCTTCATGTAGTCTTCACAGCGGTGGTTGCTGCAACATTGGTCTGTTGTGTTACCTTCCCAGGCAGTTTGGTATCTCCGCGTGCGACGGGCCGTCGAATCCACACGGTTTGTATGGCGTATATCCCGTTCGGTATATCCCGGCTTCGGCCGAAGGGGGGTCTTTAGTCAGCACTCTGGGGACGCCTCGTTCCCATCACTGCAGGTAAGAGATCGCTGGGAACTTTTTCTGTCTCTCTTGGGATTATATCCCAGCGCTTTTCTTGGAGCCTTTTCACCGCTATTTGCGCTTACCGCCAGCCAGCAAGCTAAGCTGCAGAGAGGTTGAAAAGATGTGTCCTTCAGCTGTGGTCAGAGCAGCATATCGTCGGCTTAGGGAGGGTAGGTGGGGATCATCTGTAGCTCATTGTGGTCAGCTGCAGGTCGTTTCCCAGACCTAGGAGGAGCTCCTTTGCTACACGTCCATCCTGTTCAATCCCCTTCCCCCAACTGCCCTAAAGTCTGAATATAAACTTCATTTTTGTGCATATACATTTTTTTAAACCTTTCCCAAAGAATATGGAATGGTTGGTAGCCTTGTCAGTTTTTCCATCTATGCTACTGGAGTAGTTACCTTTTTAGCGCCGCTTTTGGAAGATACCCTCCCCCGGTTTCAGTTTTATTTTTAATCCAAATCGCTTTTTGTGACCATGGTCACAAGGACAAGTAGTGAAGGTCAATCTTCCCAGTGGGGACAGAGAGCTATAGCAATCTGACAGGGAGGTTCTTCTAACCCAGCTTCTTGTACCCTTTTGAGGAACCCTTGAAATAACTTTCAGGTTTCAGGGAACCATTGCATTAAAGAGGAAGTAAACTCTCCCACTCTGATGCTTCTTTTCATTTAGTCCATTATAATAAGTAATTATCAAACTATAGCCACTGTAATCCAGCCCAAATCACAAATTATTTACAGTTTAAAGAAACTTTAAAAAAAATTGTTTCCAGGGGTAAGGCAGCGCCATCTTAAGTATTGTTTTCTGAGTCCACAGTAGAGTGTATTTCCGCCCCTTACATTAAGCACTTCCTGTACTGTTAACCAAGCCTCCTTCTCAGTCCAACATTTTTATGGCAACCCTGCTTATAGCGGACTTGTTTTATTTCATAGTATTTACTTGTGCCGATTATCTAGTGTTTGCCTACGTCAGTCTTATCCGCTTCAGCTGATAAGACTGCAGTAATGCTGTCCGATGCCTTTTTTCCCACTCCATGTGATGTCACATAGGGTGTAGTTGGAAGCGCTGAGTGATTATGCAGTCTCGTGGGATTTCAGTGTTGTGCCGTAGGAAGTCCTGCTAATAGATAGACAAGCACACAGAGTGTGCCATAAATCAGGGGAGATATGGGCATGCTCAGTGACGTCATTCTAAAGAACAAAAAGGATTGCAAAAATACTATGCAAGTAAGGAGATATATACAAACAGTGTTCATTAGGGTTTTTTTTTTTTTTTATGCTGATTGACATGGGACAAAGTTGTGCGGGAGAGTTTACAACCACTTTAATGCCTACTAACTATCTAAATTCAAATCTCCCTTAAAGCGGTTCTGCACTCTTTTTTTTTTTTTGGGCTATATGCCAAGGGCATATAGCTCAATTGGGGGACTTACCTGTTCCATCGTCCATCTCGATCGCCGCCGGTTTTCATCTTCGTCTTCTTCTTGTCTGCTGGGGTCCATCTTGCCTGTGGGCATGTGAAACCCCACAGGACCTGTAGATGGCCCAGCATGCACCGCCGTTACTCGCGCGTGCGCAGTAACGGCACATCTGCCGACACCTCACGAGATTTCGGCAGATGTGTCCGAAATCTCGGGAGATTTCGGAAGATGTGGCCGAAATCTCGCGAGATTTCGGAAGATGCCCGCACTGACTCCTGGGATCAATGACACCAGATCCCAGGAGACAGTGCGGCGTGACGACGATCGACGCAGAGACCCCGCCCGCCGCCGAAGAGAGAGAAGACCGGAAGTCATCAATTACAAGGTAAGTAAAAAAAAAAAAAAAAACATTTCATTTAGTACTCTTTGCCTGATTTGGAAGGCAAAGAGATTTACTAAATGAAATGGGTGCAGAACCGCTTTAATATGGCATACACATATATTTAAAAAGAAAGGGGGGTGCGCATGCCCACACACCAAAGCCAAGCGGAGGACAAACGACCAAATAAATGGTACGGTTGCTGTATGTGTTAATTAATACTCTTAGGACAGGGCCCCTTATACCTCCAAACAAATTAGAAATCAATATATATCAAATCGCTCCCACTCAACAAATTTTGCCACCATACAAAGGAAGACCCAGCAAAATTAACACCAACGTCCAAAAAGTGATGTCTCTATGCTATGGCTGATGAAAATATACTATATATTACCAAAAGTATTGCCTGCCTTTACACACATGAGCTTTAATGTCATCCCAGTCAATATTGGGTTTGCCTACCCTTTGCATCTATAACCACTTCAACTCTTCTGGGAAGGCTGTCCACAAGGTTTAGAAGTGTGTCTATGGGAATGTTTGACCATTCTTCCAGAAGCGCATATGTGAGGTCAGGCACTCATGTTGTATGAGAAGGTCTGGCTCGCAGTCTCTGCTCCAATTCATCCCAAAAGGTGTTCTATCGGGTTGAGGTCAGGCCAGTCAAGTTCCTCCACCCCAAACTCGGTCATCTATGTCTTTATGGACCTTGTTTGTGCCCTGGTGTGGAATCATGTTGGAACAGGAAGGGACATCCCCAAACTGTTCCCACAAAGTTGGGAGCATGAAATTGTCTTGGTATGCTGATACCTTAAGAGTTCTCTTTACTGGAACTAAGGGGCCAAGCCTAACCTCTGAAAAAACAACCCAGACCATAATCCCCCCTCCACCAAATGATTTGGACCAGTGGTCCATAAAGACATGGATGAGTGAGTTTGGGGTGGAGGAACCTGACCGACCTGCACAGACTTCTGACCTCAACCCAATCGAACACCTTTTGGGATGAAATGGAGCGGAGACTGCAAGTGATGCCTTCTCGTCCACATCAGTGCCTAAACTCACAAATTTGCTTCTGGAAGAATGGTCAAACATTCCTACAGACACTCCTAAACCTTGTGGACAGCATTCCCAGAAGAGTTGAAGCTGTTATAGCTGCAAAGGGTGGGACAACGCAATATTAAACCCTACGGACTAAGACTGGAATGCCAATAAAGTTCATGTGCGTGTAAAAGCAAGCTGCCCAATACTTTTGGTAATATAGGGTATCCACAACATCACAGAAGTAGGACACTGCATAAAAAAAAAAAAAAAAAAAAAACCTCTTGGCTATATACTTTAAATATAGCAACCCCTCTGCAGTCTAGTACAACTTGTGCTCCCTTGTCACTGTAGTGGTATTTGCATCATCTCCACCACTAATTAACCCACACCAAAAAACATATTCAATACTGCAGGGGAGGTGCACTGCAAACAAAATTGGACTTTAAAGACTTGAGGTGGTCAATACATAACTGATAACACACCTCTGTCAATCCACCAAAAAAAAGAGTAAAGCCAAAAGAGGTAAAAGCTGCTGAGTCCGCTTCAAATAGTTCTGTCACTAACCAGAGCACCAATGGAGTAATGGTCACCCACCTACCACCAAGAACCGTGTGTACCCCCCTAAAAAACAAAGAGGTGCATAATCCTGACTCTTAACTGTACAGGTTTTGCACCTAAAAGAGCTTTGTCAGGAGCATGTGAAGTAAGATAAAAAAAAAAAAAGTGCACCAAACAAATCAAAAGCCAAAAATGGTCCTCTTTGGTGTACAGTTTTTTTGGTGCATTGGCATGCGCACCCCTGTTTCTGTTTAAGTACATTCAGGGAACCTTTGTCAAAAACGACTATAGCTTCAGCTCACTGTACATTAGCCTAGTGCTCAGTGTGAAGAATTATTTTTTTCATTGGTGGTCAGTATGATGAATGTGACCCTAAGGGCTAGTTTACACTTCAAAACATGGCTGGGGACACGCTTTGTTAAAGCTCTCTGTACGCCAATCAAAGCTACTAAATAAAATGGTTAGCTTACAGTCCTGTTTACATCTTGCTTTTGCTTGGTGCTGCGATGAGGCTTTGAGCAAGCTTTGCCATTGACTTCTATGGAGGCTTTGAAGCACCACTAAACCTACATGGGGTATAAATTTTGAAGCGAAGCAACACTGTAAGCTAACCATTTTATTTAGGGACAGGGGCTTTGACTAGCGTTCAGAGAGCTTTAAAAAAGCGTTTCCGAAGCAAGTGTAAACTAGCCGTTAGTGTGTTGAAGCCGAAAAATATTGGTGTCAGTGCTTACATATCAGAGAGGCAGAAATAAATTTATTACATCTAGCAGCATTGCAACCTCTGGAGAAAGCCTAGTTGAATGAAGAAGAAGAAAAAAAAAAAAAAAAAAAAAAAAGGCTATTGTAACCCTTTCATACTATACAAAACTTCAGCTTTAACAGTAAAACGTAAATGATCTTCACAAAAACTTTGTGTATAGCATAGATTGTGTGTTTGTAAATAGGAACCTGCGTTTGGTCTGCACTTTAAACATAGTGAATCTGGCTGAAAAAGTCCATCCAGTAACCGTACACAAATCAAAAATCTCCATACACTATTCTATATCTGCAGTTGAGCCTGAAGAATGCAAAAAATATAAAAAGAAATAAAATATAGAGCATGATCCAGTTTAGGGGAAAAAAAAAAAAAATTCCTGTCTGAGCCCCCCCACAAGTCAATCGGATATTCCCTGGATTTACTTTACCTATAAATGTTAGTATCCAGTTATACTTTGTGCATTTAGAAACCAGGCCTTTAACAAAATCTAAGCTGGCCAGAACCACATCTTCGAGGGACATTTTCACAACACTTTCTATGAAGAAGCCTTTTTCTATTTGAGGGTTAAATCTTTCTCCAGATGTAAACATACTATGTGAATAGTATGAATTTAACAGAATATGTAAAAAGGAAATCAAGGATGCAAAAATTCAAAACAAAAAAGACAGATTGCAAAAGATAGTAGGACAAACCCCCCAAAAAATTCTTCAACTATATTAAATAGTAAAAAAGGTCAAGTCTGAGCATGTAGGCCCTTTACAAAATAATCTAGAGTGGGTGACTGGGGACAAAGAGAAGGCTAATTTATTAAATAATTTCTTCAGCTCTGTATATACAAAGGAGCATGGGGGAGCTCATGTCCATAATGGGGGTGGTAGTGACACAGCCCCAAATCCACAGTGGCTCAAAAGTGATATGGTCCAGAAATATTTAGACAGAATAAAAGGTGGATAAAGCACCTGGACCTGACGGCATTCACCCACGGATCCTAAAAGAATTGAGCGCTGCATTTTCAAAGCCATTGTATCTAATTTTTAGGGACTCATTAATGACAGAAATAGTACCACTGGATTGTCGCATGGCCAATATGGTGCCTATATTTAAAAAAGGGTAAAGTCTTTGCCAAGTAACTATAGACCTGTTAGTTTAACTTCTATAGTTGGGAGGATATTGGAGAGATTAATAAAAGACCACATAGATGAGTTCTTGCAGGAAAAAAATATTTTAAGCAACAGACAGCATGGATTCATGAAAGACAGAAGCTGTCAGACAAACCTGATTTCTTTTTATGAGGTGGTAAGTAAAACCTTGGACAGAGGGGTAGCGGTGGACGTGGTATACTTGGATTTTGCAAAAGTGTTCAATACAGTTCCCCATAATGTGTAAGGTAAAGTCTACAGGCTTGGAAACATCAGTTTGTAAATGGATAGAAAACTGGCTAAAAGAATTCAGAGAGTAGTGGTTAATGATTCTTAGTCTGAATGGTCTAAGGTTATCAGTGGTGTACCCCAAGGTTCAGTGCTGGGACTCTTACTTTTTAATATCTTTATAAATGATATTGGCTCTGGAATCAAAAGTAACATTTCTGTCTTTGCAGATGACACCAAGCTATGCAGTGGAATAACGTCCTTACAGGATGTCCCCAATTTACAAGCCGACCTCAAGGCTCTGTTTAATTGGGCGACTATGTGGCAGATGAGGTTTAATGTTTATAAATGTAAAGTTATGCACGTTAGGCTAAGAATATGCATCATACATACTAGGGGGGGGATCCATAGTGGAGAAGGATCTGGGGGTTTTGGTAGATAATAAGTTCAACAATGGCATGCAATGCCAAGCTGCGGTTTCCCAAGCGAGCAAAGTCCTTTCTTGTCTTAAGAGAGGTATTGACTCCAGAGAGATATACTTTTGCCCCTGTTCAAATTAGTAAGACATCATCTAGAATATGCAGTTCAGTTTTGGGCACCAGTTCTCAAAAAGGATATCAGGGAACTGGAGAAAGTTCAGAGAAGGGCAACCAAACTGATAAGAGGCATGGAGGAGCTCAGCTATGAGGAAAGATTAGAGGAACTTAATTTATTCACTCTTGAGAAGGAGATTAAGGGGGATATGATCAACATGTACAAATATATAAGGGGTCCATACAGTGAACTTGGTGTTGAGTTATTCTCGTTACAGTCAGAGGACAAGGGGACACTCTTTATGTCTAGAGGAAAAGACATTTCATCTCCAAATATGGAAAGCTTTCTTCACGGTAAGAGCTGTGAAAATGTGAAATAGACTCCTTGCAGATGTGGTTCTGGCCAGCTCAGTAGCATTGCTCAGTGCTTTAAGAAAGGCCTGGATTATTTCCTAAATGTACATCATATAACTGGGTACCAACATTTATAGGTAAAGTTGATCCAAGGAAAATCTGCTTGCCTCTCGAGGGGGAAAAAGGATTTTTTTTCCCCTGCTGTAGCAAATTGGATCATGCTCTGCTTCGCCTTCCTCTGGAAGAACTGTGGGTATATAATTGGGTATATTGGATTGTATGATATTTTTTTTTATGGTTGAACTGGATAGACTTGTGTCTTTTTTCAACCTGACTAACTATGCAACTATGTAAAGAGTGCCCCCTTGTCCTCTGAGGACCTTAAAGTAAATACCTCTACACTGAGTTGACTATATGGACCACTTATATAAATCACAAAAATTACTAATTTGAGTTGTAAATCTTAAAAAGGGATTCAATTTTCTTGGAGTGCAGTCATTGCTCAGTGACTTTTGCAGTGATCCCCACCCCTCCTTCCCATGAGATCAAATCACCAACAGAATTGATAGGATGCTATGCACCTTGAATTTTAGAGGACCCTATACAAGCTGCGTGACTGTATAATGATTCACAAAAACAAAAAACTAGAAACTTTTTTTTATTTCATTTACATATAAAAGCTTGTAATACTGCTGAACATACAGGTTTATTGTATTAAAATCACAGTAATAAAGGCCTTAAAAAGGGATTGTATGCTTTCGTACAGCTGGTGCTAGTCCAGAACATCTATCTCATCCATTAGAGGTGTGCCTCATGCAGGCAAGCTCTCGGGGGCTTAAAAAAAAAAAAAAAAAAAAAAAAAAAATTCATGCCCAACAAGGTACCAGATTTTTATTTAAATTGTATCATATTAAATTATGAAACAAAAAGGGGACTCCTACTGTTGAAAAGGTTTTTTTGTTAATCTATCTAGGACACTTGGGCATAAGGATCTTTAATCCAAGCTCAGCCTAAATTTACTTTTATTTACCAGGGCACAACCACATGGAGGGCATCAACAGCCTCTAGTAACAACTGGGACAGCTCTTCCAAAACAGGACTATTTTAAGGAAGTGATCTTTCCACTACAGTCCCATAACTTACTCTAACAAGTTACTGCTATAGAATTCTGTCCACACACACGAGTAGTAGAGGACTTGCAATGGGTACCGTTTTACACAGGTTTGGTCAAAGCAATGTAGGGAAGGGGTCTTGCATTTGTGGGGCTACAATCCATTGTTCCATTACACTACTATCAGAAACTGATAGTCCACGCTTAATGGTATAGGAAGGGCGGCATTTACAATTGTGGGCCAGTACCTAAGGAAGCATGGTGAGATAGCATCAAGCCTCACAATATACAAGTGAGTAATTTTTTCTTAAGCAATTTCCCGGTTCTGTCCACCTCTGGCTTTTAGACACAAGAATAGGGAATGTAGAGAAGTCTGAAGGCACTTTAAAAACGTTAAGAAATTTTTCGAGAAGGTCTGTATATCTGGAAAGGTATCTGCCTATAAAGCATAAAAGAAAAACTACACACCCACACACATGACCAGGGATGGAGCTTGCACAAATAGGAGGCACACTGATGACTCTTGGGCAGCAAGATGTAAAAAAGATAGAGATGTGCCCAACTAGCACTTGAGTACCAACACATAAAATCTCTTCACATATACAACACAGCCTATTTATCCTAGCATGTGATACAGAGAACCTTCTGGCCTAAAGCAAGCAACTTTCCCTTTTCTCCCATAGTGCACTGGGAAAATGATTGGATGCTGCAGGCAAAAAGCACATCTTTCCTTCAATTTGATAACAGACTTTAAAACCCCTATAGAACACAATTTAAATGCAAAACAACAACTCAATCCATTACAAACATTTTTACACATGAAACACAGGAAAAAATCTAATATTAAAGTACAAAAGAGTAGACACAAATATTGCTAAGTGACATAACACAGATAGTGACAAAACACAAAGATATAGATCTTTTTATAGTATAGGACATTAATGGGCAATACAGACCTCCCAGCCACTATCCTGCTTCTATTTTATATTATGCATTTTTCCTGCAGACCCTCCAAGGTGACCAGGTCCATAAACAAAATATGCTTCCGACATTCGATTATATTCACTTGGCAGAGTTGAAATTTACCTGGAACCGGACATTTGTTCTGGTCTCGTTTTAGGTTATGTACACCTCTTGGATAGGATAAGCAGCATGTTATTGTACCTTTTCTAAGTACTATTGCTCCTCTGATAAGCTAATGCTGCACTTCCCTCAATTTAGTAGACCAAAATGTTTGGACGTGCTTTCATGTTAACGGGGGACTGCCACTTGGCAAAAGCCCCTCAGGGTTGACAGATCATTAACCAGGGGGGGGGGCAAAGCTTTTAGTGGGCAAAGTATTGACTGACTTTCTTGCATGGTAAGACAGGTTTGCTTTAATGCCACATGCCAGTCCTCCTACTTTTCCTTCACTACACTTTGTTCCGTTTATTGCCAGGAGCAAAGAAGCCCTGTGCAAGCACCGACAGGGATCAACTTTAAATCTACAGGGGCTGAGGACTCTCCCACTCCCTATGTGATAGTAATGGGCACTTGAGTGATCGTTTGCCAATTCTCAGCTTTGCATTGTGGAAGGAGGATGAGCACGTCACTCACTTCCCTATTCCCATAGAACTGGGTAGGTCACTTCACTTTTTCAAGGGAAACTAGTAGCAAGGAATGAAGGGAAAGTAAAAGAAGCCGTAGCTATGAATCTCAGTAAATGGAGCCGCTAAACTAGCCAATAGGTGGGGTTCCAAGGAAGACATCCCAGCCAATAAAAACTTTGTGGGGGGAGGGGGAGAAAATGTAGGATATCAGCTTTGTCATAACCTATATTTGATAGTGCTCATACAATAGAGAGAAGTTGGGGAGCATACACATTTGTGCTCTTTGAGAAGAGTCACCTTGAAGGGTCTGTGTGGGGATACATTAAACAGTACATACTTATAAAGGCACTTATCGGGTTCACATATTCCAGCATACCAAAGATATCCACCCCAAAATACAGAAGACACCCCATGAAAGTGCTGTGGCAGTATAATCATTGTGACCTCTTGCAAACACAGTGGAAGCCATTTTGAAAATAAGGCATACCACCCCCTAGAAGCCATCAGTACCCTTTACCTGTCACAATGTGCCATTTATAATAAAAATGGAGAAAAAGAGAATAGGAAGAAAAGTTAAACAAATTGGGTTTCAGATTTTCTTCTGATGAGCTGTAAGGTGGCTAGGCAACAATTTCACTTTTGCTTCATTTTTCTTTTGTGATTAGCTCTCAGAGTGTTTAAATTGATAGACTGCCTTCTGACAGAAAATCTCCAGGCATTCACAGGTTTCCAGAAGGGGGGTTGTATATTCTTAAAAAATGGCTGCCCTGGGACCTACTTAGTGAGGTGGGAAAGCCCTTAAAAAAAAAAAAAAAAGGAAAAAAAGGGAAAAAAAGGAGGAAAAAAAGGAAAAAAAAGGGGAAGGGAAAGGAAAATGGAAGGAAGGAAAAAAAAAAAAAAAAAGAAAGGGAAAAGAAAAGGTGGGAAAAGAAAAGGGAAAAAAAAAAAGAAAGAAAAGAAAAAAAAAAAGGAAAAAAAAAAAGGGGGAAAAAAAAAAGAAAAAAGAAAAAAAGGGGAAAAAAAAATAAAGGGAAAGAAGAAAAAAAAAGAAAAAAAAGAGAAAAAAAAGAAAAAAAAAGGAAAAGGAAAAGGAAAAAGGGAAGAGAAAAAAGGAAAAGAAAAAAAAAGGGAAGAAGAGGAAAAGAAAAAGGAATTGAAAAGGGAGAAAAAGGAAAAGAAAGATAGAAGAAAAAAGAAGGGGGAAAAAAGAAAAAGGAAGGGAAAAAAAAAAAAGGAATGGAAAAAAAAAAGGAAAAAAGGGAGGGGAAAGAAAAAAAAAAAAAAAGAAAAGGAAAGGGGGGGAAAAAAAAAAATGAAAAAAAAATAGGGGAAAAAAAAAGAAAAAGGGGAAAGGAAAAAGAGAAGAATAGGGAAAAAAAGAAAGAAAAGGAAAAAGGAAAGAAGAGAAAAAAGTAGGGGGGGGAAAAAAAAGGACTTCAGAACACCAACCCATGACAAATCCGATTTTAAAAAATAAGTTGGATACTCCCTCCTTCCCAATTCAATTCGAATTCTTAAAGTGCAACTCCACTTTTGTTGAATTATACATTTTTGGAAGAGTTGTCTACATAAACTGTATACAGAAAGTCTCCAGGTTGCCATATTGCATTGAATGTTAATGAAAATTTATAGTGTTGCAGTTTGAAAAGGACAGGCAATTTTAAACAATATGGATTGTGTAGCAATTGTTTTATGAATTTCTCATTTGCTATATTTTCCACAAAAAAAAAAAAAAAAAGCTATCCCCAAGTACAGTAAACCAATAAGAATTCATCCTGTACTGGAAAAGTAAATTCGATTTGGTTCAAGAAAAGATTCTTTAATAATGCTTGATTACTAGTCGTTTTCTGCCACAAGTGTGCAGTAGTCATACTATGCAATATTTGCCCCAAACTTTGCCAGACCAAAGTGTTTATTAAAAATTATCTACTTCAATTTTACTTTAATTCTAAGGATTTTTTTTTTTTTTATCTTACAGATTTTTATTGCTAAAGATCCTGTGGTCACATCTTTGGAGGGAAGTTTGTTTCAGCAAGGTTGACAACTACCGCTGAGGTCAGTGGGGTAAGTAACAAATCAAAGGGTCTCTAATGCAGAAATGTATGTTTTTTTCTTTAAAGTGCTTTTGCAAGAAAACAAAACGTGAATTTAAAATTCCCTTGTTTAAAAAAATAAAAATAAAGGGCATTGGGTGAGGTTGCCTCCACCAAACTCAGCCCAATCTGAATGCCAGCTAGGTGCCAAATTGTCAGGAATGAACTCCTTAGCCCATTGTATAGGCCAAGAACCAAATTATTGGTAATGACTTGCATCAGATAATACATAAAGCTTTACCCTTGATCATTGTCTATTCTAGTCTAATCAGACATCTTATTAACTACATCACTACATAAGCATTTCATCCAGCAAACAAGACAGAACGTCAGTTATAGTCCATTTTCAGTTTCATAGTTTCTTCAAGATGCTTTTTCTACAGTTAAGGTTCATATAAGATCATATATCTGATTTCGGTCAGATTGTAGGGTTTTTACTTTGGAAGGCTAAGAGCCTCTGGTCTATTCTTTAGAGTGCGTCTTCATCACTACTCCTGGTCTCAGAAGATCATGAAGTAACACTATTTTGCTAGTCAATACTAAAACTAACTTAGGTACTCTTTTAGAACCTTTAGTCATAGGGACTTTTGAGTAGATCCAAACATATAATGATCTACGCTGGTTTGAAAGGTAATTTATGACAAGTAGTGCTATATTCTCCATTGATCACCATAACTCCAGGAAACAAGAACTGGTCAACCCAGCACCAACTTGGTGGGACATCTCCAGCTTATTCTTCTGTAATACCGTTCTTACAACCTTACAGCAAAGGTATACTGAATCTTCCCGTAATTGTGAATCGTGTGCATTAAACCCAGATTTAAAATATCAATTTATACAGCATTTTAACAACTAAAAACAGCTGTGTTTTCTTCACCCATGTTGGAATAAGTCAGCAATGCTGCCTTGCTACCATGACTAAGCCGAGGGTCATGCATCCCATGCTTCCACACTGGTGAATGGAAAGTCACAGGTCTCTAGACCACGTTTGGGTGTAGATGCACCATTCCTGCTTCACCACCAAGTTCTTGGTGATCGGGCCCTGTAAGTTGGAAACGGTTTGAAAGTTGGGGAGCCATAGTTTATGGCCACCGCCCCATAAGTCAGAAGGGTATATCATGTCCCCACTCAGTCCGTGAACTTATGGATGTCATTGTGTAACCGATAATGGGGGTAAGACAGCTCACTGTGATAGGGGCAGTTTTGGTGACAGCGACACTTTTCCACCCACATCATACTTTTCTGGAAGGTATCTCCATCATCACAGCGAAAGCGAACACGCATTGTTCGGGTCTTTGAGGGGGTGCAGCACCGTCCATCTGAGCAAGAGCCGCAGTATTGTGGTTTGTACCGTCGTACGCTGGTGCAGCCGGCATAGGTGAAGTGCACAGCTTGCTTGGCTCTCTTTATTCTGGTACATTTCTTGCCATTCTGGTTGAAGAAAAAGATGCCCAGTCATAAATTAACAATAAATATTTTTAACCTTTTAATACATTTTCTGCTGTATACACCTACCCCCTTTCCCCCCCTTATACTTACTTGAGCCCATCTTGATCTGCTGCTGTGCCTGAGAGCATTAGCTCTCCTCACTGGACAGAGGCAACAGTGGAAGCCATTGCCTGCTACTGCTGTCAATCACCACTAGTGAGCAGGGGCAGGACTGAGCCACACTGTGCGTCAATGGAGCCAGAAGCACCAGCAGGGGGACCCAAGAAGAGGAGAATTTGGGCTGCTCTGTGCAAAACAATTGCACAGAGCAGGTAAGTATTCAGGTTTGTTTATTTAAAATAAAAACTTTAGGTTTGCAATCACTTTCAAGTTACCATAGTCTAAAATATCATAACCAGTTACTACCAGCTAAATTTTTATCAGAAACGCTTTATGAAGAACAGAAAAACAAGAAAAATTCACTGCCCCAGTAGTCTTCCAATTTTTAAAGACTAGTGGAAACACCATCAAATTTAAAAGGAAGCCGCATAGACATCATCCCCAGTGAGAATCCATTTTTGATGGAGGGAGGAAACACAAGCACCTGGATAAGCAGCACGATTTCCACCCTCACTTTGGGTTCAAATTTCTGGCAGATCACACAGTTGTACATTGTGCTACAATTCGCATTATTCCTCCAGGTGCTCCATTTGAAATCTATAAATTGGTTATGAGTATAAGGGAAATTGGCCCATATAAACACAGAGCTGAAAACCACTTCCCCATCAACTTTTCCTGTAGGAGATTAAACACAGGATCCCAAGGCACGATGCTGTGTAAAGAGCAAGTTTAGGATTGTGTTTCCATTTGTCTTGTATTAAGGTATATAAACACATCATAGCACAAAAAGTGCAGTTGATAGTCAAATTTGTCACAGCCAGGGCCGTTTGAAGGAATTTGGGGGCCCCAAGCAAAATGGACATGGAGGCCTCCCCAACCAAGGGGACAGAGGGACGCAGTGAGATGGACAGGGCAATGCCGTGGGGAGGGGACAGAGGGACGCCATGGGGGCAGGGAGACATACTGGGGGAGGGGGACAGAGACAGAGCGGGGAGGGGAGAGAGGGACAGAGCGGGATGAGGACACAGGGACAGAGCTCAGACCCCCCCCCCCAATCACTCACCAGCACATATCCCCATACCCCCTCCTATCACTCCATGTGTGCACCTCTTATCTGCCCTCCCCCCTGGTTACTGTGTCCTCACTGACTGTATACAGTGCACATACCAGCAGCACGGCTCTTACTGAAGTTGTCTCTCCTCGGCTCCTCCTCTTGGCTGTGTACACAACATTGGAGCCGAGGGGGAGGAGCCAAAGAGTGTGTGCGGATGTCAGAGGGAGAGAGAGAGAGAGAGAGAGAGAGAGAGAGAGAGAGAGAGAGAGAGAGAGAGAGAGAGAGAGAGAGAGAGAGAGAGAGAGAGAGAGAGAGAGAGAGAGAGAGAGAGAGAGAGAGAGAGAGAGAGAGAGAGAGAGAGAGAGAGAGAGAGAGAGAGAGAGAGAGGGAGGGGGAGGGGGAGGGGGAGAGGGAGAGAGGCGATCAATGCTGCAGGACCCCGGGCAGATGTCCCAGGTGCCCGCGCTATTGCATCCTAGACTGGCCAACTACCGGAGCTCAGTGCTGAAACTTGTCGTGGCACTGAACTCCGGGATTCAGCTGTGCGGCCCCCTGTGCGGGAGGAGGGGGGGTTCGCGGAGAGATTTCAGGCTGCAGCCAACAGCAAGCGGCTGGGGCCCCATGCCAGCTCGGGGTCCCAAGCAATTGCTTGTTTTGCCTGTCCTGTCGCGACAGGCCTGGTGTCAGCTGACTCTGGAGATATTTTACATTTTAATATTAATTCAATAATAGTATAAAATAAGTTGTAGAACAGCAATTGGTAGAAAAGACGTACCTTGGGTTTTGTAGGTAAGGGGTCCTTACAGGGTCGAATTTGGCACAGACGTGTTTCCTTCATTAGTTTGCATTGTGGGTTGTCGTTTGTTATCCTGGTAGACATGCCCATGCCACAGGATTTTGAGCATTGGGACCATTCTGTGGTCTGAATTGCACAGTTAGAACGATCAGGTTGTGGATGGGGGCCAAGACCTGTAACAAGAGGGGTAGACCATGAAACCTACAAACCTTAAGAAGAAACAAAGTGGCAGCAATGTTCCCGCTCTCCCCCAAAATGTGTGACATCCATTTATCTGTCTAAATGTTTACCTGGGTCAACCTTAAACCCATTGCGGACCAAAGTTATGAGCTCATTGCTGGAGACTGGCTCAACGTCTTCTTGCTCTATCATCTCTTCAGAGGACTTCAAGGAGTCTTCTACGTCTCCGTTAGTTTGGTCCCCTGAGTCTTCAGAGATGTGGTTGCTGTCACACATCCATACCTCACAGCACTGGCCGGGGACCTTTACCAGCCTGGGATTGATGCAGTCTACGCTAGGCAGGGCCATTTCCTGGGGACACAAGGGCATGCAACCGACCACTCCATCCATGCAGGTGCACTGGTGCTTGCAGTTGGGCTGGAAGTTCTCTCCATTTTGGTAGATCTGGCCAAAAAATTCACAGGGTCGGCCTTCAGACTTTGCTGGAAAGAAAGCACATTTGTGCTTTATTAAAATACAGAAATGCCAAGTAAAGACATGCTCTACATTTATTGCATGAATGCAAACTGCCATTGTGCCGACTATGAAAGAAACCTTTCTGGGAACAAGTAGAGCTCTAAATATATCCTGTGTTTTGGGAGGCTAGCATTAGAGATTCTGGTACAGATGTAAGGGGATATAACCACTGTCAGTTTTTATTGCCGTCTCCCCCACCATTAGGGAGATGCACACTAACTGCTCTAATTACCAATAATGAAGGGGGGAATCCAAAAACTGGAGTTGTGACCAGAACACAACTTTTGTGAACAGGTATAATCTTCAAAAATCAAAACACTTGTTCCCATGAAGACTGTTAAGAACTAACAACCCAAAACCATATAAACTGCTAGCTTAATAGCACAAGCTAACATTTATACATACTTGAATCAGTGTGGTGACTCCACCCCTTCCCTGCTTTTTTTTTACAACTCTTCCCACCTGTTTTTTACGACTGCGTGATAGACTCACTTTTATTCACAGAATCTAAAAAGCAAAAACACTTTACTTTTTACTCTTTAGAACTCTGTAGATGTTTGTTTTTAAATCTGTTTAATCCTCTTGCTTCTAACGTTCTACCGTTAGGGCCTGCCCCTTTTCAAACTAAATCTAGATATCTTTACTGTGAGGCCACACTTGCAAGCAAACAGCCCTGGCTCAGCATCCATTGCATTCTGCACATGCGTACTATGCAACCCATTCATTCCTATGGACAGACATCTACAGGAATGAATAGGGCAAGCGATGATTGTGCAAGCAGTAGATGCAAGGACTATTTACATTGAAGGATGTGTGACACAATGTAATATTTCACATTAGTATCTACACTAGGGGGCTTTTACACTAAACACGAAGCAGTTAGATAGGTTGGCTTGTGAATTACACTGATAACTAGGCTTTAACTATACTACACCAAAATGCTTCTGCCAGATCAATAACTCCACTCCCTACTTGATAGAGGAGAGATTAAACTACTTGATAGTGCCAACAATTCAGTCATAAAAGTCTTAGGCAATTACGTTCAGCATGTTTACTGTTCCATGTCCCAGGATAAATAATCTCTAGACATGTAGATGACTGCTATAACATCCCGCCAGGTGTGGTGTTGAATTATATCTACTCTAAAGAAACAAAAAAAAACCCCAATGTTAGAAGTGGCACCAAGTGCAGGCCTTTGCCCAACGGATATATCCAGCTCATCTTTCACTAATGACTAGTGATAGGTAGGAGAGAGGTGCAAGTCTAAATGTAATTACACCCAGATCCGGGTCACTGGCCATACAGAGAATTAAGCTTAATTATTCCTCTCCGTTAGGTCTGTAAATGGAGTACTATTGCCAATTTTTACCAACAACAAACATCTACAAGATAGGATTTGTCTATTATCTGGTCAGACATTGAATGGTATGTTAGAATGTAGTTCATTAGCAGTAAGAAAAACGAAATGGGTAAATACATGAATGTGAACTGCCTTATCTCCTGAAGGATTTGCAATTTTGTCTAGCCACTTGTGAATTATATACCACAGCCAGGAGGGAAATACCACTCTGTTAGAATAAAGGAATGGTGGTGTCAACTCCTCATCTCCAAGCTGCTGATTGCACACTAAAGGAGCAGCTACCTACTAAGTCAATTTTGCCACTTTCCTCTATCCTCCTGTCAGCACACGTACATGCAACAGAGTTTGATTGGTCACACTAGGAGCCAATCTTATTCCCAGCCTTAGTGCTGCTGTGCAGAGGATAACCAATATCTCTGCCCTCTTGAAAGCTGGTTCAGGTTTTCACTGAGGACATATTTTAAAATCTCAGCTGATATGCAGGAGATGGGAATTTTACATAGAAGAGAATAACTGGTATTTACACAAACACACAGCTGGGAGGACATTTTGCACTCAATGCGTCAATTATATTGAAAGAGTGGATGGATAATCTGTAGTGTTTACCTCGGCAGATGCCTGCAGTAGATGAGGGGTCGGCCCCAAAATCGCAGTGCAGCCCCTTGATGTGGTCACATGGGTGTCTCAGATTGCAGTCCTGGTTGTACTGGCGGGCACAAACCTTACAGCACCCACAGGAGTCTGTCACAAGGCTGATGCCAGGGGCACAGGGTGGTGCTTCTTTGGGACATACACAATTTGTTGGGCAGGATTCCACCTGGAAGAAAAGAACCTATTATACTCTTGCAACTTTTACCTTCAAACACAAAGTGGTGTGAAATGTGAAATTCACAATTTTCTAAAGAATATCAGTCCTTCCCTTGCCAAATACAAGTGCACACTTCCACTGTTACCTGCGTCTGCTGATACAGAGACAAGCAACTGAACTAACTTATTCAAGTAGCATAGTTTGCCATAATCATGCATTTAACCCCAGTGTTCTTATGTGTTTTGCCTTATTTTTCCCACACAAGCTGGATGATTTTAAAGTGGAGAGTCAATTGCCAAATTACTATGGTGTAAAAGAGCATATTCACCAAAGAGTTGGCAGCCCAACATTTGCAAAGATCCTGTTAATGGTAAGGCAAAGTTTGCCAGGGTCCCACAAAGGACACTTGGGGAATCGGAGCGTACATGTTTATGTGAATGAAACTGGGAGCAATCAAATACATTTTTCTAACTTTGGTGATCAAGTCTTACTTGAAAATCAAGTTCTAGGTATAGGTGACCATAAACTGACCGATTTATTCAAGAACTGTCAGGGCTGGGCTCGGCCCTTTCTTCTCTGAGCTGGCCGCGCAGCTGTCGGCTAATTGCCAGCTCCCATCTCTCCACAGTTACTCAGCTGTTGATGATCCTGCTCATCAGTCCTGCCTACTTAATCCATCCAGTCCAGAGGATCTCTGCCTTCGTCTTGGTCAACATCACAGAAACTATCTCCTGCGATCCTGTTCAAGACTTGCTTTGCTGACATCCCTTCTGGCTCCACATTCTGCTTGCTGTTCCACTACATTGATCCCTGACTTCTGGCTTGGCTGCTTATCCGTTCGGGTTACTGAATTTTGGCTATGTGTTGACTAAGTTTGTTCTTTTTACTTTTATTATTAAACAAGTGTGATTTAACTGTACTTCTGTCTCAGCCTGATTTCATGGTTTCTGACAAGAACAAAAGCATAGAGACATACGAACAGGAAAACTGGTGGCTATGGTGCCATCTCCGGAAGTGGGGAAGGGGACCCGTCAAACCAGAAGGGGGGAGAAAACAGATAAGTGCAAGTTCCACTTTTGGGTGGAACGCCGCTTTAAGGCTTAAAAAGGAGACCGTGCTCCGCAGAACTTTACAGAGGGTGTACCTTCCCTCTTGAAAATCGGCCATCAGCAGACACTTACATTTCAAGCTCAATTTCTGCTGGTTTGTCAATGCCATATAACAGATTTCAGGTAATTACACCAGCCAAATTAAAAAATAACCTTGGTATGTCCAAAGGAATAAGTAAACTAAATGGATCTTATTATTGGGTTAGAGTTCTTTAAGCAGTTTAATCAGCCAAGGAGGTAACACTTACTGAAAAGAAAACACATCTTCCAACAAATTACTGCTGCTACAGATGTCTGTCCGTCTAAAGTGACATTTGTAAGCTATAAAAGCCTTACACATTAATCCATGAATTACAGATAATTCCTGGACGTGCCGCCAAGAACTGGCATAAACAATGACCATGTGACCTGATGACTCATGCCATCTCCCACCTCAAAGCTGGCAGCGCTTGCACAAATTGGACAGGGCACAGACTGAACGCAAAGGAACAGAGCCCTGTTTCACTTTGCATGTTGTGATAACCAGTTCATGTCTGGAAAAAAAAAAAAGTTACGACGCAAGAACGGAGAGGAAAATATATTTTCTTAAACCACATGGTTCTATTCATTTAAAAATAGAACACTGTGTGGTTTCCAGAAAATGCCAGAGTTATATATAAACATGCAGGTATGGAATATTTTCAGTGGAATGCTCAGGACTGCCAGGATTAAAACCTCCAGTAAATTATTATAATGTCAGGTTATGTGCACAGGGTGTCTTATCCAACTGTGTATTGTGGTAGCTCCTGCGGTGAACGTTACAAATCATTTCCCATGACCCCCAAGCAAGATCCCAAAACAAAGAAAAGTGTGGCTGGAAGAGGCCACCAATCACATGGAGCTGTAATGTGTGCAATGGCTAGTTGATATGTCAAAGCAGCATTTTGTCTGGGGGTTCAGTTCCTCCTACAGGCCCTAATCTTTTTAAACCCTTTAAGGGGAATCTGTCACAAAGCATGTTAATGACATGATTGTTCATTAATAACTCCCAAAATGCACATGTATCCACCCTGGACCAAAGTTGAAAAAACATACAATGCCTACAATTCCAAGCCACTTCAAGGACTGGCAGTGGTGGCCTCCACATGTTCCTTATATGAAATTAAACAATATTCAAAAGTAAATTTGTAATTGCCTATACAGAATCATTACTGAATTCAGCGGGTGTTCATTCATGAGCACTTCTGATTCAGAGTTCAAAAACTTGTGATTTACTATATACTATAGAATCACTGAAGTTGGAAGGTGTTCACTCTAAATTGGACTTGACAAGGCTAGGTTGGCATAGACTCAAACACTAGTAAAACGGTTTCAGTTGATGAAAGGACAGCCAACTGGTCAGTTGGCCAACTTGTGTACTGGGCTGGGATTGGGTGCAAAACAACCATCCGTATTGGTTGGGGCTCCAGGGGAGCTCTGGAATCAGTTAAAGACTTGTAAAGGAGCCAACAATCCTAACATAGGTATGCAAGTGTTTTATCAAATCCTTTATAGCAATCATAAATGCAGAAATAGGTTTAGAAAATTCTAATACATCAATTTAGGAAATGTTAAATTCTCCAAGGAACCACTACAATTGTGCAGTATCAGAATGAATTTTTAAAATCTCAAATGTATAATCCTTGACAGCCAGAGATTATATAATTTCTCTACGATGGTGGCAAGGAGCTGCATTCCACTCTGATTTCTCAGCAGTGGGTCCCCCCCCCCCCCCACTTAAAGGACTACAGTGGGCAATGCCAAAACCAGGAATGCACTGGTCTGCATTTCCACAGCCATTCCAACAACTACACTTGCTACTACAGGGAATACCAAAGTAGGGCAAACTGTTGCATAATATGACTCTTTATAGTGTCTAAAGCAGTGGTCTCCAAACTTCTGCCTTTTTCTTGCCTTTATCCGGCCCCTGGGGCATCATTTCATTCACTGACACGGCAAAGGGGCACAATTCCTCCCAATGACCCTAAAGATGGGGCATTGTTTACTCCCACTGATGCTAGGACATTTGCTACTGCCGATTGCCACAGTCAAGTCACCCTAAAGTCTGAAGGACAGTAAACTGTTCCTTTGTTTAGAAAGTTTGGGGGCCTCTGGTCTAAAGGGACGAGATATCCTTATTCTTCAAAAAAAATAATTCATACACATCCACTACTTAATCCCCCTGTAATCTATTTTTCATTATATGGTTTCTTGTGATTTTCTGCCTCCCTGAAACATCCTCTAATGAGCAATAGAAGGTACTTTGGAGTTCAGAACACATACTTGAATAGTTTCTTTAAACCAAAGTTTAGTGCCACTTTAAGTACATTTCAAAACACAATCTCTCCATAATCTGGATTGTGATAGATCAGAAACCAACACTTGCTAATCAAAGGTTTCAAAAACAAAATATCTCCCATTCTATAGTATAGGACAA